>CM062817.1:52916368-53256840 GCA_031772625.1 Pinus tabuliformis
TTTCATTATATAACGAAATACATTAAAATGGATTAAAAATGGCTTTGGCGCGGACCTGAAATATTATGAAAAATCATTTATAATGCTGTCAGGTCTAGCTCATCGGGTCGCACATATGTCTGTGCAAAGGCCCTGCCCCATGGTTTCCGCCAATAACAATCCGGTGATGTAACGTGGGCTGTTGATCTGCGTGTGCAATCGACGGTCCACGTTTAATCGCCGATCGCAGTCACAACTTCCATATTGTCTGCTCCGATACCGCTAATTTGCCTCCGCTGATTGCGACCCGCCGATCTGATTATTGGCGATCGCTGATCAACGGTGTCCAACGCCGATTGCCACTGCCTGCGACCTTTGATTTGCGATTTGACGCTTAGATCTGGGTCATTGATCGACCAGATCTAATGGCTACTGTGCATTCTTGAGTTTTAAGCCTCCGATACATGGTTTTACATGATTTTGAAGTGTTTTAGCCTCCTGATAGTGCATTTCTGTCCTTCCAAGGGCTCTCTTCCCTTGCTTGTTTGGATCTTTAGATGATCCTAAGCACTTTTGAAGATTTAGGGAGCGCTTTGGAGCATATTTGGATCCATTTGCATATTTTTAAGAAAACTTTGGAGACTTTAGGAGTGATTTGGATCCATTTTTGGGCCAAACGCCAACAAAGATAGCATTGGCTCCTTTTGGGGATGAAAGCCTCCCTGTGAGGTTTTAAGAACTACAAAACAATGCCTTTTTTGTAAAAAACAAGATCAAATCTTCCTCCTAGTGTTGCATTGAGCATGGAGTCTATTTAGCATGAAATAAAAACTTGAAAACAACATATTTACCGAGGCTTGAAAGCCTTAACTGAAATAAAGTTCGAAGAACAACCCATTGAATGGGCCATCAAAAACATCTCCTCCTTCCTTTGATGCATTCCTTTTGAGAAAACAGTCACCAAACTGAAAATTGACCCTTTTTGCCTTTCTATGAAAGGTTTCTTTCTCTTGGTCAATGTGCATATCGGCCAATTCATTAAAGACTTGCAAAAGCCTATTGATTTGATCCTCTACTTCAAAAACTTTCCAACATTTGACATTATCAGGCAGAGATGGTCTATATTTCACCTCATCTCTATATGCTTTCAGCCTTGGATGTTTTTCTTTGAAGGTTCTATACACTTGCTGAATGATAAAGTCCGCTTCATACTTTGTTCTTGCAGCTTCCTTAGATCAAGCCCCATCAAAGAACATGTCCTAAATCTATGGTCCTTCTTCCTTTGTGATCTGGAAAACTGGTTTTTTAAGCCGCGTAGAGGCCAACTGAT
This sequence comes from Pinus tabuliformis, assembly GCA_031772625.1. NCBI lineage: Eukaryota > Viridiplantae > Streptophyta > Pinopsida > Pinales > Pinaceae > Pinus > Pinus tabuliformis. The sequence goes on from CM062817.1 coordinate 52,917,678, forward strand.
AATTCTTGGTAATGTCGAGACTGAGCTTATCCATGACAGCCTTGGGCATTGGATTATGGCTGGCTCTAGTGTCTAGAAGGCAATTATGAAGGATTTTATCATGAATAGTCAGAGAAACATAGAATGATGGGGAGCTGTCTTCACAATTTTCAATCATTGGGTTGAGAATAACAGCTGGTTGGTCATCTTGCAGATTTACATAGTCAGTGGAGGCTTGGATCGCTTTAGGCTCAAGATCCTCAAGGATGGATGCTTTGAAGGACTCATTCTTCACTAGTTCAATCAAAGGCATAGGTATTCTTGGCTTCTGAATTTCTGATTGAAAGCTGGAAGAAGAAGGGGACTTGTCAAGGCCTCTTACCTCTGTGGCTGGAGCTTTCAGGATGATAGGATCAACTGTTGGTTGCTTCTGCTTATTAGCTTGTTGTTCTGCAGGGACAACGACTTTATGAGCAAGAGTTTCCTTGACATTATTCATCTTTGACTTCAAATTATATCTTTGCTGATCTTCAGTTTGTAGAATAGCTTCACCATCACATTCTTGGCTGATGTGGTCATTGAATAATGACTTCTAATAGGCAGCTTTGGTTTAAAAAGTGGCGCTACCGTTGTCTTCCATACAATGGATCTCCTCCTCTTCTTCAAACTGCTCTTCTTCCATGACTGCATTTTGAAAAGGGGTCTTCACCCTTTGGTCTTCATTGGCATCTTTTCTTCTTTGTAAAATCTGCAACTGCTCACTAGGTCTTGTATATGGATTTGGATTTGAAGGAGAAAAGGTGTTATGAACTCTTCCTTTCCTAGAATGCTGCTCAACCTTTAATTTGGAGATCTCAGAGGCTAATGATTCTATCATCTTGGCCATTTTATCAATCTTGGGATCTGAAGATGATGAAGGCTTGCCCCTCTGTCTCCTTCTATCAGCATTACCTATGAGCTTTTCTGCAGCCATGATGTTTGATTCTACTTCCAGAGATGCATCTTGCATATCAGCCAAAGAAGCACATTGCCTCTCCCTCAACAGTAAACATAAGTCAGAATCAAAGGCACTGGCATAAATGAGTCTAGCAGAGGTAGTGGTGGGTTTCACTTCAGCTGGTATCTTGCTGTACATGCGGTTAAATCTCTTATTAAAATCAGACAACAACTCACCATTTTTCCTCTATAAGTTCCCAAACTCAGTGTGGTAGTAAAGGAGATCCTTCTTATCCCCCTAATGCTTTAGGAATGCATCATCTGAGGCCTCAATATCTACTATAGATGTTGGGGTCAGTTCCCTGAACCATTTTCTAGCCTCTCCATCTAGGCTTTGGACGAAGACTCTCATCCAGACATCATCTTCACTAATGTCTAGGTTATCAGCATAGTTATAGAATGACTCAATATGTTCTTCAGCTGAAACACCTTCAATTCCAGTGAACTTAGGCATATACTTTTGATATTCTCTAGTAGGCATGGCATTCAAAGGAGTGGGCAGTATTAGATGTGATACCTAGCAGCTATGATTTTTTCCATTTTGGTGGGTGCCTGTGGACCTGCCATAGCTGTGGTGGCTAAAAGAGTACTGGAAATCTGAATGATAGAGGGCTGAGGACTGATTGATAAGACTAAAGGAGTATGATGGATAGGAGGTGAGGTTTCCTTTGGGCATACAACAAAAGAAAAACCTAAAGAATAAGGAGCTTTATGAATCTCTAAGAGTTTTTCTTCGCTGCTAGTATTAGAAGCTATACACTCAACATGTATTTGTTCTATTACAAGCCTTTCTTGAAGAGATATAGAAGATTGTTTAGGTTTACCTAAACCTGATGCTCCTTTCTGCAATACCTTCTCTCTTTGATGATTTTTTCAGGGTTAGGTATTGGGTCAGCTTGTAGCTTCTGAGGATTTCTCCGAGTATGCCTCACAAACTGAGCCAGAACTATGATGTGGAGTCGCCAAGAGGTTCGGCCTCCAGTAGAGTCGCCAGATAGATGATTACAACCAAAAAAGTGCCCAGGCTTTGTCTATCATCAAAGCTGGATCTATGTCATTTCCTAGGGACGCTGAGCTTCAGTTTCCTCTCCTCGGCAATGACGCCAATTATGTTAACACTCCAAGAAACTCTCCTAGATTGCAGCTCGGAGATGCCTGGTAACATATAATCTTGAATATTGTTCTCTGAACTATTGGAATAAATGATGGTTTGGATCAAGCCAGATAACCATTTCAGCTATGTTTTTACTCAAGACATGCATGAACACCCTCAGCTTACAAGGCTTTAGATCACTAATGCTCAATAGTTTGTAGATTCAATGAATGGATGGAGAATACTGACCATATCGACAGATGCATATATAAACATAAATGAATGGCTAGCTACATGCAGCAAAAGAGAATACTGACTGTACCGACAGATGCATACATGACCACATATGAATGGTTAGGTACAGGCATTAAAGAAGCTTGCAAATCTAATTCATCAAAGCAGAGATAAGGTGACAGTTATCTGGCCTTAGACACAAAAGAAAACATGAACAAATTGTTCAAGTGCAAGCTTAGAACAGAAGAGAAAATGGAATATTGAACATATAATAACAAAAGAAGCTTGTATTACTAATGAATGAAGATGAGAAGCTTGAGTAGCAAGGCCTCATTAGTCTCCAGAAGTTGAACCCCTATTACATCTTACTTTCAACTATTTATAGCTTGTTTACAATGCCCCTGAGCTCTAAGAGGCTCGGAGTCTTAATATGTCTGATCTGTCATGTTAACTGATTGATTCCCTTAATAGGCAAGCATGGGATCGAAGCTTTCTGCTTCTGACAGAAGAGTAACTGTTTTCAGATATTTTGGGTAGTTTGTTGTGCTTCCGGGAGTTCTCCTGTGCCAGAGATGCCCCATAATGTTTGTTGGTTTTGGATAAGCAATGTTGTTGATGTCTCATGGTCATTTGTTGTTGTGGCTGTGTCGTGTTGTGCTGCTCCATGACTGCTTTGTCGGTATGGGATGAGCTGCGCGTGCTGTGGCCCTTTCTATTCCCTTTCCGACCTCTGTCCCTGTCTCTCGGCCTCTGTTAGGTAATGAAAAGGGTCTTCGAGCCTGTGTAATCCTTTAAACGTTTATAAATATTTTTTTCCTGTTTTTTACATAGAAAACGCTGCACGCAGCAAAAGCCCACCCATCTCTGCTTTTCCAGACTTTAAAAATTCCTTAAACATTGTTTTCTTTTCATTGGGTCTGCCTTTGCAGTGATAACACATCTCCACCGTTGATCTGGGAGTCCTAGATCCAACGGTGGTGATCCATTTCGGGCACCTCTTTTGTACTGGAGTTAACCACCCGATGAGGGTGGTTTTCTCTCTCCTCGTCTTGGACACGTGGCAGCCATTGTGTGGCATCAGGCAGAGCTCGGCCTAAACCACTTACCACCCATGACCCGCCTGAAATCCTACTTGTTTCGCGATTTCTTTGTGTTTCAAAAATGCACCAAAACCTTGAAAATAATTGAAAAATGGCTTTTGCGGACTTCAAATTTTATATCTTTGTTCTGAATCCCATTGGGTTCGGGTCTTCAGTCACTATCGGCGCTTCCTTGTTTCTCATTGTATTTCATTATATAACGAAATACATTAAAATGCATTAAAAATGGCTTTGGCGCGGACCTGAAATATTATGAAAAATCATTTATAATGCCATCGGGTCCGGCTCATTGGGGCGCACATATGCATATGCAAAGGCCCTGCTCCATGGTTTTCGTTGATAGTGATCCGGCGATGTAACGTGGGCCGTCGATCTACGTGCACGATCAATGGTCCACGTTTAATCGCTGATTGCAGTCGAAACTTCCATATTGTCTGCTCTGATACCGCTGATTTGCCTCTGCCGATTGCGACTCACTGATCCGATCATTGGCGATTGTTGATCGGTGGTGTCCAGCGCCGATTGCCACTACTTGCGACTGTCGATTTGCGATTTTCCACTTAGATTTGGGCCTTTGATCAGCCAGATCTAATGGCTGCTGTGCATTCTTGAGTTTTAAGCCTCCGATACATGGTTTTTCATGATTTTGAAGTGTTTTAGCCTCCCGATAGTGCATTTTTGTCCTTCCAAGGGCTCTCCTCCCTCACTTGTTTAGATCTTTAGATGATCTTAAGCACTTTTGAAGACTTAGGTAGCACTTTGGAGCATATGTGGATCCATTTGCGTGATTTTAAGCAAACTTTGGAGACTTTGGGAGTGATTTGGATACATTTTTGGGCCAAAAGCCAACAAAGCTAATAAGGAGTATCCGTGATCATATCGATCTCATACTAGGAGTGAGTTTCCCCAATAAAGTTTCATATCGCATGACACCTAAGGAGAATGAGGAAGTCAAGAAGCAAGTACATGAGTTGTTAGATAAAGGAATGATCCAATAAAGTGTTAGCCCATGCACAATGCCTACAATGTTGAGCACAAAGAAGGATTGTGGATGGTGCATGTGTACAAACTCCAGAGATTTGAATAATATCACAATTTATCCATTTGGATTGTCCAATACACCCAATAAATTCATGAGGTTGTTGAATGAGGTACTGAAAGAGTTCATAGGAAAGATTGTAATTTTTTACTTGGACGACATCCTAGTTTATAGTCAGTCGAAGGAGGAACATCTGTGACACTTGAGGAAATTCATCAGGAATTTGAGCAAAATGAGCACACCAATTGTGGAGGCAATTAAGAAGAATCAACAACCATTTCGGTGGATTGTTGAAGTTGAAAAGGGGTTCTAGATGTTAAAGAAGAATATTACACGGTAGTCAGTCCTTGCACTTCCATATTTTAATAATCCTTTCCAAGTGAAAAATGATGCCATCAATGATGTGATTGGAGCAGTACTCAGGTAGGAGGACAAACCCATTGCTTATTACATTGAGAAGTTGAATGAGGCCAGAAGGAAATATATAGCCTATGACAAGGAATTTTATGCAGTGGTTCAAGCTCTTAAGAAATGGAGGCATTATTTATTGTCTAGGGAGTTTATTTTATATATTGATAATCATGCTCTCCAATATATTATGCAACAACCTAAACTAAACCAAAAACACATTAAGTGGGTCAAGTACTTGCAAAGTTTTACATTTGTTTTAAATCACATAAGTGGACAGTCTAATAAAATTGTAGATGCTTTAAGAATGAGATAGTTATTGTTGCAGGAAAGCCATATTCAGGTGTTGGGATTTGATTTTATAAAGGAATTGTATGAGAAGGATACATATTTCAAAGAAGCTTTTGAAGCTTGTAAGAATCTAGCTTCTCAAAATCGTAGCCCATGGCTTGACTATATGATCCAATATGGACTCCTCTTTAAGAACAACCAATTTTATATTCCCAATTGTTCCATGAGGGATAATTAATTAAGGAAAAACACAATGGAGGCCTTAGAGGACATTTCACACAAGACAAGACATATGATTTTCTCAAATGACATTATTCCTTGCTAAAGTTGAGGACTGTTGTGCAGAAATTTATAAGGAAACAGAGAACCTATCAATATGCCAAAGGGAGAATATAGAACACTGGACTGTATACCCCATTGCTAATTCCATAGAGGGCTTGGGACTCGGTGAGCATGGATTTTGTTTTGAGATTTCCAAGAACTCAGAAAGGTGATGATCCTATCTTTATGGTTGTAGATATATTTTCAAAAATGGCTAATTTTATTCCATGTGCTAAGCCTAGTGATGCTAGCCATGTTCCTAATCCATTCTTTAAATAAGTGGTAAGTGTTGGAAGACTAGTTGAATGCATTTTCAACATTCCCTCTTAGCAAGAAAGGGATTATCAACTATCCCTATCCTACACCTGTGGAACTCGAACTTTCATATTGACAAAGCATTTGTCAAAATATCTACATCTTGTTCCTCTGTTGGAATGTACCGCAACAACATAATCCGGTTCTGCACACTATCTTGTAGATGGTGATACTGGATATCAATATGCTTGGATCAATCATGAAAAACAGGATTCTTAGAGAGTCTAATACAACTTTCATTATCACAATAAATTACAGTAGGATCCATCATCTCACCAAAAAAGTGAACAAGCATCTTTCTCATCCAGATCGCCTCACATGTTTCTTGAGTTGCAGCCATGTATTCTGCTTTTGCTGAGTTGAGTGCTATTGATATCTGCTTCTTACTGTACCAAGAAATCATTGCAGACCTAACATTGAAAATTCCACCCGATGTACTCTTTCGGCTTGATGGACTTCCCACCCAATCTACATCAGTGAAGCCACACACCTTCACTCCCTCTCTCTATCTGTACCAAAGTCCAAACTGGGTAATGTCTCTGAGGTACCGTAGAACATGTTTAGCTGCTCTCCAAAATAGTTTGGTTGGCCTAAACATGGTTTGAATAAGATGGTTAACTGCATAACACATGTTTGGTCATCTGCTCAAAAGATACATGAGTGAATCGACCAACTTCCCATAGACAGTTGCATCCACTTCCTCACCTGAAGTGGCATCCTCTTTCCTCTAGTTGGTCACTAGAGGAGTCTCCATGGGTTTTCACCTATCCATACAGAACCTCTGAAGTATCTCATTGACATACTTTCCCAGAGAGACAAACAATTCCCCATCACCTTTCTATAGGGATTAATGCACGGGTGTTTGGTGTTAGAGATACCCTCAAGGATCTTCCTGGGATCCTTGGCAGATTGTCTGATTAGCTGCAACTGACATAGAGATACATGCATATCCATGTTAGTCAAATGAGAATCAAATTAGGAAGAAGGACTTATTATCTCAAGTCTTGGTGTGTTGTTGCTGGAAAGTGCAAAGTAGCAGAGTGGAAGACCCCTCAGCTAGCTCCAAGATCAAAACCTGCACATAGATAACACAAGGCATAATATCACAACTTGTAACTTTGACAATCAATTCACTAACATATAGAGATATTTAATTACATGTATCTAAGCCACTGATAATAACGACATTGCATAAACATGTAAACTAATTACAATACCAACTCCATGCAGTGGACAACACAATTGCATGTCTATATTAATGATAGAAAAGGGTGATTACAACCATCGGTTGTATCAGCCTTTCCTTACTCCTCCAACTCCTCTCTCTCTCTCCCTTCTTAGTATCTTGTAGTGCCTTTTTTAGATACTAGCTTCGATAGTCAAATAGGCAATCCTTTCAAATGTTTCGACCTCTTCCACAATGGCCCTAGCCTCACATATATAGCATGAAAGGATAACCCTTGCCAAATCCTTCATGAGTTCCTTTGGGCAAAATCAGAGATGTTTCCATGCTTTTATGCTCTTTCCACATTTGTAGACTCCGTTAGGAATAGTAATTCCTCCAAACAGGTCGAATATGGATGTTTCCATGCTTTTATGAGCTGACATAGGAGTGAATATAGAGATATTTATCGGTCAACTTGTTCCTTTGACTCATGGAAACTCACTTAGGTTGACTAACGCTCTTCTCGAGGCAACAAATAGAGTTACCCTAGGCACTAACACACTTGATGCATTGCTAGGAAGCTTTATAAAGCAGGTTGCTAGTTCCTGGAGAGCGTTAGCTTGACAAATAGGCATGTGAACTTGGTTAGTCTTTCAGTCATCTTGCCTTTCTCCTCTGAGCTGGTGAGGAGGTCATTTTCCTGTGTAACAGATGCCCCCTAAAGTGTGAGATCAGAGGCAGAGACGATGACTAAAATACTTTATATAACTATCACTTTCTATGGAAAAGAGAGAGAGAGGATTAGAGCTTTAAGAATACGAGAAACCTGATACGACACACATATATAAAAAATATAAAATCATGTCCCGAGTTAGGCATTCCCACACTCAGTGGCTATGTCAGAGCGATTTCTCAACAAAGAGATATGACGATCGTGTCCACTGATAAGCACAATGCAGAACTTGTGTCATAATAAGATCATTCTGATGAGCTGTCTCCAAAAACTAATATACGCAACTTGGGAGAGGAAACAAGGCTAAGTGATGTAAGCCTCTACCCAAGGTCTTGATTTCCGCTTCACCTTAATAACATAGTTTGATACATGTGAATAAAGGCGTTGAGGTTGAACATGTACGAAATTGTGTGATTACTAATCAATAATGGAGATTGTTAACAGATGCGAGGATGGCAACTGATAATGTTGATGGTCTCCAAGAGGCACAGTACAATCTAGTGAGTGTGAATAATTTTTTTGTCGTCAAACACTCATAGAATCGTTTAACTAGGAGCCAATAATGAGAACCCCTTGACCAAACACAAGGTAACCTGCCACTGATGTCTGCAAGTTCCAAGGCACTGAAGTGTTTCTGGGTGTGCTTCTTAGATAGAGTGTTGAAGTCGATAGGAAGAGACCTGCCGAAAGGTAGGAAATAATGTGTCCTACATCAATTGACACAAAACAGGACAAGAATGGTTTTTTTTTTTGAAGAATAGTTTGAGCATTGGGTCAAATCGACAGAGGGCATGATGGAAGAATATTCTTGATGGTTTGATGGAGGAAATATAAGATAAAGGTTTTCCCTTAAACAATAGAAGGCATGACAAAAAGGTTTTAACCATGCAGCACTAGACACATGAACACCAAAGAGTGTTAGAATACAGAGATGCAAGGACATCGGGGTATATAGGCTAAACTCATAGGATGGTAAAGTTCATATTGAGAGGCCATCACAAGGAAGGTTTTGCTAAGGGAGTTCCATGTTCAAGGGAGCAACTAAAACTCTTTTCAAAATATTGACATAAAGCAATTGTATTGTCCACTTTCCCCATCTGATTAATTTAGTGAGTCCAGACGGGTAAACTCATTGGTCTTTTCATATTTCAAGAGTCTGAAAAGATCGTAAAGAGCGACTCCATTCCTCATCTGTTTAATTTAATGAGTCCAGATGGGTAAACTCGATGGTCTTTTCATATTTCAAGAGTCTGAAAAGATCATAAAGAATGACTCCAGGGTGGTCCCTTTGTCATAGTTTTTAACTAGGTGCGACAAAGGTTTAATAGTATACTCGAAAAGGTTCCTTTTCCGTAAGTTAATCTACTGAGTCTGGATAAAGAGATAAACCTATGCTCAATAGATGTTTGCCTCATTTTGTTACGAGTATGAGGAGATGAAGTAAACTTGATATTTGTCGTGAAATTTTAATGAGTCACGCGACGACAAACTCAATAGATCTTCATCAAATTTTAACGAGTCAAATGAAGAAAACTCAAGGTACATTTTTTAGTTTAATGAGCGAGGAAAAAGAGGTAAAATAACTGCTCATTCCTTCTTCGTAGATTTAACGAGCCCGAAAAAGGGAAAAACTCGGGGATTTTTCATCTTAAGAGCAAGAAAGAGTCCCAAAAAAGAAAGTGCTCATATCATCGTCATAGGAGTTTAACGAGCCTGATGATGAAAAACTCGGGGATTTTCCAGTTTAATATGAGAAAATATCCCATAAAAGAAAGCGCTCATAGAGAATCGAACACGGTCATTTCAATAATTCAGCCCTGAAAGTCTTTTCATCAAAACATGAGTAATTTTCAACAATATGTTGATATGGCGCCTGATAAATATCATAGGAAATGAACTACTTCTACTTTAATGACTTTAATTAAGACAAGTCATACCTCCAGAGTGACTATAAGGGAGTTTTTGAGCCTCCACTTTCACCATTTGCATCATTTTAGTGCTGTGAGAGTGTTTTGGAGCTAAAGAGGAGAAAATCTTCCACGGACGATTGCGGGCAATCCAGGCGACCATTCGACTTGCTGTCTGTCCCAAGTAGATGTCAAAACCTTTATCTTACATTATTTAACCTTTTTTAGCTACATTGGGGGTGGATTTTTAGACTTTGGGGAAGCCCTAGGTCATTAAATGTGACTAACACCCCCCTCTAGGTATAGAGGGAGTGTTAAATGTCCTTCATGACCTAGAGGGGGGTGTTAGTCCACCCTGATTTCCATAAAGGTGGGCATTAATGCATGAGGGCACATTCAATTTCTTGAGGTCCACACATATTCTTATCTCACCCTTCTGCTTCTTCTCCTGCACTACTAGAGGCCTTACTGCTTGAATCCAAAGTACAAGGAAAAGGTTTGCGTAGAACTAGACAAAATGCTCGCAGATGGAATCATTAAGCCAGTGGAAGAATCCGACTAGGTAAGCCCTATGGTAGTGTAGGAGAAGAAGCAGAAGGGTGATATAAGAATATGTGTGGACCTCAAGAAATTGAATGATGCCTACGTGCACGACCCATTCCTAACTCCATTCACAGATGAAGTATTGGAAAATGTAGGTGGCAAGAAGCATATTCTTTTATTGATGGGTTCTCAGGGTACCACTAGATCAAAATCACACAGGAGGACAGGAGCAAGACCACCTTCGTGACTGAGTGGGGATTCTTTCGATACACCATTATGCCATTTGGGTTAAAAAACGCGTTGGACATCTTTTTGGGCATAGTTATTGCAACATTCAAAGAATATATCCACAAATTCCTGGAGGTCTATCTCGATGATTGGACTGTATTTGGATTGGTTAAGCACCATGTAGCGAGCTTACGCTTGATGCTGGATACTTTCTGATGACACCAAATCGCGCTGAACCTCAAAAAGTGTACGTTCCTCATTCCCTTTGGGAACCTGTTCGGACATGTGGTATGTAAACAGGGACTAATGGTAGAGCCCGCGAAGATTGCAGTAATTTTGAATTTGGAAGCATCGCGAAGTGTTAAATAGTTGCGTGCTACCTTGGGACGTATGGGGTACTACGGGAAGTTCATCAAAAGTTATGGCCAAATCACCGCACCAATGGAGAAACTATTGAAAAAAGATGTCACGTTCTGCTAGAATGATGATTACATGAAGAGCCTAGATGTACTAAAAGAGAAATTGGCCTCCGCCCCAATCCTGGTATTCCAAAAATGGGATGTGGAGTTTCATGTCCATGTTGACATGTCATGTATAGCATTGGGAGTCGTGCTAACACAAGAGGGTGGAGAGGGCTTCGATCATCCTATCACGTTCGCAAGTTGCAGGTTGTCCAAAGCGGAAAAGGACTATTCCACAACAAAATGCGAGGGGTTGGCTATGGTGTACATGATCCAAAAATACCGGCACTATTTGCTAGGAGGAAATTTCAAGATGTATGCAGACCATTCCGTGCTAAAATACTTGGTCAATAAGCCTGTGTTTAGGGGCGCATATGCCGGTGGCTCTTATTGTTCCAAGAATATGACTTTGAGGTCGTGGTGAAGCCTGGATGCTTGAACACTAGACCGGATCACTTGTCATGTATTGAGACGGGAGAGGAACCTACTAGTTTGGAGGAAGGATTACCTGACACACAGCTCTTTCTTGTATGCGTAGAGGATGGACACTTTGAAGATATAATCAACTTTCTAACAACGGGGACTGTGTCGAAGGAATACTCCATCCAACAGAAGAAGGAACTAGTGGTGCGCGCAGCTGATTTTTCTGTCATCGCAGGGAACCTATACAAAATGGGTAATGATAAGATACTGCGAAGGTATGTAATTGAATTTGAATGAAGTTAGATCCTCGTGGAAGCGCATGGGGGTGCTACAGGAGGACACTATGTCGGACGAACGACCGCACAAAATATTCTCCGCGCAGGGTTGTGGTGGCCAACCCTTCATTAGGATTCAAAAGCACACTGTAAGGCCTGTGATATATGTCAAAGGACAAGTAAACCATTGTAGAGGAACGAGATGCCTTTGAATCCACAAATGATGCTGCAGCCCTTCGAAAAGTGGGCAATCGACTTTGTAGGACCTATTAAACCTCAAGAAAAAACGGGCATGCGATACATTATCACCGGGACGTAGTACCTGACTCGTTGGGTGGAAGTGCAGCCGATCAAAGACTACACGGCTGCGAAGTTTTTGTTTGGACACGTGTTGAATCGATTTTGCTGTCTAAAAATCTTAATGAGTGATTGCGGTACACATTTCCTGAACGAAACCATCAGCTGTTAACAGAAGAGTTCCCGGTGTATCACCAGAAAAGCACACTGTATCACCCACAAGCCAATGGGACAGTAGAATCATTCAACAAAATACTGGAGACTGCGCTAACCAAAGTATGCAACGTGCAATGGAGCGATTGGGACCTGCGCATACCTGCAGTCCTATGGGCTTATAGGACAACGTGCAAGAAATTGACAAGACAAACACCTTTCCGGTTGGTTTATGGCATGGAAGTTGTCATGCCAATGGAGTATATTGTACCTAGTCTATGCATAGCAGCGCTCATAGGTATGACGGACCGCAAAGCTCTAGAAGAGAGGATTATGCAGTTGGAAGAACTTGAGGAGGAATGGTTCCCGGCTGGCTTTCATCAGCAGGTGCAAAATCAGCGTGAGAAGGCCTAGCACGATCGCCATATTAAGTTTCGCAGCTTAAGGGTAAATGATTTAGTGTTGTTGTATGATAGTAAGTTTGATAAATTCCCAGGAAAGTTCAGAATGCATTGGCTGGGACCATACGTTGTTAAGGAGGTCACAGATGGAGGTGCGGTATAGCTAGTCAAACTAAATGGAGAGCCTTTCCCAGGCAAAGTGAATGGTAGCCACTTGAAGCCCTACACAGGTGGCCCGACTATCTGACTAGCCGGCAGAAGCACAGTATTCACGCTCCAAGGATCTGGACAAAGGCGCGGGACTATAAACAAATGCAGGGGATATAGGCACAGATGCAGAGAAGTAGTTTTGACACCGCGGTCTCAGAACAACGCGTAAAACAGATCCAACACGTAGCAAATTAGTGCGTTGCTGACCTTGTTGCAGTTTGAGAATAGTTGGAGGGACTCCGCACAAAGATCTTCACGCCGACAGAGTGTCTTGAGGGCGAGTCACGATGTTTGTGTTGGGGGCCTGTTGGGCATGGAATCTCCCCAAGGCATGTTTTGGGGCTTACAGCCCAAGTTTTGACAAAATCTTTTTTTAAAAGCTCTGCGAATTAAGGGCGCAGGGCGCGAAAGTATAATAGCGTCACAGGGTTTTCCACCCTAGTTTTGGTAATGTAATGTCGGCTAGATAGATTTACCCATGGTTCGCGGACCATGGGATTGTATAAATAGAGCGAGGCTCTAAGTGTAGAAAAGAACCAAGGAATGAATAGAAGGGAAGCATGAGAAGTCTAAGTGATTGAGTCGAAGTGTAAAGTGTGTCTGTGGGTCATAGAGTAGGAGAAGGTTCTGCAGCTGAGTGCGCAGAGGCCTAGTAGTCTGCAACTGAGTGCATGGACCCCTGTAGCTGAGTGCGCAGAGCAGGTCAAGTCTATAACCGTTGGGAGAATCAATAAAGAGAAGTGTTGCTATAATTTTGTGTATCTTTTCCTGGTTTAATGTATGATTAGATATAATTTGCAAGTGTTGGACACCTAATCCTCAATGGGTTAGTGTGGAAGCCGAACGGACAAAAGGAGTTGAAGAGACCTTGGGATGTGGAACCCAACGGTCAAACAATGTACTATAAATGTATATCAGTTGTTAATAAAAATTTATTGTCATGTTTTATCTTTCATATTTCTCTTGCTGCCCATGTGTGTTTAACATGGTACCAGAGCAGGCGATTGCTGATCCTGCTCCAATTTGAGCCACTTGTTTTGTGGTCTCTATATATATGTCAGTTCTGCCTTTCTCCTAATCAGAATTGAGTAGAATTGCCACCTTATAAAGCATTTTATTGTGTGCAGACCTGCCAGTTCTGCCCATTACCTGTAATGCTCCATTAATTCATTCTCTGCCAGAAATCTGCTGCCTCTCCTACCTGACTTCTGGCACTGTATATGCTGCACCTGAATTTGGCTATTTTAAGACACTATTCTTCGTTACCTGCACTCTCTATCTGCCATATTCCTTTTATACAGACCTGCGCCTGACATTCACTTGAACAATGAAACGTTCCTCTGCCTGACACTACCAGCATTGTCCAAGCTGTTCCTTTTGCTACGCTGCTCCTGTAGCTACTCCACCTGCATACAAAACGCTGCTCTCGGCATTTACTCAACCTGTGCAGCTCCACGCCATGAATGAATCACTGCAGATACATTTGCAGATTCCACTGGTCTTCGACAGAGTGATGAAAATTTGAATGTAATTGCTAGAAACAGGTCCTACGGGAATTCGAGGGGTCATTCAGAGTACCCTTCAGAAGAGTTTGGAGCTTCCTTTGAGAAATCAAAAGATGTATGGCATCAACCTTTGGTAAGACCAGACAGGGCTGCACCGGAGGAGCCAAGAGGGACATCAATACGATCTGACAGAGATGTGGGCAAGTATGCTTGAAAACTTGAACAAGCACAATGTAATGTAATGCGATGTGCATATTCATAGAAATATGCGCAGTGAACAGAGCAGGAAATCACATATACAAATGAAATTCTCTCGAAGCTATAGATAGTTCTCTGAAGCTTCTGGCATAAACAGATTTTGGAAATGATAACGGGTGATTGAATTATGTAGATTCGTGTTTTCTTGTAGATATTCAACACACACATACGACACCATGTCATAAGAAGCGAAATGCTCGGAGAGATTTCTTCAGAATTTGTAAATTCATTGATGCTCAGATGAGCCGACAGAATGAATGTACTCAGTCTCTGTCATCCATCAAATTCTCGATGCAGGAAACAAAGATTTATTTTTCAGAATGAGAAAAGCTACATTGCTCAACAGTTTTTCCCCTGAGGAATGAGTCAGATCTGAAGGTCGACATTCTGATACTTGGTTGGAAATTTTGTATAATACACCCTCTTTACCTGTAAAGTCTCTCTTTCAGAAAATCTGAGAGACAATGATTCACATCGGTTTCTCCTTCCGACTGCGCTTTCGTACCTCCCCGCACAGGCGACTCCTCACTGCACTCCCACAACACCATTCAAGTCAGTACAGTGAGCCACACCACCGTCGGTTGGCCTCCCCAAACGAGTCATATAAAGTTGCTCCTTAGCGCTTTATCGTTATTCTCCCTAGCACCACAACACACTACTCCTGAACATTGTATCCATATCCTCGTTGATCAGACTACACAATCCACTCCTCTCCCACTGCTCCAGTCCCTCGGTATACCTCACTCCCACACCTCCATTGAACGCTGCCCATTGCATAACACCCTTGCAGTAAGAACCAATTTACTCTCTCGGTTTTGTCAAATTTCAATACTCTGCACATAACCTTCCAAGTGTCGAGAGTCGTATACCAAAGCGGTTTGTAGGTAGATTTATTTGGATTGAGTGTACTAGAGATTGTTGTGAGAGCGAGGGTGGTAGATATCATATGGAGAGATTCGAACTGTTGTACAACATATTCTTGGACCCACACATGTAAATCGACGGGATCTTTAAATCGTAGGGATCACTGTTGACCAGGGAAAGAATCGAGAGCTTCAACTCGGTCAATTCTTCCTGAGGGTCCTCAAGTCTAGCCTTCGTGGGTGTTCTGCTGCTGAAGACATTAAACTGCCACAGTCATTTCCAGATTTGATGTTGGGCATACTGTAAACTCTTATTTGTAAGTTCAGAAATCAGTAGAGATGCATGGCTAGTATCTTCTGTGTTGTTTCCAGTGAGTAAATTACTACTGATGTAATGTGCTCAGCGGTGATTTAATTTAATGGTGAAATCATTGAATATATCATATTGCTGATTGAGAGGTTTCTGGAGGCATTATACTCTCACTGTGCATCTCAATTTGGAGTAAAACTCAATAAATATATTTACAGTTGTCTGTTATCAAAGTGTTTAACTAAACTCCTCACTAAAAAATCCCATCAAACTCAGAAAAACTTAGAGCTATTTTGGAACTTTTCCAAGAGGAATTTCACAGTAGGCCAAGGAGCCACTGATCATATGTTCCAGAATTAATAGTAGACTTATCATTTCAAAGGGGTCGAGTAGCACTTGTTAGTGGTGCCAACTCTAGACAAAGAGGAGCCTATTTCAAGAGGTTGAGTTGGTTGTAGCTTATCCAAAGAGGAAAAGTTGGTTTCAAAGCATCTTCAAATCAAGTTCTATCAGTTGGTGTTCTAGGTGTCAAAGAGAAGACAGAATTCAGAAAATAGGGCCATTGTTATATGCATACTTTCGATTTGGACACTTCCTTGGGACCGTGCCTATGGATACCTGTAGCAGCTTATCTTAAAGGAGCTGAGTTGGTTTCAGAGACATTTGCAGATCAGTCATAGTTGCCTGTTGTGCGTTGAGGACGAATTTCCAGGAACAAACTTATCCTTATTACTATGCAAACTCGCGATTGTTCCAGGTTCCTTTATCAATACAACACTTCTTTGCCTTGCTTCCTTGATTCATTTGCTGCACATTTATAAAGGATATTGCTGTGTACTGTGAGTGGGTATTAATTTTTTGCATTGAGTTCATAGTTGTGATCAGTGTAATTTTGACAATGAATAAAATAGCTAGAATTGGTGAGGTATTGGAGTTCTTAAAAACTCTGATACATTCCTCTGATCATGGTACAGTAAGAATAAGCAAAGCTTCTCTTGTTGACATTAGAACCTGTTTGCATAATGTACAAGAGAATATTGAGTTTTTGCAGCTTGAGACAAAGCTACAGCAGGAAGAATTACAGCAGTGGAGTCATCATTCTGAACCTGTTTCTATTCAGAAGATTGAAATAGACTCCCATAAATAGCAAGACAATAATGTTACAGTTCATTCAGATTTAGTACCCCATAAAGTAGCAGTTGTACATGCAGATGCAGAAACTCAGTCTGCGATTCTCAAGCCCATTATCAGACCTTGGGAACAGCTTGTCCACAACAAGCACATAACTGGTCTTGGATCTGACAAGGACTTGTTCTTTCATATTCCAGACTATGCCAAGCCCATTCAGTTTCATAGTGCTGGATTCATTCATGACAGTTCACCTGCTCCTCATGATAGTTCAGCTTCAGTTGTTCCAGACTCTGCCCCTCTTCCACAACAACAACAACAGATTGTGAAATGCCAACACTGTGACTGAGTTGGCCATCCGAAAGATCACTATTTTGATCTTCATCCATGTAAGCACTGTCATAAAACCAATCATTCTTCAAACAGATGCTTCAAAAACAAACGTCCTGCAAGAACAAAGATTCATCCTGGATGGATCGCTTCTTGGCAATGGGCATCAACAGCCAAGAAGATATTCCAATCACATGTCAGAACTTGTTCCAGAGTATTGAACAGTCTTGCAGTTGAGTTTTCTCCATCATCTCACCTTGTATCTGACAGGGGGGTAAATGATGGTCATCTACAAGCTTCAAAGTCACATCAAGCGAGCCTGAGCCACAACCTGCTACACCAGTTTCAGAGTTGTAGCCAGAGACAAAGATGCCCGTGAGCATGCCTTCAGTTGGTAATCTGGGACCCTTCCTCTAGTAGAAGACTTCAGCTTCTTGCCAGTTTTGGAAGAATTACAGGAACAAAATTGAGAACACTTCCTCTAGCAGAAGACTTCATCTTCTCGCCAGTTTTGGAAGAGTTACAGGAATTGCATTAAGCATTCCAGAGTTGTTCGTCATCCTTAACCATCACAGGATGAGACTTCCCTTTTCAGGTTGAATTTCTCCCTTTTATGCGAGGTGAGACCTCCCTTTCATGGTTGAAGGTTTCCCTCTTCAAAACAATAGGAGCACTTCCTCTAGCAGAAGACTTCAGCTTCTTGCCAGTTTTGGAAGAGTTCCGGGAATTGCACTAAGCGTTCCAGTGTTGGTGGTCATCCTTAAACCACCGCCCTTTATACCAACATTTCAGAGAGCACATTCAGCCTAGTGCTACCATGCATTTTTGCACATTTTATCTTACAACGCTCTTCTTGGACTCATACATAACCCTTCGGATTAAGGGGGGGAATGTTGGACACCTTATCCTCAATGGGTTAGTATGGAAGCCGAATGGACAAAAGGAGTCCAAGAGACCTTGGGATGTGGAGCCCAACAGTCAAACAATGTACTATAAATGTATATCAGTTGTTAATAAAAATGTATAGTCATGTTTTATCGTTCATATTTCTCTTGCTGCCCATGTGTGTTTAACAACAAGTATATTGTTTATTTATTGTGTGAACCTGTATGAATGTTTTGTATTGCTAATTATAACTTAAGACATTCAAGTAGGTGAAGGTAATTAATTAGTACTGGAAGATAAGTAAGATCTTGGGTAATAGCGTAGTGCGTGACACAACCCCTGGATAGGGCTGCACGAAGGTAGTGTATCAGGCCACGAAGAATGGGAAGTGCGAAGTGACCTGCGCATAGGAAGAAACAGAGAACTAGTCATACCTCTCAGACATCTCAAGGGTGCAGAAACCTGGTTCTATCACCCTTCCATACTACTTCGGGTCAGACCTCAATCTGCGCTTTGTGGACTATTGCCGAAAGGGCCAGTAGTACAGGGATTTGTTTGACTAATTAACTCTAAACCTGGGTCAGGCCCCAACAAGCCAACACGAGGCTTAGTATCCATTTTGTACTTAAAAACATCCAAGTGTTGGGAAATTTTCTGATGTAAAAGACTGGATTCGATATATATATATATATATATAGTTATTTTGGTATTTTTATGATGTAATTTTTTTTTAAGTGTTTGTATGGTAATTTTTTCACTGTTTAAATATTTACTTTCATACATGTATCTATAATAAATGAGATAGATGCCAATCTAACACATAGTTTGCCAATGAATCAGTAACTTAATTAAATTCTTGAGGAATGTGTTCATATGTAATAAACTCAAATTGACGTTCCAAGAGTCATACCCTTAAATAATGACGCAACACGATTGGATTACGAATGTGATAATGATTTGTCAATTGCATAACGACAAGCTGAGAGTCTAACCTGACCACCAGATTGGAGATGTCCCAAGATGCCGCCTCAGTGAAAAGTGAAACTACAGACATATACTCAACAATATTGTTGGTGGAAGTACCAAGAAAGACTCCCCTGGAACAAAGCAGTTCTGACCCAGGTGTGTAAATGACCCAAGCAGCTAATGCAATGTGCCATGTGTGACGACTTGCACCATCCACATATCCTATGTATGCTAAGGGTAATGAAGACATCTGCATAATGAGAAATATGTATGAGACAACTACTCCAAAAATACCAAAAAATCCAGTCGCATAAAAAAAAGCAAAACTTATAAATACATAGAATTACAAAGCACATGCCTAGTTCAGTACTAGGCATAATACTTTTTCAAGTAGACCCTGTTTCGGGGCTCATCGAGTGGGATTCCTTCCCAGTCCTGAAGTTCATATGCCCCTTTTGAGAGGGCCTTAGTGAAGACATATGGATCGAGCCATAAGGGTTGAAGTGTTCCTGCCCCCAAGAGGTCATGTTTTTGATCATAGAGTAAAACAAGATCTCCCTCTTGGTAAGAATGAGGCTTGACCTTTTTGTCATACTATGCTTTCACCCGGCGCTTGTGGGCTTCAAGTGCCAATTCGACATCTCGATGGGTTTCATCCAATTGATTGAGGTATAGCAGGTGCTCTTCTTCGGCAATGGTGTCGGGCAAGGGTTCAACAACAATTTGTAAGGAAGGAATCTGACATTAGATAGGTAAAATTGTTTCCAGGCCATAAGCTAGTTGAAATGGTGTAAAGGTGTAACTGTTTTTACTGAAGTTTGGTATGCCCACAACACAAGATATAACATTCTATGCTAGTGGGTTTTGTGATTACATACTAACCTACTGATCATGGTCTTTATGATGCCATTAACGGCTTCTACTTGGCCATTAGCTTGGGAGTAGTAGGAGAATGATTTGTCCTGGCAAAAACTGAGCAACGATGTTAAGTCAGACATCATGTGATTCTGAAAATAAGACCCATGGTCTGTAACGATCGTGCAGGGCACACCGAAGTGACAGATAACTTGATTAAACAAGAATAGTGCCACAGTTTCTCCATTGGCTAGGAAATTGGGAAGGGCTTCAGCCCATTTCGTGAAATGATCCACATCTACAATAATGTAGTTGTGTCCGATAGAGGAAGTGGGGTTGCATGTGACGAAGTCGATACCCCATTTGGAAAAAGGGCCGATGGAGATGACCGGGTGCAGTAGGGCTGGAGGAGTGCGCATTCCCTTTGTAAACACTTGACAAGGGTGGCATTGTTGGATAACCTTGATACAATCTCTGAACAAGGTTGGCTAGTAGTAGCCTGCGGGTAATTTTTTTTGAGAAGTAGAAATGCTAGAAAGATAACCACCACATGCCCTGGCATGGTAGTAATTTAAAACATGTTTCGCCTCTTCATGAGTAAAGCAACGTCGAAGAATTGTATCAACGCCATGATGATATAAAGTATCGTTTAGCACTAAATAGTGCCGTGCTTGGTGGCGGATGTGACGACAGTCACCTGACGATAGTTCAGGGTGGAAACGTTGTGCTTGGAGGTAGACAAGAATGTCACTATAACAAGGGTCAATAGAGTCGATCAGATAGAAAGCTTCATCTGGGAGAGGATCATGGGCTATCTCTTTGGGATTGACAATGGGAAGATCCGAAAAAAGTTCAGTGAAGACTAAGGATTTTTTCGCCTTGGCAGTGGTGAAAACCAAATCAAATTGTTGGAGGATAACTATCCATTTGGAATATTTTCCTCCAATGACTTGATGAGACAAAATGTGTCTCATGGGATTCTCCAAAGCGATGACGATAGTCTGTCGCAGTAGTATATAATGTTAGAATTGATTGAAAACAAAGATAATTGCCAAGGACAACTTTTCCACATGTGAATATCTAAGTTCGGGCCTAGCCAGGCCTTTCGACAGATAATAGATCACATGCTCACTTAGATCATCATGAGTTTGGACCAACACCATTCCAAGAGAGGATGGCGAGGCTACCAAATAGAGGAGAAAGTTGCACCCATAGTTGGGAGCACTAAGAAGTGGGGCTGATATAAGTGCCTTTTTCAAGGCATCAAATGATCGTTGGGCTTGATCATCCCACAAGTATGGTACTCCCTTCTTTAGCAGGTGCATAAAGCCTTTTGTCAACTTGGCATAATTTACGATGAACCATCGTAAGAAGTTTTCTTTCCCTTGCAAATGTTTGAGGTGCAAAATGGATTGCGGTTCGAGAAATTGAGTAATTACCTTTACCTTATTGGGATCAACCCTAATCCCATACTTGGAGACAATGAAACCAAGTAGGCGTCCAAAATCGAAAAAGAAAATGCATTTATGTGGATTCAAACTTATGTTATAAAACCTGCACCTAAGAAAAATTTCTCATAAATGAACTAGGTGTTATGTTCACTTCTTGGAATGGTCTGGGAGGTCATCAAAGTAAGCCTGAACAATATGTTTGATATCGTGGAATGCGTAATCCATGGCCCGTTGAAATGTTTCTCCAACATTATTTAAACTGAATGGGATTTTTCAATATGCAAATATTCTCCAAGGGCAAATGAAGGTGGTTTTGGGCTGGTCTATCGATTTTATGCTGATCTGGTTATAACTTGAGAAACCATCCATGAATGAGAAGGATTCACAACTGGCATAGTCATCGATTATTTGGTCGATGAACGGTGTCCGATAATTATATTTTGGACACGCAACATTCAAGTCTCGATAGTCGACACACATGCGGATGGTACCCTGTTTCTTGTCTACAGGAACCAGAGTAGAAACCCATTCTGTTAAGGGAATGGGGTAGACGAAACCAGAGCGTAAAAAATTTTCCACCTCTGTCTTGATGGCTATAGTTTTGTGGGGGTGGACTGATCGAAGCCTTTGACAGACATGCTTGGCATTGTCATATACCCTGATCTCATGCTCGACAATAGATGGATCTATGCCGGGCATTTACTCATAAGGCCAAGCAAATACATCGCGGGATTCCTTAAAAAGGCAGGTGAAGCTTACAATTTCCTCAGGAGTGAAATCGGCTCTAACTTGGATGTTTTCCATGATGCCTATCTTGACTGAAATATCGACGAGCAATGTCTTTGAAAGATTTCCCATGTTCCCTTTTGAGTCCAAAGTTTAGATAGTCATATAAGGTAAGGGAACGATTTCAGGTGTATCAAAAGACATGATTTGAAAGGGCATCGTATCCGAATCAGATATCGAAACACGATGGTGAGAATCCTCCCGTGGTTGCTCTTCTAAACACTTCATCTCTCAAATAGCTTTGTCTGAAGGTAGGACTTGATTGAGGAGATTGTTAGAAGGAGAATTTATGGGAGAGGAGGCCGTACAGTTGGTCATGACAAAAATGACCACAGATTCAGATGCAGATTGAATGGCTTGGTAGGCCGATTTAGCTGGTGACAAAGACATTTGTTCTCCATAGGAGTCAATGTTTTAGGGGCCGGGAGGATCCAAGGATTGGTCAGTTCATGAGGAATAGATGAGACCATAGAGACCGTTTGTGGAACCGCGGGTGGTGGGAGAGGAAAACAACCTGTTAGGGAGTAGCCCTTCAATAGACCGGTACCAATACTGACGTAAGAGTTAGGAACACCATCCAAAAAGGGTACAAAGCCGCTAGGTAACGGGGAGTAATATGGGGTGCAAAAGGGCAGCTGGTCCACTGTGACTATCTTTCCATCCAAGGGAAATAGGATGATACGAAAGACAATATACACAATGGCGGTCATGGCATAAGTCTAACTGTGACCCAACAATAGATTATAGTCAAGTGTTTGCTCCACGACTTCGATATCCACTGTTACCTTTTTCCCACTCAAAGTGATGGGGTGGCTGCCAAGGTAACCTTTCCGAGATGAAAGTGTGGTCATCAAAAGCTTTACGGGAATTCGATGGTGGCAATAGGGTTGGAGAACCCAAAGCGAGCCAACATGAAGCCGACATGACACAAGTTGAGGCACCTTCGTCAATGAGAGTTCTGTGTATCCCTCACCCTTTCGAAAATATTTTCACTTGAAATGCAAGCTAGTGTGAAAGGGGAGGTTTACATCTGTCCATGTCAAAAATTGCAAGCATGGAATCCTGAGGGTCGACCCCACCAATTTCCAAAAGTAGATCTTTCCTTTGTGTTGGACAAGTTTGTAATACTTCGAGTGCCGACATAGCTGACAGTGCTTGCACCAAATCTTCTATAATACATAGTTTTGGGCAGCATGTGCAAATGTATTATGCATTGTGCGACGAAGTGCCCCTTTTGGGGGGGAAATCACAAGATCAACAACTGGCCTTTTGATATGAAGATCGTTAGGTGGCGGTGGGTTTTGACTCAAGGAGGCTTCCTTAGCATTAGCGACTAGAGATCCATAAGTTTTGGCTCTTGTTTGAAGATCTACCATTTCAAAGGTGTAAATGGTAGATGGTACTTCACTAGATGAAGGATGATGCGAACCGTTGTTGCCCCCTTGCGGGGGTTGGGGTTGGTTTGTAATAAGATGTTGCTGCTATTGAGTAGGGAAAGTGTTGTTTAGGACCGCAGGGGTCTAGCCAGTGTCCTTTTGAGCAAGGAATCTATGCATTCATGGAGACACGGACAACAATGTGTCATATGGTCTTCTACACAAATTTTGCAAGGGAACTTGACAAGTTTGTCCTTTCCACTGTCAGGAGGCGCAACAAATTTCTTCTTTGGGTTGTACTGCTTGGTTGACTGCTCTTCAGAAGGAGCAGTCTTTTTCTTGTTCTTATTGTTCTTACCGTCAGGTTTTTGTGTAGACTGCACAAAGTTTATCATGGCAATAGGAAGAGTCTTTGATTGGGTAGCGGCGTCAACTGAAAACTGGGCAATGTGACCGCTAAGTTGTTTTATAGTATATTTGGAGGTAGCAACGATGATACCATCGACGTGCACACCGGGTTGTTGAGTAGCAGGAGCATTGGAGTTTCTAGGGGCATTGCAAATGACATCGTATAAAGTTCCAGACTGTGAATATATCAAATCGAAGTGCTGGGCACGATGAATGGATTGGTCTTTTGTGACCACACCACCTAAGACGACATCTTTAGCGATTTGAGGGAGAAGAGATTTACAAAACCAATTCGCTAATAGATAGTCTGGGAAGGGAGCTTTAACTAGCCTACACCTATGCCTCCATTCATGGATGTGATCAGAGATGTGGGTGGCGGTTTCCAGACGTAAAGAAGTAAGGAGTTCCGCCCCAGTTTCATAGCGGATGGGTAGTTGAAAGTGCTTTAAAACTTCCATCGCTAAAGCGCCAAAGGTATTGATTGACACATATGGTAACTCAATATACCACTTGGCTACATTTCCAGTAAGGGTGCGGGGAAAGAGTCGTAGCTAGATACTATCATCCAACATGGAGTTAGAAAGACACCATAAATGATAGGTGGTGATTTGCGTACTCGGATCCTCCCCTTGTTTCCCTTCAAACTTCGGGATGTTTGTGGAAATTTTCTGCAGGATTGGAGGCCAAAGTAAGTTGTGATAGATGTGGTCATTGGTGAGTTTTTAAAAGTCGGGGATATCAAGCGTTGCCAAGAAAGGCAAGGTGTTTGATGCCCCCAAATCAGACCAAGGCGATGACACATGAATTGAGGATCCTTGTTGTCCTCCCATCATGTTGTTCCCAATATTATACATAGGATGTGTGGAATAATCATTTCCTTGGGGTATAGTCATATATTGTGGCTATCAATAGGGGTTGTTATGCTGGGGGATATAAGTGCCCTCAGGGTAAGGAGTGCCCCATTGATTCATTTGAGGTTGAGAGTGGGGTGCCCATATGGATTGAGTGAGACCTTGTTGAGGGATTCCACTAGCCACATAATTAGCCGTATGCCCTTCACTGACATAAGGAGGGTTCATGACATCAAAGACTGTACTTGTTATCCTGTAAATGGAGGGGGAACTGTAATGTTCCTGGCTGATATGTGCATATTGGGAACGGTGCCCCCAGGGATCTAAACCTTGGGGTTGGAACAAAACAATGGATTCTAACCAAAAGGGTTGTTGAAGGGACCCGTGCTAATCGTGCTATCTGTAGCGTTATAAGGAGCGTTATATGTAGTGCTTGTTGAAGGTCCAAGAGCTGACACAAAAGGGGTGAAACCGGTATGTGCTGGGTTCCACTCGCATTGGGTGTCACGATAAGGTTCAGACCTGGGACAGTTGGGATAGCGGGGTTTGCCATCAGAGGTGTGGTACTGATTGTCGACTGGGGAGGTGGCGGTGTACCAAAAGTGTCCACAAAAGCCCACGACCCATTAGTCATTGATGGGATGGTAGGTATAAGTCCAACAAAATACATAGGAGGTATGAATGCAACTAGAATCAAGAGTGGTCCCAATGGATTCGTGATCGGAGGATTGTATGGGGGAATGAAACCTTCAGTAAAGAATTTTTCTGGTAAGCTTGAGTCGTGGGATGTCCAAACTGATTAAGTGTTAGATCTTGGAGATTGATTTCCCGAAGATCGGAAATCGGTTCACTGGGGCTCGACAGATCCTCCACAATGAGTGGGGGAAGACCTAACAACCGTCTGGATTGAAGATGAGGGTCGGATGTAGCCGCGATGACTGATAAATTTTATCAATAGATTTTATAGTGATATTTATTAAAGTCTCGGTGATAATAAGCTGGCACCTAAAAAATTAAAAATACACTAAAGAAATCAATCAACAAGCAGAGGGTATGACCTTGTATGATAACCACCATTTTCTAGAGATGAAACCCAGTATCTCAATGGATAAAAGAGATATTTAGCCAAATTTATAGTTATGATTACTCTTGAGCTTCACTTGAACCTCAGATTAAGGGGCCAAGTAGTCTCGTGAAGACGAACAGCCTCCCAAAAACCGAAGACAGAGTAGGTTCGTTTGTGTTAGGTACCAGGGAAGCCTGCCCCAGTCACCTTGTGTTCATCCCTAAAAGTATGGCCACTATGGTTACCTCAAATAATAGACACTACCAGGGGGGACATAGTGGCAGATAGTACGCTGTGTGGGTAGGATACCTGAGTCTCTGATTCAGCTCCGATATCCTTGAAGGGATCCCCAATACACAGAATACCCAAAGGAGATATAAGCAAAGGTAGGCTACCTTCATTTATAGTCCGATGTTGTATTTTATTTAGCTCCACTTTTACTGGAGTGGTCCTGGATAGTATGAGTGTAGAAGTATTTCCCTCGTTAATGACACTAGTTTCGATGTATGATCTTGGGCAGTTAACTCACAACTACCTAACCCAAGATCGTAGCCTAAACTAATATTTGTTTACTAAAAAAAGAGTTTTTGATTGATTTTATTAGGTAAATTTTAAATGTACTTTGTTAAAGTCTTCAGTGGGTGTGTTGACGTATGAAGTTATGTGGGACCTTGACTCAAATCATGCAAAAACCATGCTTTTAAATTTCACTTTCAATGAATAAGTTGCTTCTACAAGGAGGAGTCATTTATACGTCAATATATATACCATGCATCCAGTTCAATAAACCACAAGAACAACCGACAAAACTACAATGCTCACTAATAACTTTTGAAACCAAATAAATGCATATCTAACCAACTAAGTAGAAAACAGTAAAAAAATTGTATTTTATTAAAAAAAAAAAACTTTAGGCAGCGAAGCTATTTCTCAAAAAGAAAAATTTGTTCAGGAGACATATATCAATCCAACATGCACAATTGTAGATCCTTGATCAGTCTACAAGCATATTTCCCAACCCATGAGGTCACATAACAATTTGTTTATCAAGAAGTGGATGGCTAATGCACTATAACAGAAGGTACAGAGAGTTAGTGATTGCACTAACTCTCTGTGTGCAAGGCCACAATGCTTTATAAAGCACTGTTTACACTAGCAGGGTGCGTTAGTGAGGAAATAGGCTCAAACAGAGGGTTGTGGGGATCAGATCTAGGGCTGAGCACAGAGAGAAGGGTGTTGTATAGTTTTGAGTGGTCAGAGAGGGGATCAAGAAGTATAAGAAGGCCTGGAAGAAAGAAAGATCTAGAAACTTTTTGGGAGAAAACCAGGAACTAAGTGTAGTCCCTAGTGGAGTCACCAATTCTACTATAGGGATTAATGCACAAGTGTTTGGTGATGGAGATACCCTCAAGGATATTCTTGGGATCCTTGGCAGACTATCAGATTAGCTGTAGCTGGCACAGAGATACATGCATATCCATGTTATTCAAATGAGAATCAAAGTAGGAAGAAGGACTTATTACCTCAAGTCTTGGTGTGGTGTTGCTGGAGAGCGCAAAGTAGCAGAGTGGAAGACCCCTCAACTAGCTCCAAGATCAAAACCTTCACATAGATAAGACAAGGCGTAATATCAAAGCATATAATGTTGACAATCAATGCTCTAACATATAGAGATATATAATTACATGTATCTAAGCCACTCATAATAACGATATTGCATAAACATATATACTAATTACAATACCAACGCCATGGAGTGGACAACACAATTTCATGTCTCTATTAATGGCAGAATAGGGTGATTACAACCATCGGTTGTATCAGCCTTCCCTTACTCCTCCAGCTCCTCTCTCTCTCTCCCTTCTTAACCTCTTGCAGTGCATTTATCGGATACTAGCTTCGACAGTCAAATATGCAATCCTTTCAAATGTTTCGTCCTCTTCCACAATGGCCCTAGGCTCACATATATAACATGAGACGATAAGCCTTGCCAAATCCTTCATGAGTTCCTTTGGGAAAAAGCAGAGATGTTTCCATGCTTTTATGCTCTTTCCCCGTTTGTAGACTCTATTAGGAATAGTAATTCCTAAAAATAGGTTGAATTTGGATGTTTCCCCTCTTTTATGAGTTGACATAGGTGTGAATATTAGGATATTTCTCGGTGAACTTGTTCCATTGACTCATGGGAACTCACTTAGGTTGACTAACACTCTTCCCAAGGAAACAAACAGAGTTACCCTAGGCACTAATGCACCTGATGCATTGCTAGGAAGCTTTATAAAGCAGGTTTCTAGTTCCTAGAGAGCGTTAGCTTGACAAATAGGTCTGTGAACTTGGTCATTCTTTCAATCATCTTTCCTTTCTCCTCTGAGCTGGTGAGGAGGTCATTTTCCTGTGTAACACACCTTTCCATACTTCCAATCCAAGGAAGTAGTGCATGAGGTGCATGTCCTTCATCTCGAACTCTCTTGCAAGGTCCTCCTTTCAAGAACTGATCAACTTCTCATCACCGGTAAGGATCAAGTCATCAACATATAAAACAATAATCAAGAATTTACCTTCTACCGAAATGTGATAGAGGTTTACATCTGCTTCACTTTTGGTGAAGCTCAAACTGGTGAGATAATTATCGATCTTAGTGTACCAAGCATGTTTGTAACAACCCTAGTTAAAAGTCAACGTAAAAATATATAAGGCCATGGGGATGAGACACATATTCCAAGATGAATGGTGGGGAAACATCATAGTGGGTGTTCATTCAGTTTATTATGGCTAAGAAAATTGGAAAATGAAATGGCAAAGGATTTGGAAAGGCATGACACATTCATTGGCATTTTATTTATGAAAATAATGGAAATTAGGAGAAAAGGAAGTTGAAAGGTCACATGTTGCACGTGAGGAGGAAAATGAAGGAAAATAATGGAAAATGAAGAAAATAGAGGACTCATTGATAAAAATGCTTCTAAGGATCAGCTAGCAGGCTTGGTTAGGGAAGTTTGGTCAGTTCAGTTTTGGAGCTCTCTCTCTATTCTCTCTCTCTCATACTCTTGGACACAGAGTTTTCTTGGAGCACTTTTAGAGAGTGTGGCATACTTGGAGTTTTGGAGGAATAAGGCAAAGGAAGAGTAGGAAAGCGCAAGAGGACATCAGGATCAACAACTACAACAGATTTGGTTTGCAGGTAATGAGTTGCATGTATGTTTTTATCACTAGTTTCGGCATCCATGGCACATGCATGCAATTTATTAGTTATGATCTGTCATTGGCATGGAGTATTGCATGGATTGACAGTGGAGTTTCCTAGCCTTGCCATTTCCTAGATAGCCATGGTAATTGTGGCTTTATTTCTTTTTTTTTGGTTAGTTCTCATGTTTCCTTTAGCTTGGGTTGAGTTAATAGTTCCTAGATCTTTGGTTGGACAAATGATCTGGAAGCCCTGTGACAACTTGGGTTGAGTTAGTAGTCCTGGAAGCCTTGGTTGGAAAAACACTTTGGAATATTTACAACTCTGGGTTGAGTTACTAGTCCTAGAAGCCAGGTTGGAACAAACGATCTGGAGCCCTAGAAGGCTTAGGTAGAGACCAATATGATGATGTTTTTTCAATTTTCGACCATGAGGTGGAATCACTGTTTGATGGGTTGAGGTGGTTGACCTCTAGAAGCCTTGGCTAGTTTTGGATTGATGTGTTTTGTGAGATCCCATATTCATGCTTGGAATATGGCATGGGGGTGAATGACTAAAGAGAGATTTGACTCAAGCATTCTATGATTGGGTGGAATGTGGTAGTCCCATACTGGGTTGGTTTTTGCATCATTAATATGAGGTTATTTCTCCTTTTTATCTTATGAGCATTATATTGGTTTATATGTGGATTAAATGGCTGTGATTTACTTGGTATTTTTGTTGCTATTATGCTGGTTATGTATATGTTTTATGACAATAGCTATGTATGGATCTCATCAAGTTTTTTTACTTGTAAATGGATGGAAAATGTATCTATGACCTAATAGATGAAACTACAACTAAAGTGATAAGGAAACAATGCCTCATAGCGAATCTCAGATAAGTATGAGATCCCTATTCTTAGATCGGTTATTTACACTTGTAGATTACATATTCATGATATGTCTAACGAAATGCCTATCATGGCTAGTAGGGGTCCAATCAAGGTCTCGTTCAAGTGATTGCATTTATACTTTCATTTCCATGTTATTTTACTGTTTTGAAGATGTCATTCAATTTTGGGTAGTGACCTAGGCCCTAGGCTTGAAAAAGTGGCTCAAATATGGGGGACGCTACCACAATACTATTCAAAATAATCCCTAAACGCTGGCTTGTAGGCCTGTAAGAGTGTCTAGAGGTCCGTGGACACAGGCATGCCCATAGCATGAGAGTGTCCAGAGGTCAAGTGGTCCAAACGCTTAGTGGGACCCAGGGGCTGGTTGGCAGAAAGGTTGAATTGGTTCCTAAGGGTCCTAATGCTGATGTTGAATGTTTGTATGGTGTGTTTCCGTTGATTCAAATTCCCTAATGTGACTTAGGAGGTCAAATCATATCATAGTGGCATCTCGTCATATGTTTACCTCGGCTGGTCGATTGCTTGGGTAGATGTGGGAGGAGGGTGTTGCAGAGACAGCATAGTGAATCCCTCAGACTGGATGGATGGTGTGTTGGTCATGCATTCATGTTGGTTGCATATGTGTTTCTTATGTTGTAGTCCATGTGCTTGTTGCATTTGCATGGTGTTGATCATGGTTGTAGTGATGTCTCCATGTGAAGGTTGATGGTGTTGTTGTGGGATGTGTCGTCATGAGTGTATGGGTGTATGTGCATTGTCATGCATGTCAGTGTCTATATGCATGCATTGTCATGGTGTTGATGGTGCTAGACCCACCAACATGTGAAGGGGATATCCCCGGTAAGAAGTCCCAATTAGACCTTTGACTGTTTGGTGTAGAAGTCCCAACAGTGGGTCGTAAGGTAATGCCTTGACCGCGATGTCGCACAGAGGAAAGCAAGATAACTCTGTCAGTAGCAAGGGTGTGATTGTTGCAGTGAGTCAAGGAAGGTGTATGAGAGGTTCAAACACAAAAAGGGGGAGAAAAGGGTGAAGGTGAGTTCCATGTTGAAAGGGATCAGTCCCAACTCGGCTAGAAACACACAACACAAAAGGAAATACATAGCTTCCAGTAGAGCAGTCCACTCGGATGCGGTAGTCACAACATACAAGGTAAGATGCTGCATACATCACTCATGGATCAGTCCGAACGAGGGCAACGATTGTTACAACAAGGTTCATGTGAAAGGTCTATCTAGTGTCTGGTAGAGCAGTCAACACGGACGGTGACAACATTAACAACACATACAAAACATTTGCAACAAGATTCATATAATTGCATGTGAATCAGTTCATACATAAACACGTAAGTTAAACAACATATATCATTAAGGAAACTAGAGCAGTCCAACTACAATAACAACATATCCATGAAAATGTACTGGCCCTTATTATATAAAGTGTAAGTTCCAATCATACAATACATCCATGTAAACCTACTAGCTCCCTCAGTGAAACCTTACAACCACAGCCGCCTGCTCCACCAAAGAGATGTACTAGCTCCGTGCAATGGAGAAGCCCATGCGCGTTACAATACTATCCAAGCCTTCTTCAAGATAGTCTTAGTAGAAGCTTGGCTGACCAAAAGCCTATACAATGAGTTATGAGGGACTATTTATAGCAAAGGGTGGGGTGACCCTTGACATTCCCCTTTGTGATAGTTCAACTACCCTCATGAATCTTCACCTACTCTATGACTCTTATGTCCAACTATGGACACTTGACTTGCACTTGACATGACTCAACGTTACAATGCACATGTGCTCATGTGAGACAACATGGCTTGAGCAAGCCAAGCAAGACATCAATGACACTCGGTCCGTTGTGGTGAGACCAATTCTTTGACATGCTTATGATGGTGAAGGTGGTGAGCTGATCCCAAGCTTGGTCGTCTGTGATGGTGTGCATGCACCTCATGGTGACATCTTGCTGAAGCGAACTCTTGCCTCTGTTGCAACCGCTGCATTGGTTCTACCCCTTCATCCAACTGGTCTACTAACAGGCACATGGTCTTCTTGGGTGCAGCTGAACCAACAACACACTAATGCATAGTGTCCATGTTGATCTTCAAGTGTGTGCTGGTGGTCATGTGCATCAAATCGCCGAAGTACATGTTCAGCTCTAGTTGGACTTGCTTCTTGTCTTTGCCTTGGTGAGTGTGTTGAATGGGTTGGATTGCATGCGTGCACTCAATGACATGCACGATGTTGAATCCATTGCATGTGATCAACAACACTACTCACCATGTCTGCTCTGTGTCAGCTGCTGGGATGGATCTTTAACTTGTACGGGCACAATTTCATCCATGAGTGCATGTTGCGCTCATTGCTATTCCTGTTCCTGGTGTAAGTCATTCGTCTGTATGTGCAGCTTCATGTTCTTCCTGAGTTGCTGCTTCAACACATGCAACTCCTTATTTGTTCCATTCTCTGTCTTCGCATGATCTTCATGTCATGTTGTCACCTGATAGTCGAAGTCTCCAAAGTTGCTTTCATCATCCATGGATCTGATTGAGATTGAAACCTTGTTCCCCCTCGATGTTTTCAACAACCCTCATCTTGCATTCACTGCATTTGGTATGTTGTCTTCCGTTGTTGTTCATGATGTTGTTCATTGTGATGTCTTTGCTGTCATATCTTGATGTCCTTGTCTACAAACAACTTGATGTCTTCGTGGGTAGGCAAGTCCATAGACACTTGATCGACTGCATCCCCAAGTGTGCTCTAAACGATGTCTTCATCTCTACTCTCCTGGAAACCATTGTACCTGTATTGGTGAGAGGTAGATGAATGCCTGTGATACCTAGAGACATGGAAACACTCATGGCAAGCAATCTGTTAGTCAAAAACCAAAATGAACATGAGAACTGACTTGCAAGATACCTGGGTGAATGATCATGAAGGTTGGGCAATTTCGGCTGGGAGGTCAGGAGATCAACTGCCGAGACTGCACAATGCACAGTCGGGGCTACTGGGAGACTGACTGACTGCTGAAATTGCGCAATGCACAGTACAGTTTGGCTACTAATTACTGGGATTATGCAATGCACAATTCTAGCTGGGAAGGACTGCTGGCCCAGGGGTAGATTTGTGCAATTTATTGGGCCAAGCAGCCATTGTCCTTCAGAAATTTGCAAAATAGTCTCGGAGGCTAGTGCTGGGCAGGAATGCACAAATCTAGAGAGGAAGGTGAGCCTTCCTTCCCCAGATTTCCCAATGCAGCCTTGGTGAAGGCAGAGTTCAGGCCAAGGTTGGTTCGACTCGCCGATGGGTAACTGAAAGCAACTAAGAAAGTAAATGCATGGTGACACTAAGTGATAGCAAAAGTGATTGAAAGTGCATTCAAAACATGAATGAAAGATTCAGTAAACAAATCAACATGCATGTGGGTGAGGCAGTTCGCTGGTTGGGCGAACGTCCATGCAAAATAGTTTCATGCATGTGATAGCAGTGAGAAAGAAATGAAAACTAAAATAGAGCTAAGAAAAGCTAGTATACATGTAAACGAAAATAAGCATCAAAGAAATCAAGAAAACAATACTCACACAAGAGAAAACACAAAAAGCTACAGAAACGCAGCACAAGGCATGGGAAGTGGGCTTACCCCAAAATAGTTGAGCTGAATGTGCCGACTGCTCCTAGATGTGATGTGGGATGTTAGAGCTGTAAGGTTGATGTGAAGAATGAGCTCTACATGATCCGATTGATGAGTTCTGATAACATCGAGGTTGTGAAGCGCATGCCACAAATCTAGGGGAAGCGACACTTGGTGGGAGGCTTTTGAAATTCTCCTTGCATGTAACCTCCAACTGCTAAACATAGATCCCTGAGACAAGGGATACCTTTGTATGCTGCCTTGGGAGAAGCAACCTATGAATTCAAGTCTGTTTTGCTCGGTCCCAGAGGGGACCCAGTCAACTCAGCTACATGCAAGAGGCTGTTCGACTGCTTTAAGGAAATGGGCATTTCTGGTTGGGAGCTGGGTTGAATGCCCAGGAGATTTGCATAATTTCTGGGAAGAGCAACTGACTACTGCCTAGATTTGCACAAATTCTGGGCTGAGTAGCTTTGCTAGGGAAATTTGTGCAAATCCTGCTGGGAGTGTTGGAAGGCAGGATTGCGCAATCTTGGAGCCCAACAGGCTGCTAGAGAGGATTGTGCAATTTCTGGAGGGAAGGTTAGTTTCCCTCGAGAAATGCGCAATTTTCAAGGGGAAGCTGCTCAGCCTACAGCTGGACCAAGTCCGGGTGAACAACTTGTGAGGGGAATGGATCAAGTTGTGACCGATAGGCTGCGTTTGTGCAAGAAAGACACTGAAACTTGTGAACTTGATGAAGCAAGGCAAGCTGCTGTGAAGGTTGGATATGGAGGCTCCAAAATAGTCTAAGGAAAAAATTTGGAGAGTGGTTCTAGCTGCTACAACACTTGGCGACACACTGGTAGAACTCTAGCTCTCTGAATGGACCTTGTTCATGAGAAGCAAGTCTAACACCTCCAGAAGTATTGTTCAGTTCTCAGCTCATCTTGTTTTCACACTAACTTGATTGTAAGATGTGGCATCTGCCAGAATCTTGGTCGATTGACACACATTCCAAGCCAAGGCAACATAGTTGTTTCAATTAGTGTTGAGGGGTATATAGGTGCACAATCAGTATAGTCATCAGAGTCTTAGTTTCATCTCTGATGTTTCTCCACTGCTAGTAGGCCTTGTTAGGGTCCCACCCTAACCCCTTTATTTATGTAATGGGATCACGTCATAGTCAAGAGTCAATAAAGCCCATATTAATAATTGTAAGTGGTTAATCCACAATTAATGACGGAACCGCAGTTAGTTGCAAATGGGCCGTAGTATTAGATAGATGGTATTAATAAAACCCACGGTATTGGCCCGTGGTATTGCATGTATGAGTCATATATATAGGATAGAGACTCCCTGCGAGGAGCATCGTGTCTTATTTTGTAATCGAGCTCTACTCTATTAGAGGTTGCCCCCTCGAAAAGGCAAGTGAACATTACTCTCTGAATAATAAAATCATTGCTATTCTGTGTTCTGGGTATCTTTTCTTCACATATTCTATATTTGGGTATCATTTTGCAGGTTAAGAGCATAACAAGTGGTATCAGAGCACTTTCCAGGGCCGGTGGGATCTCCATTTCTTAGCAATTTTTTTTTTGGCTAGAGACGTGTTCCGGCGTCTTTAAACCACGGGATCTGTCGTTGAGCGCATAAACCTGTGGATTTGGGGAGGCATGCACGCTGGAAATACAAGAGGTGGTCACATCTGTTGGACTCCCTTGTAACCCCTGTGGGTACCCCTTTGAGTAGTAGCGCATTAGACAGAACCGCGCACGGACTGTCTTCCACGTACCCTTTGGGTATATTGGAAGCCCCCTAAGCTCCCTTGAAACCTCGCCATAGATAAATCGTCGGCCGTCTTGCGGCTACAGTACACCGAGAACAACACTCGGAGAGATTACTCGCCCGTACGATAGGGTAGTCGGGTTGTACGGCTAAGGGTACGGTCGATCCTCCTTAGTCAGAGCCCTGAAACATTGTGCCAAGTACTACTGCCAGACCCTTATGTATATTGTAATTTGTAGCACCTGACACTCCTCAAAACCATAGTTCCCTTTTCTATCGGGGGATCACACATCATCTCTTCCAGATTCGCTTGTGCAAAGGGGTGCAGCAGCAGTAGACATCAGTCCTGCAGTCTCGAGTTCGCAGATCAGCCATTCCGGTCTATTAGATCCATCAGATCCGCAGAAGCCGTCTGTTCTGTCGCCTAGAGCTATCAGATCCGCCATTCAGATCTCTTAGATCCACCAGATCAGAGTCGTTATGAAGGGTTCCTATACCGAGGTATAATTTTCACAGGACTTTTGATCGCATTGACATTTTGAGGATTTGGCCACTGTAATATTGATAAGGAAGGAGTAAAACTCCGTTAGGAGTTTTCAGGAAAAAAAAAAAAAAAAAAAAAAAAAAAAAAAAAAAAAAAATAAATAAATAAAATAAAAAAAAATTTCAGAATCACGACGACGAGCTGAGCACGGTGGTACCATTCACTTCTTAGTGAAATTTTTTTTAGGCGGTCCCAATTTTCAAAAAATTAGGTTGGTGTATGGTAGAAACTAGAGCTCAAGCGATGGCCAATGAAAGGATGGACAAACTTGAAGAATCAGTGCAAAACCTCCACATTCAGCTTACCGGACTATGTAGCATGGTCGAGAAAATAGTCCCGAAGGGCAAGGAGCAAGCCCACGAGGAGGCGTATAATGGCAATGAACACAATGAGGGTGAGTCTAGCCACTCTCCTCACGTCTGGCACACCCACCAACAACCCAATCAGCGACCTCCCAAGTTGGATATGCATAAATTTAATGGTTCTCACCCGTCGGCATGGATAGAAAAAATGGAGCAGTATTTCAAACTGAATCACATCTTCGATGATGAGACTCAGCTTATGTTGGGGAGCATGTACTTGGACAATGAAAGGTGGCAATGGCATCAACGTTGCACTGGACATTTTAGGACTTGGACCAAATTCACCAAAGCTCTTCAAGACCGCTTTGATAAGGAATCATCTTTTTTGGGTCGTCTTACTAAGCTCCGACAGACTGGTGCAGTGGATGAATATATTACAGCTTTTGAAGCCTTAGCCTTCCGCACTTGGGGTCTCTCAGATGTGTTCTACACGGAATGTTTTATCAGCGGTCTTAAAGAAGCTATCAAAGCCCAAGTCCTACTGCACCAACCTCCCACATGGACGGAGGCTTGCAAGGTAGCTCGTAACGTGGAACGTGCATTAGTAGCCCAATACAGTCGCCCAAATTTCTCCGCTAAAGGTCGCCCCCCACAGGCTCACAACACGACTCAAACACTTAAGGTCCAAAAGGTGTCACCTGCGGAAATGGCCGAAAGAAGAAAGCAAGGCCTATGTTACTACTGTGATGAAAAATACTCCCCAGGTCATAAATGCAAGGAGCCCAAATTTTTTCAAATTGATGCCACTGACTACAGCTCAACAGAGGAAGATCCACCACTGGAGGAACATGAGCCGCTAGAAGAAGACACCCAAAAGGACAATGTCTCTGACGAACCAGTTATTTCGTTGCATGCTTTGGCAGGAATTTCTTCCCCTCAAACTCTCAAAATCAGAGGTTTTATTAAACATCGCCCAGTAGTAGTCTTGATTGATAGTGGAAGTACACATAATTTCATCCATCAAAAAGTCGCAGAAGCAGTGCATTGTTTTGTACGAGCAGTTTCTAACTTCCAAGTTCAAATTGCGGATGGAGGCACAATGAAATGTGAAGGCCACTGTGAAAATGTCAAACTTCAAATGGGGGATTATCAGTTGAAAACCCACATGTTTGCCATACACATGGGGGGTTGTGACATTGTCCTCGGCGCTGAATGGCTCCGCACTCTTGGGCCAATCACAATGGATTTCCAGGAGTTATATATGAGTTTTAAGCAAAACAACTACACACATACCCTCCGTGGAATCCAGGCGGGAGCTCCCTCAATCATTAGCTCGTATAGGATGGAAAAATTGTTAAAAAAGGGCAATCATGGAGTTGTAGCTCAATTTAATGCCATCCAGGCAGTCGAAACCAAGCCTCTGCCAATTCATCCTGAGATGCAACAGATTTTAAATAACCATCTGCTGGTCTTTGACAAGCCTCATGAGCTTCCACCCTCGCGAGGGAAACATGATCATAGCATCACTTTGGTTCCAGGGGCCCAACCCCCAAATGTGTGCCCATACAGATATCCGTTCACCCAAAAGAATGAAATAGAAAAAATCATCAAGGAACTTTTGGAAGCAGGTGTCATTCGTCCCAGCATTAGTCCTTATTCATCCCCAGTGGTCATGGTGCTCAAGAAAGATGGGGAGTGGCGGAAGTGTCCCGACTTTAGGGCCCTCAATAAGTTGACAGTCAAAGATAAATTTCCCATCCCGGTGGTTGATGATTTGTTGGATGAACTCAATGGGGCTCAATTCTTCACTAAGCTGGATCTTCGCTCAGGCTACCACCAAATTCGCATGAAGGAAGTCGCCATTCCCAAGACTGCTTTCAGAACTCATGAAGGCCATTATGAATTCCTGGTCATGCCATTTGGTCTTTGTAATGTCCCCTCTACTTTTCAGAGCCTTATGAACCACATTCTCAAACCATATCTCAGGAAATATGTCCTTGTTTTCTTCGATGACATCCTCATCTATAGTTGCACTTGGGCCGCACATCTTCAACATGTAGATCTACTCTTGCAACTGCTCTGCAAGCATAAATTATTTGTCAAGATGTCCAAGTGTTCGTTTGGCATGGCAGAAGTAGAGTATTTGGGCCACATTGTGGGGTGTGAAGGTGTCAAGGTGGACCCCAAAAAGATCCAGGCAATGCAGGAATGGCCTCAACCTAAGACCTTGAAGAGCTTGAGAGGATTTTTGGGTCTCACAGGCTATTATCGTAAATTTTTCCGTAACTATGGTCGCATAGCGAAGCCCCTCACCCAACTCCTAAAGAAAAGTTCATTCTTCTGGAATGAGGAAGCACAACAGGCCTTTACAGCCAGGGAAAATTTTAAGAACCCCCCCTAAATTTATATATATAATAAATGGGCGAATCTCCATGGTATATAGGAAAAATGGAAGGCGATTTTATCAATAATATAATATGTATATATAATTTTTTGGCGAATCTCTCACCAGGCATGGCGAATATTTTACTCAATTATAAAATCTTGTAAGATCTTGGTATTACCATGGGTCAATACCATGGGTTATCATAAACCTGGAGCTTAAAAATTATTATTAGTAATTTATAAAAAATAATAAAATTAATAGTTGATTTTTATTTTATTTTTTGTTTTAACCAAGCTAAAATGTTTAACATACATTAAATTACAACATCCATTTTTACTCTTGATCCACTCCGAAAGGGATCAAATATTTTTTCACTCTATGCTAGTTTTCATATCACGATATTTGATACCTCTAAGGGGTTAGTAGATCTAGAGTAAAGATGGATCTATGCTGGTTTAATTCCCCCATTTAAATAGGCTACATTCCAGGTGAATACCATGGGTCAATACCATGTGCCATTTGGGTGAATACCATGGGTCAATACCATGTGCTATTTTTAATTAATACTAATATTACAGTTAATAATGTTTTTTTGCATGGTATTAATAACAATCTAGTCCATGGTATTTGTCCCATAGTATTTTTCCCATAGATTTCACCTAAATATAACGCATTTTTTGAGTGTTCTAAAATATAAGGTGACTTATGGAGTAAATATAAAAAAATGTTTTATTTGTTTACGATACCTCTCGTTTATTTATATTTTTATTAATTTACCATACCTCTTTTACAAATATGGTATTTGGCCCATAGGATTCACTTAAATAAAACCTCTTTCTTGAGCCTTCATAAATAGAATGAGGGTTATGGACTAAATATAAAAATAGCTTTTATTTGTTTACCATACCTCCACTTTACTTATATTTTTATTTGTTTACACCCTTGCATGTATATAAGATGACTTATGGAGTAAATATAAAAAATGTTTTATTCATTTACCATATCTCTCTTTTATTTATATTTTTATTAATTTACTATACCTATTTTATAAATATGGTATTTGGCCCATAGGATTCACTTAAATAAAACCTATTCTTTAAAATGGGTGAATGGATTCACTTAAATAAAATCTATTCTTGAAAATGGGCGAATGGAAGGTTTTAACTCCTAATTTCAAGGGCTAAATTTACCTTTTTTACTCTCTCCCTTAAAATAAGGTGGGCTATTTGAGGTGATTTGTAAAAATGTACTATGATACAAAATATTCGCCCACTAAAAATTTAGAACCCCTTAATTTAGCCAAAGGGCGAACATTCGCCCCTAAAATTATCTATGTTTACAGCTCTAAAAAATGCCATGTGTTCCACTCCAGTCTTAGCACTACCTGACTTCACAAAATATTTTGTCATTGAATGTGATGCTTCGGGTACAGGTATTGGGGCGGTCTTAATGCAGGAAGGGCGACCGTTGGCCTTCACAAGCCAACAAATTAGTGGGAGGAATCTGGGCTAATCTACCTACGAGAAGGAAATGATGGCCATCTTACATGCCGTCGAGACCTGGCGACCTTACTTATTGGGGCGACGTTTTCAAATCCGCACAGATCATCACAGTCTTAAATATTTTTTGGAGCAACGCCTATCCTCCCCACAACAAAATAAATGGCTCGCCAAAATGCTGGGATATGATTATGAGATCATTTACAAGAAAGGGAAAGACAATAGGGTAGCAGATGCATTATCTCGCCTATTTGAGGAGGAAAGTACTCTGCTAGCAATTTCCCTCCCCATTCCAGAATGGATTGAAGAGGCTCGCAAGGAATGGTTTTCACACCCCGGGCTCTCCCAACTCATTTCTCAATTGCAGGTAGATCCAAATTCCACCAAGGGCTACTCGTGGCAGGATGATATTCTTTGCTACAAGGACAGAGTCATAATATCACCAACATCCACCCTCAAAAGTCGCATTTTGGCAGAATTGCACTCATCTCCCATTGCAGGACATTCGGGCTTTTAGAAGACGTATGCTCGCACCAGAAGATCATTTTTTTGGACAGGCATGAAAAAGGACATCCTTACTTTCGTAGCAGAATGCGATGTCTGTCAACGCCACAAAGGGGAAACCGTCAACACACCAGGCACATTACAACCATTGCCCATTCCGGCATCAATTTGGACGGAGGTTTCTATGGATTTCATTACAGGTCTTCCAAAGTCAGGGAACAAGTCAGTCATCATGGTGGTTGTGGACCGACTGTCAAAGTATGCTCATTTCTGCGCCCTACCCCACCTGTTTACACCAACTTTGGTTGCTCAATCTTTCATGGATCAGATCTTCAAATTGCATGGCATGCCCACTTCTATTGTGTCCGACCGCGACCCGATCTTCACCAGTAATTTTTGGCAGGAACTCTTCAGAATACAAGGCACTCAACTAAAACTCATTACTTCCTATCATCCGCAAACAGATGGTCAAACCGAAGCCGTCAACAAATGTCTAGAAACCTACCTTAGGTGTTTCACTTCAGAAAAGCAACACCTTTGGGTACAGTGGTTACCTCTGGCTGAATGGTGGTGTAACACCAACTATCATGCCACCACCAAAATGACTCCCTATGAAGCAATATATGGTAAACTCCCGCCTTCACCTACTTCGTATCTCAAGGGATGCTCAAAAGTACAAGCAGTGGATCAACTCCTACAACACCGCGGAACCATGCTCGCCCATCTTCGAGAGAATTTTCATCAAGCTAAGAATCGCATGAAGCAATAGGTAGACCAGCATCGCTCAAAGCGCCAATTTCAAGAAGGGGATCAGGTCTTTTTATGACTACAACCATATAAGCAAACATCACTCAAAGACAAGGGGTGTCAGATACTCTCTCCCAAATTCTACGGACCATATAAAGTACTTCAGCGCATTGGAGAAATGTCCTACAAGTTGGCCTTGCCACCTACTGCAAAAATCCATCCAGTTTTCCATGTCTCATTCCTCAAGAAAGTGATTGGGAACAATTGCAGAATTCAGACCAGTCTACCTGAATTGGACGAAGAAGGGTCCATCTGGCTTCAACCTGAACAGGTCCTAGACACACGAGACAAGCAACTGCGCGGCCGCATGATTAAGGAT
The DNA here is from genome assembly GCA_031772625.1 of Pinus tabuliformis. Classification (NCBI taxonomy): domain Eukaryota; kingdom Viridiplantae; phylum Streptophyta; class Pinopsida; order Pinales; family Pinaceae; genus Pinus; species Pinus tabuliformis. Next base: position 52,959,128 of record CM062817.1, read on the forward strand.
GTCCTCGTCAAATGGAAAGACACCTCTCCGGAAGATGCAACTTGGGAACCAGCCACTATTCTTCAGCAGTTTCCGCAGCTTCAGCCTTGAGGACAAGGCTAGTCTTAAGGGGGAGGGCATGTTAGGGTCCCACCCTAACCCCCTTATTTATGTAATGGGATCACGTCATAGTCAAGAGTCAATAAAGACGATATTAATAATTGTAAGTGGTTAATCTACAATTAATGACGGAACCGCAGTTAGTTGCAAATGGGCCTTAGTATTAGATAGATGGTATTAATAAAACCCACGGTATTGGCCCATGGTATTACATGTATGAGTCATATATATAGGATAGAGACTCCCTGCGAGGAGCATCGTGTCTTATTTTGTAATCGAGCTCTGCTCTATTGGAGGTTTCCCCCTCGAAGAGGCAAGTGAACATTACTCTCTGAATAATAAAATCATTGCTATTCTGTGTTCTGGGTATCTTTTCTTCGCATATTCTGTATTTGGGTATCATTTTGTAGGTTAAGAGCATAACAGGCCTAGACAGTACCCTGGTGGAGTCACATACTAACACAAGCATGGCTCCACGACCAACGAGCTTGGTTAGTACCCTGATGGAGTTACTTGCATCACCTCCCTATGCAGGAAGCCTTTCTCTTCTTTCACCTTACTCATTTTTCATTTTGAGTTTTTCAAGTTTTAATTTTTTCATTTTTCACTATGCATAACACTTATTCATTTTGGAGGTGGAAGAGGGATCCCGACTTTTTGAGAGAAGAAGAGGTTGTTCTAGCAAAGAAGTAGTTTATTGTATCTCTGACGTGCCTATTAAGGTTTTCCCCCTTACCTTACTCTACTTGATTGAGCTGACAAGGGTTAACCCAAAAGCAATTGACAAGAGAAGGTGACACTAGTTAGCGCACAAGCGTTGTGTTTACACCAAGGTTCACTTCAAACAATACATATTTTCCTTCGACGTATCATGGAATAAAACTAACAAGCTCATCATACAGAGGCAATATGGCAGATAACCAAGTAGTGATGGTTGTACAAGCCCTCTTGTAATTTACCTAGCTCGCTTCAAGAGTCATACATGGTTTCATGCAAAACTAACCTATGAAAAAAACAAGTGAACGAACTAACAATCAATAAATCAAAGCAAGAGCAGAAGAAAAAATGAAAGCGAAGAATGTAAACAAACAAGCAAGAAAACAAACAAGCAAACAAGCATGCAAGCAACTAACTGAAAGCAAACACTACTCCTACTCCTACACTAATGGTACATGGGCCTGATCACGTAAAGTGATACTTCCAATAGAGCCACCGACGCATTGGTAGACCCATGTTGGTGAAGGCTTGGTCCACGAACAACCCAGTTGTGTGAACCAACAAGAAAGAAAGATATAACAATGAAGAAAACCAGACTTCATGATTCAAAGTGCCCATGGGACATGAGTGAGTGCATGTGCATGACAACCAGTCTGCAGAATTGTCATGGTGCTGTGTGACACTACGTGCAACTTTGAAGCATAAGCACACTCTTGACTGTGACATGCAAGCAAACGAAAGAAACAAAGATAATTTGCGTTGTGCACGAGTGCTTGCAATGTAAGACTCCTCCAATTAATGAGCAATGGGATCATGTAGTTCGAGTGCAGGAAGTAAAATATGAGTGTTAGATTGATCTTGAGTGCATACAGATGAGTGATGAGTAGCCTTGAGTGTTTGAACAATTCCCTGATTAGAAGCGAAACCATCCTCAGGACAGCGAGGGCCTGACATAACCATCAACTTAGGCAGAAGTGCCTCGACGATCTGTGGGGTTTTGACTTCGTTGATAGATGGATCTTCGTAGACTAGTGGCTTAGACAGATAAACAACAGGTGAATCAACATCATGATCTAATGATGAGGTGAAGAGATCACAACAACCAAGATCAGAAAATTCAGGATGTTGGTCGGCATCCTCATGGTTTGATGAATCACACAGAGGGGTAGATGAGGAGGAAGGATGTTCACCCTCTGCATTTCTGGAAAAAGTAGATGAAAGATCAAGTGGATTTCCAATGAATGATTCGTCCTCTCCGTTGTTGAATGATGGGCTAACATACAGTGTGTCCTGCAAAATATCAACAGTGTGTCAATAATGATGTTAGGAAAAAATGGATGGGGCTTGGACGGAAGGGAGTCATCCTTCATTGAGTGTTGATACTAAATCTCCCACTCATACTCTTCATGAATGACAACGCATGTTGGTTGTGAAACACCAATTCCATCAGTGGGTTGTTCCTCATTCACAACAAGTGAAGAGTCCGGAATGGACAAACACAAGACAACATCATCGGGAGGAACCCTCAGGTGCAAAGACATAGGTCATAGAAAAGAATGAATATGAGGACTCAAAGGAATCACAACCAAATTTGTGTGAAAATTGAGTGAAGTGATGTTGGGAGGGTGTGAAGGATGACCAGGTGTGTAAGCATGATCCTCAACATCACTGGGAAGTGGTGGAGCTGTTGAATAAGAGGAAGGAAAATAATTAGTTGAGAAAGTGCCCGCTTCCACTTGAGATTGCGCAACTCTATCAACGAAGAATCTTGAGTGAGGCTTGATCTCAAAATTTCTCTTCGGACGGGCAAATTTCTTAAGGCAGTACTCGAACTAGTCCCAAATATAAGCAAATTTCATCTAACTCCTTAGAGCTTGAAATGGAAAGTCAGGAAAGTGCTGCCAAAAATCAATAACGGATTCATGCAGAACCCTCCATTCCTGTAACAGTTTCTGTTCAAGATGGTTTGGATCAAAATGATAGAATGTGGCTTCAATAAGATCACAGAAGTGCTCAAATGAGTGCACGGTGTCAGCCGATAGGCTGAGCACCCAACAAAATGGAGATTCGAAAAGTGTGTATGCAAGTAGCAAACCAACCTGTTCGTCAGAAAAATCATCTTCCTCATGAATCACGGAAATAAAGTTATGTAAGTGCTCAGGCCAGGCCACTTCGCCTTCACCATCATACGTGTTAGTGGACAAGAGATCAAAAATCCTCCCCGAGATGGAGACATCTTCATGATTCGAAAAACACCTCGGGGGAAGAAGAGTGCAAGACTCCATGAAAGATATGCAAAGGTTCAGAACTAGATGAGAGGACACAGCTTGTCATCAGGCCCTCCTTCTAGTGCTAGAAATGTTGATGGTGCTAGACCCGCCAACATGTCAAGGGGATCTCCCCGGTAAGAAGTCCCAATTAGACCTCAGACCGTTTGGTGTAGAAGTCCCAGTAGTGGATTGTAAGACAATGCCTTGATCGTGATGTCGTATAGAGGAAAGTAAGATAACTTTGTCATTAGCAAGGGTGTGACTGCTGTAGTGAGTCAAGGAAGGTGTATGAGAGGTTCAAACACAAAAAGGGGGAGAAGAGGGTGAAGGTGAGTTCCAAGTTGAAAGGGATCAGTCCCAAATCAGCTAGGGACACACAACACAAAAGGACATACACAGCTTTCAGCGGAGCAGTCCACTCAGATGCAGTAGTCACAACATACAAGGTAAGAAGACGCGTACAACACTCACAGATCAGTCTGAATGAGTGCAATGGTTGTTACAACAAGTTTCATGTGAAAGGTCTGTCTGGTGTCCGACAGAGTAGTCGACACAGATGGTGAGAGCATTAACAACAAATACAACACATTTGCAACAAGATTCATATAATTGCATGTGAATTAGTTCATACACAAATACGTAAGTTAAACAACATATATCATTAAGGCAACCAGAGCAGTGCAACTACAATAACAACATATGCATGAAAATGTGCAGGCCCTTATTATATAAAGTGTAAGTTCCAATCATAAAATACATCCATGTAAACTTGCTAGCCCCATTAGTGAATAGCCACATCTGCCTGCTCCTCCAAAGAGATGTACTAGCTCCGTGCAGTGGAGAAGCCCAGGCGCATTACAATACTGACCAAGCCTTCTTCAAGATAGTCTTAGTAGAAGGTTAGCTGACCAAAAGCCTATACAATGCGTTATGAGGGACTATTTATAGCAAAGTGTGGGGTGACCCTTGACATTCCCTTTTGTGATAGTTCAACTACCCTCATGACTCTTCACCTACTCTATGACTGTTACATCCAACTATGGACACTTGAATTACACTTGACATGACTCAATGTTACAATGCACATATGCTCATGTGAGACAACATGGCTTGAACAAGCCAAGCAAGACATCACTGACACTTGGTTTGCTGTGGTGAGACCAACTCTTTGACATGCTTGTGATGGTAAAGGTGGTGAGATGATACCAAGCTTGGTCATCCGTGATAGTGTGCATGCACATCATGGTGACATCTTGCTGAAGCGAACTATTTCCTTCATTGCAACCGATGCATTGGTTTGGACCCTTCATCCATCTTGTCTTCTAACATGCGCATGGTCTTATTGGGTGCGGCTGAACCGAAAACACACTGATGCATAGTGTCCGTGTTGATATTCAAGTGTGTGTTGGTGGTCATGTGCATCAACTTGCCGAAGTACATGTTCTGCTCTAGTTGGACTTGCTTCTTGGCTTCGCCTTGTTGAGTGTGTTGAATGGGTTGGATTGCATGCGTGCGCTCAATGACATGCACGATGCTGAATTACTTGCATGGATCAAAAACATTGCTCACCATGTCTGCTCCATGTCAGTTTTTGGGATGGATTTTTAACTTGTACGGGTGTAGTTTCATCCGTGAGTGCATGTTGCGCTCACTGCTGTTCCTATTCCTGGTGCAATTCATTCGTCTGTCTGTGCAACTTCATGTTCTTCCTGAGTTGATGCTTCAGCACATGCAAATCCTTTGTCCCATTCTCTGTCTTCGCACGATCTTCATGTTGCGCTGTCACCTCATAGCCAGAGTCTCCAAATTTTCTTTCATCATCCATGGATCTGCTTGAGCTTGCAACCTTGCTCTGCCTCCGTGTTGTCAACAACCCTCATCTTGCATTGATTGCATTTGGTATGTTGTCTTCATCTGCAATTCATGATGTTTCTCGTTGTGATGCTACTGCTGTCATATCTTGATGTCCTTGTCTATGAACAACTTGATGTCTTCGTGGGTAGGCAAGTCCATAGATACTTGATTGACTACATCCCCAAGTGTGCTCTAAACGGTGTCTTGATCTCTGCTCTCTTGGAAACCATTGTACCTTAACTGCTGAGAGGCAGATAAATGCTTGCAATACCTGGAGGCATGGCAACACTCCTAGCAAGTGATCTGTTAGTTGAAAACCAAAATGAACATGAGAACTGACTTGCAAGATACCTGGGTGAATGATCATGAAGGTTGCGCAATTTCAGCCAGGAGGTCAGGAGACCGACTGCCAAGACTGCACAATGCACAGTGTAGGCTACTGGGAGACTGATTGACTTCTAGAACTGTGCAATGCATAGTCTAGCCTAGCTATTGACTATTGGGATTGCACAATGCACAATTCCAGCTGGGAAGGACTGCTATCCGAGGGACATATTTGAACAATTTCTTGGGCCAAGCAGCCACTGTTCTCCATAAATGTGCAAAACAACCTTGGAGGCCAGTGCTGGGTAGTGTTGTGGCCTCATAATTCTGCTACCGAAACATGGGGGATAACCACCCGGTCCGGACCTTAAGAAAACTCCTTTTCTGTTTAAAGTGGTGGCTCTGACTGGGGATAATGGGACCAGTTTCCTAGTGTGGGTTTTAAGATGAGATTGGGTGGTTCATGAGTGCTTTGCAATAGAATAATGATATTCTAAGTGACCTATTCTAATGCAATTTCTCTAAGTAACTTATTCTAATATAAACTCGTGTGTTCTTGTGTTGGGTGCGATCTACAAAGATATCTGTTTAACATGTGATAATAAAGATTGAACACAACTAAACATAGATGATAACGTAAAAGATAATTCCTTTGACTAAATAGTTTGTTAAAAGAATTTAAAAAATATATCGCATATATGATGAGTTATATATGAAAATCACAACTTCAGTTAGGCATCATACAAAAGTGCAATTAACGCTTAACAGAAACAATCAATCTCACATATAATTCATGAAAGTAAAGTTTTGCCACTAATTAAATGTAAACAGAATCAATCATACATGATAATAGTACCATATGTGTGAAGTCTTGTTCATTTGACAAATGACAGAGACCAACTTATTTCTTCAAATCAAATTGTCTCCCAAGAATACAAAAGTGTATCAACAAAGGAAATTATTCTGATATCTAAAAGAAAGGATCATGTTCCATAATTTCACCAAAGCATTCAAAAACTTACAATAGTGCATTCTTTGCAAATGTTTTTGATAAAATTCTGGACTCTTCTTTAAATGCATGAGAAGGGTATAAATAATATTCTAACTAAATGTGAAAAAATAGATTATACAAAATTTGAGGAGGTTTCAAACAACCTTCCTCCTAACTAGGTAACTAACTCCAAAAATAAACAGAGGCTAAATAAAAAAAACTAAGAGGATGATTTGTTGTCTGCCGGCTTGTCCTATAAATCACAAATATAGGTTATCGGTTGAATTTGAGAAGGTGCCCCGAAATGAGTCCTAAGCTGTCCTATGAAGATCACATCAGTGAGCGGTGGAAACATCCTTTGATTCATATGAAGGGAACAGTTGAGAGTCATGATCTGGCCATGTGCCTTAATAAGACATTGCCAATACGACTCCCAATTGGTCATGGTCAGTTTTGTAATTGCCTCTCTTTGAATCCCCACCTTTTCTTTCCAGTCTTCATATAGAGCAGTTAAATCAGGCATTTATTTCGTATTGCCTTCATTAATGAGATTGGTGGCAAACATGATGTGATTCACTGCTTTGATGATATTATTTGATACTCCAGCTGACCTTGCAACTGCTAGCTCGACTGGTTTGATTCTGGCATCCGAATCTGTGAAGAGAATGTCTTTATGACTTTCTTCAATCTCAGGTAGATTGGCTTTCCATCCATCTTCTGTTTCCTACCATTCGATGAGCTCAGAGATTCTGGTGTTTAAATTGTTGAAATCCATTCTTTGGTCGATTGCCTTATCTATCAGCTGCTCACTAGTAGTTAGATAGGGAGTAATGTGTGACATCTTCTGGTAGAAATACTCCTACTGTTTCACCATAAGGGAATTTAATTCTAGGGCCTCTTTAATGAACTCCTTAGTAGTGGTAACGTCCTTGTATTTTTCCATGGATTGCTGCATTTCTTGGAGTTGCATATTTTTGGTTGATATATCGACTTCATGGCTTATTTTCAGGACCTCCATGTCTTGCTGCAATTGTGTCAGTTGTTCAGCCACCTGCCTGTTTATGCTTGCTTTCTTTGTCTCGAGCTCTTGTTCGAGCTACACAATTCTCTCCTCTTTCTCCCTTAGTAAAGTAGAGACCTAAATAGCCTTGTCCATAGTGGCCGATGTGTATGATCCCATGAACTGTGACTAGATTGAGAGGAATGTCCTTCCAAACAATGTCCATCGACTTGTTTCCAGGTGGGAATTCAGGTGTATATACCCTTCTCCTTTTTCTCTGCCTTCTAACTATAGCCTTGTGGAGAGGGCTATAGAACACGTCAAGTGGAGGTATTTCAGTTACTTTCAGAACAATTTTTGATGTGGGAAGAGTAGGGATAATTTCAGTATGATGGGACGTTCTTGCTTGTTCCTCTGTAGGTGTAGACTGTTTGCTGACAGACTTGGGCTTTGTATCCTTATGAACATGCAAAGGAGTTTTGCATTCCTCTGTTTCTTGGGTATTTGAGGCTTTGGAAGTGCCATGCAATTTCTGACTAAACTGATCCCATTCCTGCTCCAAACTACTGCCTTTGCCCTCTGAACTGATCTCTGTAGTTGGGGTTCTCATCACTTGTTTCTCATCTGACTTCCTGCTGGACTCAGTCGTGTTGTCAGTGTCTTGGGGTTTCGTTGTGTCAAGTGCCTTCTTAGTGTTTACCTGAGAGTCTACTTGAGAGCTAGGATCTCCACTATCAACAGTGAAACTTGGTGTAGACTTATCCTCAAGATTTAATAGATGCATTGGGATCACCTGGAGCCTCTCATCTCTAAATTCCTGAAATATTTGAAAATCTTTAGGTTTTAGATTCACCTTTTCCCATTCGAATTCTTGTTCAAAGGATAGAACCGACTGTAACAAATCCTCAAAATAATTGTCTTCATGATTGTATGGCTTGAGCTTTACTCCAGTAGTGACGTTATATGCCACTTTTTTTGGATCAAATTTCCTCTTAGGCAATGTATGAAGCCTGAGGGCTTCCATATGTGCTGATTCCTTAGTAGCATGAACAAAATTGTCTAAAGCAAGAGAACCGCATTTGACAGGGAAAATGGGCCATAATGACTTCTTGCCGTCTTTGAGAACTTTAGTCAGGCCCCTTCTGACAGTCTGGTAGGCAATCTCTCTTACTAATAACTTATCAGAAACATATAAAGGAAGGAAGTGTGGATTAGCTGTGCTACCAAAAACCCTAATGTAGGTGAACCACTCTTCAATGAAATACTTGCTGATAGTAAGCAGGTCTGCTGCAGCTTCTTGGGAAAACCTAAGGGATTTCTTATTGAAAATTGTTTGATGTATGGGCAACATAACAACATGGAATATCTTATAGAAGTGAGGTATGTAATGCGATTCCCATATTTGTTTATGACTGAGATGGATTGGGTAAGGATCTCGTAAGGTCCATTTCCAACCCATGGTTGGAAATGTCGTGCAAAAACAGATAGCATCCATAATGTATGCACTAAAATAGAAGGGAGAGAGGTTATTTGAAAAGGAATCTTTCTTCTGTTGATATTCAGTAATGGTGGTGGCTAGGTTGTCAGATAGGATGGAAGGCCAATTCATGATATGGGAATTAACATAGGCACCAATAAGAGGAATCCATTCTATTGAAAACTTAGTATTATTGGGTAGCCCATACAATCTACATAACATGGATGTAGCATAGTTGTAGGGGTTTACCAAAGAGGCTATAGCATACATACCCAATTTTTCATATTTGAATTTGTTGTCTAACACTCTCCAACCCTGAATTAGCTTGAAGGGGTCTAGGTTCTTCTTTGCGAAATTAGCCACAAATGTCTTGTTGTAGATATCTTGTGGGTTAGGTATGTGGTACATCTTCTTCAAGTCCTCTGCTCTGAATGACCCTATGAGCTCCATCCTTGAATTCTTGAACTGCCTATCTTCAGTGATAAGGTTTTTGATCACCCACGTGATCATATCTATATAGGGGAGGATTTTAGCTCATGCTTCTATCCTATGAAGGAAAGAATAAGAAGCATCTCTGCATTGAAGTCCTGAAGGCCTTTTTGAGTCAACTGTTGCTCTTGTAGTAGTGATTTTAGGACACTCATCCTCCAACCTATTGTAAATCACTTCCCAAGCTGTTGCGCCTTTGGTAGCATCACAAACTATATCAGCGAATATAGGAGCTATCTCTATAAACTCAGATTCAACAATGGTCTGTTTGCTCTATTTCTGCATCACCTTAGTGACATGTCTTTTGTCACTTGCCTAAAATAGACAAGATATATCAACGCAGATGATATCAGGTAATTAAGATTGAAAGCTTCTTTGAAATGACTTTGGATCGTGAGAAAGGTTTAATGAGATACTCGATTATAACTACCCATAACCTGGAAAATGATTATCCTTCCTCGGGCCACTAAATATTAATTAACCTATCAAATCATTTGTTTTGGTATTTAAAACATAATTATTTCACACGTTTTACCACTTTCAATCGCGCATCGCGGTCTTTAAAGGGATACAGTATAGCGCTACCAGATAGATTAAGCAAAATGCGAATGCGAATATCGCATTTCGCAAATCGCTAACGGTCATTCTAATGCAATGGTTAATTTTCTTGTGAACTATGCGAAGTGCGAAATGACAAGGTGATGTTATCGCAGCGGGAGACTTAATTGCATATCGCAAATTTTCGAAGGTGTTTAAACATAGTCATGTGGAAAAGTGTGATTTATGATTTGTGATATGGATTTCATCCTTAGTTCATTTTGCAAGATTTTACTAAGTATTTTCTTAGAGTTAGGTATTATTATCGTATGCCTAAAAATTTAAAAGGGTCTCCATTTATAACTCTAACCCTAGCTATTGTTCTTTATAAATGGGGAAGTTGTTTCGTAGTACAACAATTGGCGATTCACTTGGGAGAACCAATTATCTCTGAGTAGTTTTCTAAAATTTCTAAAATCTTTCAAAGTAATTGGAGTTATAAGAATAATGATTACATGAGTTATAAGGTAAACAACATTTTTCTAGGAACAGATGTTCATAGCCTCGATAGGGTTATCTTTTAACCAACAATGATTCATTATCCCATCTGTATGAATTTTCAAATTTCAAAATGATATTCACTTGGATTGAATCTCACTTGGACCTTGTCCCTTTTTTCCCTTTTGAATGTAATCTTTTTTCCTTTTTGGTTTCTTAAAAGACATTGTCTAGGCGTGGTAACCTACTAGTGACAATGCCATTCACTGGTTGTAACTAAACTGAACAAGCTGGCTCTTGATGAGACACCTTGTCTTTTGATCGAGGAGATCATTAGCTATTACCCTGTTTGATATGGAGTATTGGTAATATAAGTTTTAACCACTTCACTATGAACATGGTAAACAAGCTCATAATGAGACTCTTTATCTTTTAAGTTTATATATTTTAGAATTACACTCTAAAAAAGGAAAATTTTAACAGATGGGGTGGATCATTGGCTCTTTTGAGAGTTTTGGGTGATAATGATAGAGTCTTGTAGAAAGTCCTTACTAGGTTAAAGATTCTTTTCTTGATTGATAATAAAACCTTCATATTCTATGAAGATAATAGTTTGTTCGTAAAATAAATGTTTTAAGCAAGATCAAGTTTTTCCAAAGAAATCAAGTTTACTTTAGTAATCAAATGTCCTAATTATTATTTTTAACTCTTATTTTCTTATAAAAGCAAAAAACAGAAATGTTATCAAAGATTTTATTTTGAAAAGCCAAAAATAAATACCAGTTAACCATTATTTTCCTAAAAAGATATATGTTACAAAATTGGAAGAAGAGGTTATCTCTTAGGAGAAGTATTTTTTCAAAATTTTCCTGTTAACGGGCAAAGAATCCTTTTTTCCTGAAAAGTCCTGTAAAAGAAACGTTGATTGTCCAATTTTTTCAATGATCTGAAAAGGGCCAAGCCATAGTCTTTGGAATTTGGTATGTCTACCCTTTTCCTCGTGTGCTTTGTCCCATTTCAGAACAAAGTCACCTACTTCAAGAGTTGTTTGACTGGCAGAAGTTGGGTCAAAAGAAGCTTTGACTAATTGTTGATGATGGAAGTGGGTTGCTTTAGCCTTTTCTCTTTCTTCTTCAAGCTTGAGAATTTGAAATTGTCTAGCCTGGAGAGAAGATGAAGGGTTTTCACTGATAAATTGTACTAGGCAAGAGATGGGATTGCTACGTTTGTGGGAAGAATAACTTATTTTCCATAAACTAAGGTGAAAGGAGAAGAACCAATAGAGGCTCTCTAAGTAATCTTGTATGCCCATAGAGAAATGTTAATGTTTTGTGCCAATTCCTGTGATTTTGATCAATAGTCCTTTTGATAATTCTGATGAGGTTCTTGTTTGTTGACTCTGCTAATCCATTACCTTGAGGATAATAATTGGCTAAATATTTCAACTTGAAACCTCGCTTAAGAGCAAATTCTACCATTATATTTCCAGAAAAGTAAGATGCATTTTCAAACATTAAAGCTGAGGGTAAGCCAAACTTGGTAATTATGTACTGATCAATGAAGTCTATCTGTATTAGATATCTTTAATGGGACAACTTCTACCAACTTAGTGAAGTAATTAGTAGCTGTAAGGATGTACCTATGCTGTTTGGAATAGTTAGGAACAATCTCACCAATTATGTCTAACCCCCATTATTCGAATGGTTGTTGGATGTTAACTGGTTGTAAAGGGAATGTTGGATTTCTTTCTCTTCTAGTTGTGCTTTGAAAAGTCTTGCACTTCCTTGAATATTCATGTGCATATTTAAATACTGTTGGCCAATAATATCTTGCATGTGGGATGTTGTGAGCAATGGTATTTCCTCCAAAATGTCCTCCAGCTGGTCCATCATGGAATTCCTACATGACCTTTTTTGCTTCAGGTTTCTCTAGGCATATTAGCAATACTGAATCATAATTCTTCCCAAACAATACATCATTGACTAGTTCATACTGATTTGATTTCAATCTTAAATCTTGCTTTGTTTTATAATTAAGATGCATAGGAGCATATTTTTTTTAGATAAAATTTCAAATTAGCATATTGTGATTACATATCATTGAGGCTTACCTCTGATAGTTGCACTTTATTACCTTGATCTTTTGCTGGTGGTAACTGGGAAGCTCCTGTTAACATCCTGCAAAAACCTTGGCCCCTGACAATTTTAGTTGGCCAGATTTCTACATCATATTCTTGGAGTGCAGTTACCCAATTAGCTCTTTTCTCCCCTACTTCTCTTTGGATCAATAGTTGTCTTACTGCAGGGTAGGGTACAACTATCTTTGTATGGGTTTTAAGAATAAAAGGTCTGAAATGTTTCAAAGTTTTAAAAACAACAAATTCTTGTTTCTCTACAGCTGAATAATTTAAATCGGTGCCTTGCAAGTTAGAACTGAAAAAGGAGATGGGTGCCTCAATATTTTCATTGTTCAGCTATATCAAAACTGCTGCATATGATGTATCAGATAAAAAAGTATATAATACAAAAGGTTTGATAAAGTTAGGGGTTGTCAATGAGGGAGCATTAATAATGGCTTTTTTAATAAACTCAAATGGCTCTCTTTCATCCTTGTTCCATCTGAAAACTACATTTTTTATTATCATTGCTTGAAGGGGTAGGAAAATTTGTGAAAAATCTAGGACAAATCTTTTTACAAAATTTATTTGGCCTAGGAATGATTGCATTGTTTTTTTGTTGTGTTGGAGGGGAATATTTTCAATCTCTTGGACTCTATCAGGATCAATGTAAATTCCTTTCTTGGATACTATAAACCCAAGGAGTTTTCCTTCTGGTAAAGCAAAATAAGATTTTTTGGGATTTAAGGAAATGCCATATTTCTTGCATCTTTCGAAAATGTGCTTCAGGTCACTTAAATGATTGTTCCTATCCTTAGAACAGACTGTGATATCGTCCAAGTAAATAACAACCAATTTATTGATTATACCTCTGAAGGAAATGTCCATAACATGTTGAAATGTGGCACCAACATTAATTAGTCTGAAAGGCATCTTCTGATAGGAATATTTTCCCCACTTGGTATTTAATGTTGTCTTTAATATGTCATTTGGATACATAAGAATTTGATTATATCATGAGAATCCATCTAGAAAAGACATTAATTCAGAACCTGCAACTGATTGCAATATTTTTTCCATAATAGGCAAGGGAAAATTATCTTTTTTGACAAGCTTTGTTTAGGTTTCTAAAATCAATAAAAATCCTAATATCACCGTTCTTTTTCCTTACGGGTACCATATTCGATACCCACATAGAATGTCTAACAGGGAAGATTATTTTGGCCTTCAAAATCTTGTACAATTCATATTTGATTTGACTTTCCAGGTTTGGGTAAATTTTGTGAAGCTTCTGTTGAACTGGCTTTTCATTCGAAGTCATGGGTATGGTATGTTGAATTATAGAGGCATCATAAGTCTTGAGATCTGCATAATCCCAAGCAAAGACACCCTTATATGTTTTCAATAACCTAATGAATGATATTCTTTCTTCAGATGATAGGCCAAGACCTAGGTTGACATTTTGAGGTTTTTCATTTGACCCTAGGTTTACTACTTCAAATCTCAGAGTAGAGCTTTGAGTTTTGGAGTTAGTAATTTTCTTGAATCTATCCTTTAGATCATAAAGATCTTCCATCTTAACCACAGACTTTGGGATTGGGTTTTGATCATGATTATGCTTGATTTCTAGATCATGCTCATGTTCATCTATGATCTGTTCTTCATACGATCCCTCTGATGTAAGGAAATTAACTATATCCGCATCGTTGTTGAATACTCTCCAATTTGTTACATTGTCAGGAATAGATGGCCTAAATATTAACTCTATTGAAAATATGTTTGGACTAAAGTCTTTTGAGGGTATAAACTTGGATTCCACATTAGAAAGTAAGTCAGTACTTGCGTTTTGTAGTCTAAGGACTGAAGATATGTTAAAAATAGAAAAATGAGAAGTCAATTTCTGAGCTAAATATGGATAGTGTTTAAGGTGCCAAGAGACACAATGGATTGTATTTCTCACCTCTTTCACAATTATTTCTGAATCACCATAGACTTGTAGGTATTTGAAATTATGACCGATGGCTTTATATAGTCCTTGGATCAGTGCTTCATATTGAGCGATATTATTAGTGCACTGGAATTCAAGTCTACAGGCCAGCATGGTTTTCTCTCCTTGCGGATTGATCAAAATGAATCCTGCACTTGTGCCATCTTCTGATTTAGAACTGTCAAAATAGAGAGTCCAGAACTGAGAGGTATTAGAAACTTTATCTACTAAATTTAGACATTTGGAAGGATCTGTTTGTGAAAAATTTTTGATTTGAGAAACTACAACGTTATATAAAAAGGGAGACCTCTGAACATTAAAGGATCCTAAGGAGGACTCAGCTGAGTAATTTCCAATGATATTATTAGTGAAGGCAACAGGTTTGTTGCTTCCCTCAAGGTTGGTGACTGTATATTTCATGAATTTCTCTCGGTCTACTCTGATTTGGTTGGTTTACCATTGTGTGGCAACCACATGTGAGACCAATCAATTGTGAAATAATCGTGCAACTTTTCAGACCAATACCTACTAAGAATTAAGCCATAAAATTCAGGGATAACGGCCACCAAAATATCACTTATTTGTGAAAATTTTGGATTAGAGGAAAGCCTAATTAAAACTGATGCAATTTCTCCAAGCACCTCGACTTTTGTCCTATCTAACTGAACTATGTGCACTACAGATTTTTGAGATGTAATGTTAAATTTGGTACACACAACTCTTGGCATTATATTTGAGGAGGCTCCTGAATCAACAAGGCAGTTGTGAACGTTCTTGTTGAAAATTTCATAAGTGAGCAGAAATGGAGGAACATGCGAAATAAACCTATCACCAATTAGAACTAAATATGAAGGATCTACTTTGTTTGAGGATGAGGGAGGTTTTCCCATATTGTAGGAAGCTTGAGTAACTACAACAGATGGCAGAGGAGATACTGGAACTTCTTTCAACTCCCTTAATAGAATCTTCACCTGTTGTTTGAGTTTAGTGAGCTCATGCAATGAGATGTTCACTCTAGTCTTTTTCATGTCTTCCACTATATTGTATTCAACCATATCTGAGATTACCAATGTTTTTGAGGTATTTGGGAAATATGGAGGGATAGAATTGGTTTGGCTAGTCTTAGATTTCATAGCTACTATTTTCTCCTTTGAAAGAGTAGCAACTTTTTGCTTCTGATTTGTGATAGACATGTGAGGAGAATTTTTACTTCTTGTAGTCACTAGCATTGCTTGTGCCTCTTCTTCAGTTGGGAGGATAAAATCCCACATCCCGTTTAGTTAAATTTCTTCTTCCGTTTCAGCTTCCTCTCTATTTGGCAAATCTTCTTCCGCTTCTTGGTCAGATTCAACATTTGAAATGGTGTTTGGGGGTTGTGATGTAGAAGAAGGGTTCTTTTTGAATGATAAAAAAGGTTTCTTGGGAGCAGAAGATTCTGCGACCTGTTTTTTAATTTCAACCATTTCGTTATACATTGTTTTTAACACTTTCTAAAGGCCTTCAAGATCGAAAGGGTCTTTTGAGGCTTTCTTTTTAGAGTCATCCTTAAATGTTACTTTCTTGGTTTTCCTTTCGTCTGTTTGTGATCTTTTTTCCAAAGCTATGATTCTTCTTTCTACAGACAGGGCTTCTTTCATGTTTTCTACAAGGGTAGCCTTATTGGCTCTATTTACAAAAAATGCAATATTAGAAGGAAGAGATGATATATACCATTCTATTTGTACATCTACGATAGGTTTAGAGGTAGCTGGGATTTTGTTTAGCAATTTGTTAAATCTAGATTTGAAATATTTGATCTTTTGATTTGGATTAGCTTTTAAATTAAAAAGATCATTGATCAAGGATGCTATGGTCCTATCATCACCAAAATTTGCAAGAAATACTTCTTGAAAAGTATCCCAGTCTCTAATTGAACCTGCTGTTAGCACCTAAATCTGCCTTAGGCTGAAGGAAGGCAAAATTCAGGGTAACCACAAACCACACTCAGCCTGGTAGCTAGCCCTACCAGAACAGGAGAGGGCTCTCTTCGAGTCACGCTCAGCGAATAAGTAAATGGAATGGTCTGAGATGACTAACAGTGAAATATTGATCTTAGGCTAGTAAGTAAATATGGATACAAGAAGCAATTTTTTATGAATAACTGAGTTTCTAGGATGGTATGGGACCAACGCACATCAATGAGCAGAGAATTTAATACAAAGGAACAGATTATTTCATGAGGAAAGATAGGCAAAAAGTCTAGCAATTTAGTTTGAAATAACGCGGAATGGAGGAATTGCTTAGGAGGGTGAAAAGGGCATAAGTACATGAATCCTTTTCAATAGAAGAAGAACACTGAACATGAAATTTTCCCACAGGCAGAGTAATAAAAATGAATTCTACCTTATCTAACTTAGAAAATTTCATTGGAAATGAATATGAAATGAACTGTGAAACATCATGAAATACATATGAAACATAAGAGACACGTTTGCTACACTCACAACCACATGAATCTCATGAAATAGAGCCGCTGCCTTTAATTAATCCTCTGTCAAAAAATACAATGAAGAACTGAGTTTCTCTCCCACAGTCTCCCAGAAATTACAAGACAACCAACCCTTTGCAAATAGTTTGCATACAATATATAGAATGTGCCATGAAGAGATATAATGCCCAAGGGTTGGGGAGTTACTCGAATCATTACAAAATGGAGGTGGAAAGCCAACCATTAGCTACAGGTGCAGCGTTACAAACATGACAAATGGCTTGGGTGACTGTTTGCCTTCCTTTTCCACTTGGATAGAAGTCAATATGGAGTGAAAATACTTTAAATGCCACCTTAGGTGTCGAAAAACTGAAATGTAGATGAGCGGGCCCACTTGGAGAAGTCGCAAATCGAAATTTCGCGAAACGAAGGTGAAATTGGCCTTTTTCCCTATATGCGTCGCGCCACTTTGGAGCCTATTTTGAGGCACTTGTAGGAGTCCAAAATGTGCCCAAGTGTGCTTGTTGGAAATCCTGGCCTGTCTACTTTCCAACCCAAGTGGAATTTCTGAATTTGGTGCTCATTTGCCCCTCCAAATCTTCATTCTCCCAAGACTGCTTCCTGTGTGTCAAAATAGGGGCAGAGAGGTCATTTTTTGAGTGTTTTTGACCTCCTGGAGACTCAAATCATGCCAAAATTTCTTGTCCAAGCACCAGTAGTCGTGATTTTGCATGTTGAATCCAAAAATGCAAGCCATTTGTCATTTGGAGCTCCCAATCCTGAAAAACTTGTGTTGTGACAAAAAATTTGCCATATGACCGAAATTGCCCCAAATTTCTTGAAATTTGGGTTGGAGATCCTATAGGTGCTATGCTCGGCCAAAGAGGCTTCATCCAATATCTGAAGTCGATCGAGCTCCCTTTGCCTCTTTTGCTTCTTGATTGCCTTCCTCAATTTCTCCTTCAAATTCCTGATTCGGGCCTTGCATACTTTGTTTCACGCCATGTAGTGGAAGGCCATGTGTCTCAGCAATGCATAGTCCTTGTATACCTTGTCTAGTAGCCTTTCCAAGTGCAAGTTAACTCTCTCGAGGTTAGCCTCCCGATCCTCATTAATCTCTTGCTCCAATGACGTGAGCTCAACTCTTCTCCTTTGTGCAGCTTGGCGATGCTCATGAATGTTTTGTTGCTCCATGATCGCTTGCTGATCCTCAAGCTGTTTGTTCCTCTGCTCCAGATATTTCATGTTCCACTGAGCCCTCTCCAAGTCAAGGGATAAGGCTTCGATCTCTGATTGCTACTCCTGGATTATCTCTTTGAGCTGTGCACTTGTTAGTTCTGTATCTGTCTCATCATCATGAAGGAGAACGAATTCGGTCTCTCATTCACCTGATGGCTCACCTGAAGGCTCCTTATCATGCATTGGCTCCTTACCTCTATCATGTACCTGTAGTGCTGATGTCAGAAGCGAGGCCCCTTCCACCCCGGGTGGAGATAACACTCGCTTTGCTGCTGCAAACAAATGTCTAGCACCCCTATGATATGTGATGAAAACTGGTACACTAGCAGTCTCATGGCACTCATACCGACGAGAAGGTTCACCCTCTTGCTTAACCTCTGATAATACCTGTGAAGTGCTGAAAAAGTCATGGGAGATGAAGTCCTCCCAAGCAATGCCCTGCAATCCCAGCTGATGATCCACCAAAATCCTAATAAGAGCAAAGTGATAAACACTGTTAAGTTGCTGCTGAGGGGTCTTGTGCCGCATGAAGGTGTTCGTCCTCTCTATGTTCTTGCAAATGAAAAATGGGATGTTCATCATCCATACCCTGGTGAAGTGCATGAGCAACCTGATGTGATAGGCATATAGACGAGAGAACCTCCCCTCATAGCTGAAGTACTTCATGATCAACTTCATGAGTGGAGCATATTCATCTTTCAGATATCTGAATGGAAAGACTCTTGTGAGATGCCTCAAGAAACCGGCCTTAATGTAAGGCTCATAATGCTGCCGATCAACTTTCTGTTTCTTGTGCCATGGTTCTCCAACATTCAGTATACCGGTTTCTAATGAGACAGTTTCAGGTGTCAGTGTGAAGGTGACCCTGGCCATGATAGAGTGATCTCCATGTAGGTGAAGCACAAAAAGACGGGCCAACTCATGATGAACTCGAACATTAGCCACTCTTTGACAAAACTCAAAACATGATAGATGCTGGAAGCATGACATGGCAAGAGGGCAGGCTTGCAATTTAGTGAGGGTGGTTGGCTCATCCCTAACATGTTTGCCACTCTTGTGATGTCTCCTGGGAGCCTGCTGTTCCGAGGATGAGTCACTTTGTGTCTCCATCTCATACTCTGATGAATGTTGTGATGCCATGACTGTTGTGTGTACTATATTTAGGCTGCCCTTTGATGATGGCATGAAGCTGGGTGCTTTTGTGATATCTACCACCAAGGGGAACAATGAAACAAAAGGGAGTATTAGGAGGGGAGTAATGTGATGGGAATAGGGGTTATGGGGAGAAGTTTTTTAGGGATATGTAGGGGTTTGGGTATTTGATAGGGTAGGTTTTTGGGGTGTTATGTTGACAAATAAGAGGAGGGGAAAGAGAATAGGGTTTGGTAGTGTTTTAGGGTAGGGATAATAGGAAAAAATGAGAAAGGGAGGATAGGGAAAAATGGTAGGTGAGGGAAAAATGGTGGGTGAAAATGGAGCCTTGGCCTCAATACCACAATTATGCAACCCTAGCAACAATGGCCTTTGGTGTTTCCTTGTGGTTGATTTTATGAGTTTTGTTGCATTCAAACATAGCTATAAACCACCATATCATTTATAAACTTTGATGAACAAGTCATGTCATAGAGCCTACCTTTCAATTTGATGGGCTTCACAAGAAATTTGAGGTGATTTGGCACAGTTTTGGCCCTTTGTGGGTGTGTGCCGTGCGCAAAACCCAGTGCGCCGCGCCCTGGGTGTGCGCCGCACCCGTTGAAAAAATACACTGAGGGATGGCTCTGTGTGCGCCGCGCCCCTGTGTATATGCGCCGCACCCTGAAAACTGCCTCCAACCTTGCTCCAAACACGCACGATGCACACTCAAACACTTTGCAATGTTTCCCTATGCACTTGATTCACACAATGACTTTGATTTTGGTGAAAATTTGTATATAAAGACTTGGAAGTCATGGGTTAAATTTTTGCTTCTTCAAAAACCCATTTTTCTAATGTTATGTTTTGACACTTTTTCACTGACTTAAAGCAACACTGCTTTTCACTTTCCTTTTGAAATTTTGGCTCAAATGATGAAATTTTGAGCACTCTTTGTAGGGATTGCATGCTAGGACATTTGGCCATGGAAACCATGCCTGCACCCGAAGAAATCAACTGACGCCTTTTTTGAAAATTTTATCACCAATGACATTGTTTGACTTTTCTTCAAAACAAAGTTTTGAAGAACAGTCGAAGTTTATCAATATGACGATGAAACTCTCTGAATCATTACTTTGTAAGGGCCTCACTTTGGCTTGCATGGCTTTACTGGACATATTTAAAGACCAAACTGATTAATCCCTAGACCTAATGATCAAAAATGACTTTTGTCCATTAAAGGACCAGACCTTGACTGTCATGGACTTTGGTGATCATTGACAAAAGACCTAAGCCAGCAGGAGCCAGACATGAGGGGAAATGACTAGCATGACCTTTTCCATCAGATTATGGCATGATCCTAGCAGAATGAAGCTGGGTGAATGGAGCGGGAGTCCTAAAAATGAAATGCATAAAGAGTTTTGATCTCTGACGGAGGACTGGCCAGACCGACTCTAACACCTGCTGGAAGGGAAAAATACCAAGACCCAGTAGATCCTTGGAAAGTATAAGGAAACAGTCTGATTACAACATCTTCATGTGCAACCCCATTGAGATTCATGGCTAACATAAAATTATTTAGATGTTCTTCGGCTAGGAGAGCATCGTTAGGATTATACTTAGGCAGTCATTTTTCTGGGTTTGCTGGGAGTGCATTTGGATTTGCAACTAGGACAACACCAGGATTTGTCCAAGGTTGATTGACCATAACTTGATTTGGGGACTCAAAAAATGGGAAGGTCGGTCCATAAGTAGGTATAGATGACGAAGAACTTACTGCTGGATTAGTATTGTTAATTGCAGTACTAATTGGAGAAGTGGATATTTGAGAAGTCGTGGATTGAATAGAAGTGGATGGGGAAGTAAATGGATGGAAAGGTGATGTGATCTTGCTGGTATCTGATTCAGATGTTGATGAAGTGACTTTCCTACATCGTGGAGGAATGGGGAACTGGAAAGGGGTAACAGAGTCTTTCACTTTGCAGTCTATTCAAGACACCAGTTTGTTGTAATAAGGAGGTAACACTTTCTTCAGACACTTCGGGTCTCTCTGGTTTCTCTACAGAAATGGGTATCTGTTCCAATTTATGTATCAAAGAATGAACTTTGGGAGACTCGGGAGTGTAATCTGGAGAGGGTGGTTTCCTTGCTACTTCAGGAGATGTTTCTAAAACTTCAGACTTCCAATCAAGAGATTCTGAACGAGTTTCAGAAGGTGTAGAAATGGTGGAGGGGTTTTGACTCTCATGAATTCTTTTCGAATGATCTTTATGTTTATATGCCATTCGCAATTGAATTCCCTCCTTCTAGCGGCAAATATTGCGGCCTCAGAATTCTGCTACCGAAACATGGGGGATAACCACCTGGTTTGGACCTTAAGACAATTCCTTTTCTATTTAAAGTGGTGTCTCCGAGTGGGGATAAGTGATTTGCTATAGAATAATGATAATCTAAGTGACCTATTCTATAATGCAATTTCTCTAACTAACTGATTCTAATATAAACCCAGGTGTTCTTGTGTGGTATGCGATCTACAAAGATATCTGTTTAACATGTGATAATAAATATTGAACACAACTAAACAGAGATGATAACGTAAAAGATAATTCCTTTGACTAAATAGTTAGTCAAAGGAATTTATAAAATATATCACATATATTATGAGCTATATATGAAAATCACAACTTCAGCTAGGCATCATACAAAAGTGCAATTAACGCTTAACAGAAACAATAAATCTCACATATAATTCATGAAAGTAAAATTTTGCCACTAATTAAATGTAAACAGAATCAATCATACATGATAATAGTACCATATGTGTGAAGTCCTGCTCATTTAACAAATGAAATAGACCAACTTCTTTCTTGAAATCAAATTGTCTCGCACCTCGGGTTTGGAAGAATCTCTCATTCTATAACCCTAATCTAAATCTAATAATGAGGAAGATTTATAGGAGGTCAGACACAAATATGTTGCCTTCCTTTGCCACTTGGATAGAAGTCCATATGGAAAGAAAATGATTTAAATGCCACCTTTGGTGCCAAAAAACTAAAGTGTAGATGAGCGGGCCCACTTGGAGAAGTCGCAAATCGAAAATTTGCGAAACAGAAGCAAATTTGGCAATTTTTCCTTTGTGCGCCGCGCCATTTTCTCTGTGTGTCCCGCTACTTTGGGGCCTGTTTTGGGGCACTTTCAGGTGTCCAAAATGTGCCCAAGTGGGCTTGCTGGAAAGCCTATCCTGTATACTTTCTAACCCAATTGGAATTTCTGAATTTGGTGCTCATTTTCCCCTCCAAATCTTCATTCTCCCAAGACTGCTTCCTGTGTGTCAAAAAAGGGGCAGAGAGGCCATTTTTTTGGTGTTTTTGACCTCCTGGAGACTCAGATCTTGCCCAAATTTCTTGTCCGGGCACCAGTAGTCATCATTTTCCATGCTGAATCCAAAAATGCAAACCATTCCTCATTTGGAGCTCTAGATTTTTAGCGCCGCGCCACTGGGAGAAAAACCCTGTGTTTTGCCCAAAATTTTGTCATGTGACCAAAAATTCCCCAAATTTCTTGAAATTTGGGCTGGAGGTTCTCTATGGGGTGTTATGATGGGCCAAGGAAGCCTCAGCCAAGATTCGAAGCCGATCTTGCTCTTTTGCCTCTTTTGCGTTTCTTGTTGCTTTCCTCAATTTTGCTTTCAAGCTCTTTATCCGGGCCCTTGCACTCATGTTTCGTGCCCTGTAATGGAAAGCCATCCTCCTCAGTATGGTTTTGTCTCTATTGGCCTTCTCTAGTAGTCTCTCGACGTGGATGTTGATCCACTCTAGCCAGGACTCACAGTCATTGTTGATCTCTTGCTCCAAGGTAGTGAGCTCGATCCTCCTTTGTTGGGAAGCTTGTCGATTCTCACGGATGTTTTGCAGCTCTATGAACTCATGCTGGTCCTCAAGATACTTGTTTCTCTACTCCAAATACTTGATGATCCATTTGGCCCTCTCCACATTGAGTGACAAGTCTTGGATCTCCGTGTTCTGCTCCTGAATAGTCATCCTAAGTCGGGCGCTCTCCACATCTGCATCATCATCCTGAATGAGGATGAAATCGGCCTCCTGTTCACCTGATGGCTCACCTGAAGGCCCCTCATCCTGCATGGGCTCCTTACCTCTGTCCTGTACCTGTGGTGCTGAGGGAGAGGAGGGGGATTTTGTATATGGGAATAAGGTCTAAGGTTTGGGATTAGTTATATAGGGTTGAGGGGATTTTAATAAGGGCTAGGGTTTGGGATTGAATGTAATGTAGGATTGATCAAATTGGTGGGGGGGTAGGAAATGAGGCAAAAAGCAAGAATGGGGAAGGAGGAGAGTCCTTGGTGACAAAACTGTGAGCTCGGAAACCCTGGCAGCAAATTTGTTTGTGTTGGGCATGAATTTTTGTTTCAACCTTTATCACCCTTACACCACCATCACTGAGCACAAAAATGGATGAAACATTAAGATGTTGACCCTACCTAGCAAATCCATGCAAATAAATGGCAATTTGGAGAAATTTCAACGAATTTCAGGTCTTTTAGCCCTTTGCGCCGCGCCGGTGTAAATTTACACTGGAAATTTTCTCCCAGTGCACCGCGCTCTCTGTGTGCATTTTTCCGTTTTCCAGGTGACCTTTGGAGGCCTTCATGGTGTCCAAATTATGTGCAAGATAGCTCGTTGGAAAGGTATTTGAGTCTAAATTCCAACCCAACCATATTTTTCCGATTTGGAGTTCATTTTCCCTGTCAAAAAGCAAATCTCCCAAGACTGGTCAAAATGTGCCAAATGAGGCTGCCTAAAGGCAGAGTGCTGTTACAGTCAACTTGTAAATGCCTTCCTCAACTCAAAATTGAGCTCATGATAGCTCATTGGAAATCTATTTGTGTCTAGTTATCATTTGACTCATCCAGAAAGTCATTTGGCTAACTGAGCTAGGAGAAAATTTGATTTTCCCAAGGTCACTTCAGAGGTGCATCAATTCTCCCGAGGCAACTATATTTTTGTCATTTCTCCAAAACCATAACACCTGTGTAAAACGTGAAGGAGGTTTTTCTTTATTCACATGTTTTTGACAAAAACCTCTCTCAAGTTTCCAAAATTCATATTTTGTTGCTCAGAAGCATCATTTGAGTGAAACCTATCCCGATGTGTAGAACAAGGGATTTGTCGAAATGAAGCGAAATGAAGGGGATAGGGAGCTTCTAAATGCTTGAGGAAATTTTAGGAAGTAGGGAGGGATGTTAGAAAGTAGGGGAAAGTGTAATATTAGAGATTGAGTGAGGGGAAGGGGTCCAAAAAGGCAAAACACAGGTCCAACCTAGAAAATTACCAGTTGTAGCAAGAAACTAGGGTTTGTGCGAAAATGAGGAATTTGGGGGATCTCAGTGATGGGAAGTGTTTGATAAGGTACTTTAAGGATAGGGGAAGGTGTATGAACATCAGGATACATGCTTTGCCGATGATTTGACCGTCCAAGAGAAATTACCTTCAAAACCCTAGGAGAGGGAAATGACCTTACATAGGCGCAACTGAAGCATGAACAAGGTGTAAAATGACCCAGTGGAACTTGACATGATAATGAAAACCCTCTGAATGATGGTGCACTCATCTGAACGATGACATGGACTGACATTTGGACAACTTTGACAGGAATAAAAGCAAACCCTAGATCTAATGCATACTGACCAAATTTTACTTGAAGACTCTCTGAAATGATAAAATTTGACCTTGACACTCTGAGACCACTTTGTAAGAGCATATTTGATCACCGAAGGAAGGCTGCAAAGAATGACACTAACAGGATCAATACAAGTCCATATTGACGAAGGTCAAACATGGCCTCAAAGAGTTACAAGTGCAAGCGAGTGTGATTCAATTGAGCGATGATCTAGTAATGAGATCTAAGACAATTAATAAGGTATTACAGACTCATGCGCATGGATTTGTCTATGTTATTTTATGCAATGGATCGATAAGATTGTGAAATACATAGACAATGAAGTAGTAAAGAAAACATAATAGACAACACATAACACAGTAAACTTAATGAGGAGTTCACCCAATGCTCCTGGGCTACATCTCCTGGTCTAGCCTTTAGTGGTGGCCTCTCTATTATGTCTTCAAGTAGAGTTCTACAATAGTATGAAATCAATTTGAGACTCAATACACAACAGATATAACAGTAAGAGTTTTCTTGAACCTCTCAAGCCTTCTCTGAGTACACAGACTCTCCGAATCACTCTCTATCTCTATCTGAGCTCTGTCATGGCACTGCCTGCTTTGTCTTTTATTTTCTCTGGCTTTAAAAGCCAAAACTGCGCTGCTTGTTCACTTTAGCTTCTCAGCTTTCTATCTCCAGGACCTCTGTATGCTCAGATCCCTTTACAAGCATTAGTAATCATTGCTAGATGCTTCCAAAGATGTTGGCCACCTGTACTGTAATGCAATGGGTCCATCGGGCCCTTGAAATCCTTCGGAATCCCAAACGTGGTCGTTTTCTACTAACACAGGCAAATGCATTGACGACTGTGAAATTCTGCCTAAACATAGTTCATTTTGAGCTTCAATAGTCCTTAGATATGGTTTATTCATCTATCGGGTTCGTCCTCAATCACTATCGCAAGTCGCTTTGGCCCTGCTCCAAGGTTCCCCTTTGTATTTTAGAAATATGTTAAAACCATGAAAATAACGTAAAAATGACTCATGGCGGATGTGAAATAATATACAATAGCTTTAAGGAACCCTTTTGGGTCTGGCTTATTGCATTGGTGGTTCATCCTTTGCATTTCGTTTAATAAATGAAAACTATGAAAATGCATTAAAAATGGCGTTTTTGTGCATCTCAAATCTTATGAAATAATATTGATAAAACCGTTGGGTCTGGTTCATTGGATCACACATATACATGTGTATGGTCCCACTTCATAATGTTTCTCCGGTTGCGATATCGTGATGCGATTAATCACAATCACATAATGCTCATGCCGCGGGCCATTGCAAGCGCTCTTTGTAATCTCTAATAGCGATCTTGTGATGCAACATGGGCCGTCGATCTGCGTGCTTGGTTGACGGTCCTAGATGACTCCATCGGTCACCATCACAAGTGTTATATAGTCTGCACCGATATCTGCTGATTGGCACCACTGATTGCGATTCGCTAATCAGATCTGGACCGTTGATCGGCCAGATCTGACGGCTACTATGCACTCATTGTTCCGCCTCCGATACTCTGTTTTTTCACTGTTTCAAGTGTTTTTGGCCTCCCGATAGCGGTTCTCCACCATTCTAAGGGTTCTTCATATGCGATTATTTTGATCTTTGGCATGATTTTTAAGAGGTTTTACAGACTTAGAGATCATTCTAGGATCCATTTGGATCATGCCTCCCCCCTGAAAAAGGCTTTTGGACCACCAAAAGTTGGTTTTCAAGCATTGCTCAAGTGAGGATACAACTG
Organism: Pinus tabuliformis; assembly: GCA_031772625.1. Classification (NCBI taxonomy): domain Eukaryota; kingdom Viridiplantae; phylum Streptophyta; class Pinopsida; order Pinales; family Pinaceae; genus Pinus; species Pinus tabuliformis. The sequence continues at coordinate 52,985,797 of CM062817.1, forward strand.
CCTCACTTGCCCAATCTCTATCCATTTTGCACTACTGGGTTTTGAACCTTTGAGTCCAATTCTTAGGTACTCAACATCCCCTCTACGCGTAGTTATCACCTTCCTGTCCAAAATTGTATCTTCCTGTAACTCATTAAGATATTCAGGCAACAAATCATCAATAGAATGAAATTGACTTTGCTCTTTGGGATCTTCAATTAATAAAGGTTCAAATAGTCTTAAATTTTCTGCATTTACCACTGAATAGATGTGCATGTAAGCTGGAAAATCAAGGTAGAAAGCATTCTCACCAATTTTCTCAAGTATCTTGAAAGGCCCATACCTTATTGGCTTCAGATTTTTCCTTCACCTTGCATTCTGTCCTTACTGATATACAGCCAAACTTGATCACCAACTTGGAAGCTGTGCTCCACCCGATTCTTATCATGCCTTGCCTTGTATTTGGATTGGCTCTTTTCTAACTATTCTTGCATTTCCTGGTGAATTTCTTGGATATGTTCAATGAATCTAATTGCTTTGTCCACATCGTTGTGTCCATCAACTACTATGTCTTTTTCAACTGGATCACCATCATGTTGACTACCTCTGTTTGGCCATCTATTTGTGGATGAAAGGCTGTGCTCTTTTTCAGTTTGGTGTCCATTAATTCCCACAGACTTGACCAAAAGTTCCCAACAAATCGGGAGTCTCGATCCGATACTATGGAAGTGGGTAACCCAAAATGCACCCAGACATGCTGAAAGAATAACTTCACTGTTTGTTAAGCTTTAATCTGCTTATTACAAGGTATTAAAATACACATTTTGCTGAACTTGTCCACAATAACATATAAATAGTCATGATTTTTTCTAGATTTTGGCAATCCCCCAACAAAGTCCATGGAAACACTTTCCCAAGGATGAGAAGGAACTGGAAGTGGAGTGTACAAGCCTAGTTTTCTATTGCTGGGCTTGCTTTTAGCACACATGGTACACCCTCTTACATATCTAGAAACTGTTTCATGCATTTTTGGCCAATAGCAGTATCTTTGCAGTTGTGAAACTGTTTTACTTACACCAAAATGACCTGATATCAGATAAGTATGTGCCTCACTAATTATGCTAACTCTTTTAGTTTGTGGAATGCATAGCTTTCCCAAATGATACAAGAATTGGTCCTTAACATAGTAATCCAATTCTTCTACCCTTTTGCCATTACTTAAAGCTGCATATACATCTTTAAAGTCTATATCTTGAGCATATTGTTCATTGTAGCTTTCATGCATTATTGAGATATTCTTAATTATAGTAGATGCATTTATGATTGGTCTAGACAACATATCTATAACTTTATTGGGTATTCCCTTTTTATATATGATGACTAAATAAAATTGTTGTAGGAAACCCATCCACCTATAGTGTCTTGATTGCTACAATTTAGTTTGTGAGTGAAAATACTGAAGTGGTTGATGATCAGTATGTATAATGTTTTCTTTGCCCATTAAGTAATGTTTCCACTTTTTCACACTCTAAACTAATGCATACAATTCTTTATCATATGTAGGATAATTAACTACTGCAGAATTAAAAGTCTTAGAATGGTAGCATATGGGTTTACCATGTTGCATCAACACTACTCCCATGGCATAGTCACTGGCATCTGTTTTGATCTCAAATGGTTGTTGAAGATTTGGCAATGCTAGTACTGGTGCTTTACTAATTTTGTCTTTCAAGGTGTCTAAGGCTTTCTACCGTTTGCCTCCCACTGAAACACTTTGTTCAATCCTATCAAAGCATGTAAGGGAGCTGCAATTAAGGAAAGTTAGCAATAAATTTTCTCCAATATTGTGCCGCTCCTAGGAAGCTTCTAACTTCTGTAGCAGATTTGGGTTTAGGCCAGTTTACAATGACTTCAACCTTAGAGGGATCTATCTTCAATTCACCACCCCCTACAATATGACTCAAATAATTTAAAGATGTTTTGCCAAATTCACACTTTGATAATTTAATATAGATATTTTCTTTTTTGAAAACATCTAGAGTACACTTTACATGCTTAAAATGTTCTTCCCATGTTTCACTGAAAACAAGAATGTCATCCAAATATACAATTACAAAATCATCAACAAAAGGTATGAGTACATCATTCATAACTCACATGAAAGTGGCAGGAGCATTAGTTAAGTCAAAAGGCATAACTAGCCATTCATACAACCCTTTTTTTGTTTTGAAACCAGTCTTCCATGCATCTTGCTCTGCTACTATGACCTGATGGTGTGTCAGGCGGAAAGAGTCGATAGTGCGGACACAACCAACCTCCCTAGGAGCCTAAGACTCTCTAGTGACAAACAAGACAAACAAGAGCAACCCTTCTCTAAACATGCATTTACTATATGGGAAATCAAGTGTTTAGATCCTACCTGTAATCCAACGCTGTTGTAGTAGTCCAGCTCCGCTGATCCGGATGAGCTCCTCCTTCACTTTGAAACCTGCATACACTAACAATCAAACGATTAAATAGCACTTGATAATCTCATAGAATAAAACATATTTAACACATAGACCAAGGAGTACATGAAACAACTCATAAATAACAAGTTATTGAGAAGAATGGACTCATTTGCTTTAATAGGTAACAAAAGGAACAAATACAACCTGAGCCTTGGTGTTGTGCAAGTCCCTCCCAGGGTCCATCAAGAGTTCTCCTTTACTTTGACAAAGCTCACCCACTTCCAAATAGAACAAGCAAAGATGGCAATCTCTCCTCACAAGCTTCTAAATGGGAGTCCTAATTCCTGCAACATTTACCCTTAGAAATGTATAGCTTCCAACCTCTCCTCCTTCTGGCCCAATGCCTGTATTTATAGTGCTCTAGAGGAAGTTATTCAGGTCCACCATCAATGGGATAATCCCCTCTTTGGATGGGATAGCTCCCTTATTGATGGGATAAGTTCCTCTTTGGTAGGGGTACATGAACCATCTGGAGGCGCTCAATACACGTCGAACAACCTTATAGAATGCTCTAGAAATGACCACAAGTAACTTTTTAAAGATGAAACTTGCGCATTTTAACCTTTACAGGGGGACGCACCTGCCCCTTTACATACAGAGCGTCCAAGGACGCAGCTTTTGTGAACATTGGGTGCGTACCCGCAGGTAAGGTTGAGAGAACCTGCGTACCCAGAGATAAATACATTTATAAAGACTTTCTCTCTTTTTTGGAGTTTGACATGGAGAGCAGAGGCATAAGACTTGCCTAAGAGGATAGCATGACTGTTGATAGAGCCATACTAACTGTAAATAGCCATGGTAACATTTTTTAGTGTAACAGATTGCCCCCTAAAGTGCGAAGCCTGTAATAGATTAGGGTTTTGTATTATCTAGGAAGGGTGAAGCGCTTTATCATTTCAAGGATTATCTCATGGAGAGCCTGGTCAGAACCTGCAATTTTCAACACAAAATACATGTATAAGATTATATCATCACTGAGGTAGGCATTCCCATACTCAGATCAAAACTTTAACTAACAGACTAACTACTCTGATACAGGAATGATCTTGCAGTACATCATAATCATAGACTTTTGTAGACACAGTATGGGCGCAACCATCTGTTTATGATTAGTCTACTTAGATAATGAATACAAAACTCCTCGCAGCCTGGATGGTGGAAACTAGATCCAGGGTCTTCATTTCTACTTCCCGAATTGGTACGATTCTAGCCATGCGAATAAATGAGTTGATGTCGAACATGGTAGAAACCACTTGATTACCAGTCGATGATGTAAACTGTTAACAAGCATGAGAGAGACCACCAGTAATGTCAATGGTTCTCAAAGTACCCAGTACAATCCATGAGATGTCAATGAATGAGTTGATGTCGAACATTTCACGGAATCCTTCGATCGAAAGTCAATGATGTAAACTGACGTCAAAGGCGAGAAACCTGCCATTGATGCATGCAGACTTCAAGGTACTGACAATTTCTAAGTCATCTCTCTAGATAATGTGCTGATGTCGATAGAAAGCGACCCGTTGCAGGCAAGCCCGCAACACGAAATCATTGTTCAAGTTGAAGAAATGTTGCTGTAAGGACTGACTCAGGGATGGTCAAATAGATGACAAGTATTTTGCAGATGAAAGTTTTGCTTGCAGACCTCTTGAACACATAACGACACGACAGATGGCTTGGTGATGAATAACTCAAAGTTAATCCCTGGAACCCGGCTGAAGACTTTCAAAGTGGTTTGATCAACTGTGAGGTAAAAGATTTCCCAACCCAGGTGAATGAAAAGTGTCGTGTTCAAGAGTGGTAATAAAGTTTATTCTGAGACAAAAGATAACAAATAGGTTCATTCTTCTCTCTTTTCCCCCACCATTTCTGGCAAGTACCTCTTTATTTTTAACAAGCTTGAGGAGGATAACATATGCTTGATTATAAGCTCATCCTTCGGATGAGTCCAACCTAGTTTTGATTCGAACCCTAGGAAGGAGTGGTTCGTTCCTGTTTGTAATTGAACAGGTCCTTTACTGTGAAATTTTAACGAGCCCAGTATAGGAGAAACTCGGCGTTTTTCAATTTTAGAGAGTCTGAAAAACTTAAGAAGACTCCAGGTTGAACTTTTTCGTAAATTTGTGTCCCCCAAGCCCGAAAAAGTATAAAATAATACCTGGGAGTACCGCTTGATCTTGCAACCAAGGAGTACTTTCATAGTTAGTGCCACTGACCTGAAAAGTAAAAAGCGATCAAGGACACGTCGTTTTATTTCCGTATCGAGTTTGAAACGACAAAAACCCGGCAATCTTTTCCTGTTTTTACGGTCAGAAAAGAGCTATAAGGGGACCGTCTTTTAATTCCGTTTTAACGAGTGTAAAAGAAACGCTCGGCAATCTTTTCATGTTTTAGGAGTCTGAAAAGGGGCTTAAAAGAGAACTCCAATGTTTCACTTTTTCGTAAGTTTTAACGAGTTCGAAAAAATGATAAAAATGTACTCATATGGCCGACTTTCAATTTAAATTACGAACAGGAAAAGACGGAAAGAACTCGGCATTTTCATTTGTTTTACGAGAATGAAAGATAGCAAAATAATCTTGGGATTTTCATGAGTTTAACGAGTCTTGAAAATAACTGAAATTGACTCGAGATAGGTTTCATTTTTACAAAAGCTTGAAACAGATAAAAACTATGCTTCAAAGTAGTTTCATTTTTACACAAGCTTGAAACAGAGAGGAAACTGTGCTTGATGCCCCCTAAGCATAATTGCTAGAGGGCATGCCCCCCAGCTTCATTTCATTCAACTAAATACAAGCTGGATGGAATGAAGGTTCATGAACGAGATTGTTTGAAAGACTCAACCTAAAACTGTAAGAAAATTATGCAAAAAACTGAAATAACTAACCTAAATATACAACCTAACATCTATGAGGTCTAGTCAAACTCTCGACTCAATTAGAGGAGGATTTGTTTCATTTTTTAACGAGCTTGACACAGGAAAGAACTATGCTGGGATCCGGTTTCATGTTTACGCAAGCTTGAAACGAAAAACTATGCTTGTTATAAGTTCGCATGCCCCCAGCATAATGATGCAGAACGAGGTACATGCCCCCAAAGCTTCATTGCATTCAATGAGGTGGATGGAATGAAGCTTTACTTTCAAGATCTTGGGAGTTGTTTCATTTTTTAGTGAGGTTGACACAGGAAAAGAACTATCCTCAAAACCCTTGTTTCATTTTTTAAACGAGCTTGACACAAGATAAGGAACTATGCTCCTAACTACTCTCTACAATCTACCTAACAAAAAACTTTACTCTAAAAACCTTGATTCATTTTTTAACGAGCTTGACACAAGACAAGGAACTATGCTCTAAAATCCTTGATTCATTTTTTAATGAGCTTGACACAAGACAAGGAACTATGTTCATGACTGCTCTCTACAATATACCTACTTAACCTACCGTTGTTTCATTTTTTAACGAGCTTGACACAAGACAAGGAACTATGCTCACGACTCCTTGTTTCATTTTTTAACGAGCTTGACACAAAACAAAGAACTATGCTCCAAAATCCTTGAAACCTGCATACACTAACAATCAAACGATTAAATAGCACTTGATAATCTCATAGAATAAAACATATTTAACACATAGACCAAGGAGTACATGAAACAACTCATAAATAACAAGTTATTGAGAAGAATGGACTCATTTGCTTTAATAGGTAACAAAAGGAACAAATACAACCTGAGCCTTGGTGTTGTGCAAGTCCCTCCCAGGGTCCATCAAGAGTTCTCCTTTACTTTGACAAAGCTCACCCACTTCCAAATAGAACAAGCAAAGATGGCAATCTCTCCTCACAAGCTTCTAAATGGGAGTCCTAATTCCTGCAGCATTTACCCTTAGAAATGTATAGCTTCCAACCTCTCCTCCTTCTGGCCCAATGCCTGTATTTATAGTGCTCTAGAGGAAGTTATTCAGGTCCACCATCAATGGGATAATCCCCTCTTTGGATGGGATAGCTCCCTTATTGATGGGATAAGTTCCTCTTTGGTAGGGGTACATGAACCATCTGGAGGCGCTCAATACACGTCGAACAACCTTCTAGAATGCTCTAGAAATGACCACAAGTAACTTTTTAAAGATGAAACTTGCTCATTTTAACCTTTACAGGGGGACGCACCTGCCCCTTTACATACAGAGCGTCCAAGGACGCAGCTTTTGTGAACATTGGGTGCGTACCCACAGGTAAGGTTGAGAGAACCTGCGTACCCAGAGATAAATACATTTATAAAGACTTTCTCTCTTTTTTGGAGTTTGACATGGAGAGCAGAGGCATAAGACTTGCCTAAGAGGATAGCATGACTGTTGATAGAGCCATACTAACTGTAAATAGCCATGGTGACATTTTTTAGTGTAACATGGTGACCATTACGCAAGTCCACCTCGGAAAAGTAAACAACTTCTTTCAACTGATCAAATAGATCATCAATGAGAGGAAGGAGATAACGATTCTTGATCGTTATTTTATTCAGTGCTTGGTAATCAATGCACATCCTCCACGAACCATCTTTCTTCCTGACCAACACGATTGGAGATCGGCATGGTGATGTGCTTGGTCTTATGAACCCTTTCTCGAGCAGCTCATGTACCTTCTTCTTGATCTCTGCATTCTCTAAAGCGGATAACTTGTACATTCTGATGTTAGGCAATGGAGCATCTTGCTACAAATTAATATCATGTACAATTTCCCTTTTGGGTGACAGACCTTTAGGTTCTTGAAATAGGATATCATATTCTGAAACAACTTTTTCTAAATCGGCTTGTTGTTTAGCATCACAACCTTCAATTACATGGGTTTTATCCGGTTTCTTTTCCTTTACAACCATCAATAAAAATTGCTTGCATGAATTTACAATTCTTTTCATCTACCCTGAGTTTATGAGAGTATAATTATTCTTGAGTTTATGAGCTCTTACAATATATTTGATTTCATCTTTAACAAGTTGATACTTATTTTCAGCTCTATAGAAAATGGCTTTTCTATCATACAGGTAAGGATTTCCTAAAACAATTCCACATATATCCAAGGGAACGATATCTAACTCAACCTCATCTACAAATGCTGACCCAAAAGAAAACCTAAGTTTACATTGTCTATTCACTTGTAGTTTTGCTTTATCACATACCCAACCTAATGGATATGGCTTCTTGTGAGGTGCGGTTAGTATTCCCAATTTCTTTACAATTGCTTCAGAAATCAAGTTTACTTGTGAGCGACTATCAAATAAAGTATCAATATTTTGATGCTTGGAAATGACTCTAATATGAAAAAGCTCATGTCATTTCCTCTCATTTTCTTCACTATCAATAGTTTGTGTAGAGTTACTAGTAGATGCTTCAGAATTTTTACCTTTTATACCTGTGGCTGTGATTGTTGTTTCATCCCCTGGGTCTGGCCCCAAATCTTTCTGTATAACAGCAACAACCTTCTTCTTCTTTCCATCAAACTTCTTGGGTTTCAGCTCCGAATGAAAAGACCAGCAATGTTCATCATCATGTCCATCCTTCTTACAGTGAGTGCATGAAGGTTTGTCTTTCTGTACATCGTTTGCCTTCCTCTCTTTCCATTTCTGCTTCCTCTTTTCATTTTGTCTTGCTTGGAGTGGGTTTTGATGATCCCCCAATCTCTAGGTTCACATTCTTGCCTCTAACCTCTAGATGGGTAGCCTGAACAGATGCCTCATCTACGCTAGTAGGGTTAAACATGAGAATGGTGTGCCTCAAATAGTTGTGTAGACCACCTATATACTTCAACAAAGTTTTAGGTGAGTCTAAAGAAATGCCTAGAATCAAAGCACTTTTTCTAAATTCTTGGGTGTAGCTTTGTACACTTTTCCCTTTTAATTGGCATAGAGTTTGCCAACTCATCATAGCTTGTTGCATATAAGCTAGTGGATTGAATTGTTTTTTAATTGTAGAAACAAATTCACTCCAGACAAAAAGAATTTTACGATGCTTCTTCAAGTCAGCTTGTGTCCTGCCTTCCCACCATACGAAGGCAGTTCCTCCAAGGCGTAGGCGGGCCAGTTGAATTTTACTCTTGTCTGAATCAATGCTCTGCACCCTAAAATACACATCAATCTGTCTAATCCAGTTATCTAGGTTTTCTACATTTAATTCTTGATCATATATTGGAAAATAAAATTTAACATCTAATTTAATCAAAGATGTTTCCTTCTTTTTATTTTTAGGGCTATCAGGAGGTGCAGATAGAGGAGCCTCTTTTCCTTTCCCTTTGCCTTCAGAATGGCCATCTAGAAGAGATTATTTTGTTCCTTTGTCTTGTTTGGAGGTTGAAGAATATTCACTTTGACCTTTCTTAAATTCTCGATACATTTCTTCTACCATGGCTCTCCTGGTCATGAAACTATCCATGAACTGAGAGTCTGATTCCAAGGGATTTTCTTTTGCCATTTTCCTCCTAGGATAGACTCTACCAATTTCTGGGTTAGCTTCAACCAATTCTCCTTCTCCTAATTTGAGCTTTGACCTAGTTATCATTCACCAATCTAGCACAAGCTTGTCTAACCTTAGTAAACCTAAAGCTCTGATACGACTTGATCTGGTAATGAGATCTAAGACAATTAATAAGGTATTACAGGCTCATGTGCATGGATTTGTCTATGTTATTTTATACAATGGATCGATAAGATTGCAAAATACACAGACAATGAAGCAATAAACAAAACATAATAGACAACACATAACACAACAAATTTAATGAGGAATTCACCCAATGCTCATGGGCTACATCTCTTGGTCCAGCCTTTAGTGGTGGCCTCTCTATTATGTCTTCAAGCAGAGTTTTACAATAGTATGAGCTCAATTTGAGACTCAATACACAACAGATATAACAGTAAGAGTTTGCTTGAACCTCTCAAGCCTTCTCTGAGTACACAGACTCTCTGAATCACTCTCTGTCTCTGTCTTAGCTCTGTCTCGACACTGCCTGCTCTGTCTTCTATTTTCTATGGCTTTAAAAGCCAAAACTGCACTGCATGTTTGTTTCAACTTCTCGGCTTTCTGTCTCCCTAACCTCTGTCCACTCAGATCCCTTTCCAAGCATTAGCAATCATTGCTAGATGCTTCTAGGGATGGTGGCCACCTGTACTGTAACGGAATGGGTCCATCGGGCCCTTGAAATCCTTCGGAATCCCAAACGCGGTCGTTTTCTGCTAACACAGGAAAATGCATTCACGACTGTGAAATTCCACCAAAACACAGTTCATTTCAGACTTCAAAAGTCCTTAGATATGGTCTATTCCTCTATCGGGTCCATCCTCAATCGCTATCACAAGTCACTTCGGCCCTGCTCCAAGGTTCCCCTTTGTATTTTAGAAATATGTTAAAACCATGAAAATAACGTAAAAATGACTGATGGCAGATCTGAAATAATATACAATAGCTTTAAGGAACCCTTTCCGGTCCATCTTATCGCATTGGTGCTTCATCCTTCGCAGTTTGTTTAATAAACGAAAACTGTGAAAATGCATTAAAAATGGCTTTTCTGCGGATCTCAAATATTATGAAATAATATTGATAAAACCGTCAGGTCCAGTTGATCAGATCGCACATATACATGTGCATGGTCCTGCTTCCTAATGTTTCTCTGATTGTGATATTGTGATGCGATTAATCACAATCGCATATCACTCATGCCCCGGGCCATTGCAAGCGCTCTTTGTAATCTCCGATAGTGATCCTACGATGTGATGTGGGTCATCGATCTGTGCACTTGATCGACGATCCTAGTTGACTCTGTTGGTTTCCGTCGCAAGTGTTATATAGTCTGCGTCGATATCCGCTGATTGGCACCGCCGATTGCGATTCGCCGATCAGATCTAGACCATTGATCGGCCAGATCTGACGGTTACTGTGCATTCACTATTTCGCCTCTGATACTTTGTTTTTTCACTGTTTTCAAGTGTTTTTGGCCTCCCGATAGTGGTTCTCCGCCATTCTAAGGGTTCTTCATATGCGATTATTTCGATCTTTGGCATGATTTTTAATAGGTTTTGAAGACTTAGATATCATTCTAGGATCCATTTGGATCAAGCGAGAATCAAGCAAACGTGGCAATGACAAGTGTGACACCCATATTACCTTCAACAATGGTGGTAATCATAGAGGTTTGTACAGTGCCTATTCCAGGTGGGTCACTGCACTTTAATACCATGGTATATTAGGCAGTAACGCCATATGGGAGGAACTGAGGACTGAACCTAGTGGCGCTGCCCATTCAAGAATTACATGATCTCCATGAGGGAGTATCTGCCAAATTGAAAATATGAGAAGAGTGGGCACTCTTCATGATCAAAGACATCAAGAGACACAATAAACAGTTAACTGAGGAAGCTGCCAAGATGATGCAAGATAGGGACACAACCACTGTGCGCAGGAAGGGGCTAGAGGATGCCATCACTCAGACTTGCATTGAGCTACTAGAGCTCCTCATATAGGTTGAGGAAGCTTCTGAAAGAAGCTCCATAAGCTAGAAGCCGTGGTGAAGGAGTCCAAAGTGGAGGTTGAACGAGTAAAATTTAAGATGTAGATGCAGGTCACAAAGCTGCAAATTAAGATATAGCAAAAACCATTTGCAAAAGTTTGAGAACAGTGTGTGGTTGCTATGAAGGAGGATATGGAAGTAATAGAAGCTGCAGTTAAGGAATTCAACCAAATTTTTGAGAGCACCATGGAGATGTGGGCCTCGCTGCAGGAGGACCCACATGTACAAAAGATTAAAGTAGCCATTAGGGATAAACAACTCCAGTTTGATGAAAGCAGAGCAACAACATGGACCTTAGCACCTATGCAACGGTTCACCATACTCCAGGAAGGGAAGGCCATTTAGAATTAGATAGACGAGCCACGACGAAAAGCCTCAATCATTTTAGCAAGAACGCAACCTTGGGCCAACAAAGCTAGTAAACTCTCTTAGTTTGTCGAGAATAAACTAAAAGGAATGCATCAGATGTAGAGGACCATTGGATTAACAATAGAGGGGCCAAATATTGTAAAGTTGGTTAAGGAGGTTTGATAGGATGCCACACAATGCAAAATAGAGCTTCAAGAATTGAAGGTAGAGTTCAGTGACCTTAAAGCGAGCACTATGGATGTACGATCAGAGTGACTTGGGATGAGTCACATATTTGTGTTGGGGGCCTGTCGGGATGAGGATCCCCCGGTTTAATTTTGTCGAAGTTTTGAGTCAATTTCGATGTAAGATTGTAAAGTCTCCGCATTTTGAGGAGTAGAGCACGCAGAACATTAATAGTTAGAGGAGCTTTAGGAAGGTCAAAGCCCCTTATTTCGTAAAGGGATGGGTTGTCTTGACTAAACAATGAACTCCACCCATGGTTTGCGAACCATGTTAATGTAATGTACAAGATATAAAAAGGGAGTCATCTAAGAGTCATTAGGTAGTTCTAAGTTCTAAGCTTATCGATAGTTGATAAATAAGAGTTTGATTCTATAATTATGTATTCTCGTGAAAGGGAAGGTTCCTGCAGCTGAGTGCGTGAAGACCTTAGTAAGTCCGCAGTTGAGTGTGTGGACCCCTACAGCTGTGTGCGCAGGGTCAAAAGAATTATATCTATTGAAGATCTGAAGTAATAAAGTATATTTGAAGAAATTATGTGCAAGTCTCTGTATATTTATCTATTTCTCTATTTATTCTTAACTATAATTCATTTCTTTGTGATATTTTCTTAATTGCATCGCGAAGGTCCATATCTAATTTTATGTGGTAACTTATGCATGTTAGAACAATTAGGCAAAACTCATAGATCTAATTAAGTAGAAATCAATTTAAGTCTGTGGTTTTGAAGATAAGGGCTTGTGAAGGTCGAAATCAACCCTAGATTAAGGAAATGCCTCATTGTTACATCACATGGCCTTCTGGATGCAAAAACCTGGTTCTAGCATCCCCCAATACTTCCTCAGGTGAGATAGGAATCTGCGCTAAGCTGATTATTATTGAAAGGGCCAGTAGTGTAGGGTTTTTTTGGTTAGCGTAACTAACTATGAACTTGGTTCGAAGCCCCCTCGAGCTAACATACACCAAATTACTGTGGTTCACCCCAATGTGGGGCTATGTCCACAATAACTGTTTCTTAGTATAATAAATCTTTTACAACAAACAATTTTTGGCCTACGCACTTAGCTGTAGACTGAGACATTTGTGCACTCAGCTATAGAGCCTCTCCTCCGCTACAAAACTATAGATAAAAATAATACAACCATAACACTAATTTGGATCAATTTGATGATTCACTTCTTTATTATTTTACCCTATATATACTATTACATCGATGGGTTACATCATTAGAATACCATGGTCCAAATAGCATGGACTCCCTAAAACAAGCAACTATGGCCGAAAACCCTTTACAAAATTATGCTTTTACAAAATGGAGGGGCTTCACCCAACCCCGAAGTCCTTATATCATGTGGTATATTCCAATTGCTCCATTGCACGGTCCACTTCATGTTCTGTTGCTCTACTGCGCACTCCGTTGCACGCTCCTTTTTGTGCTATGCTCCACAAAGTGCAGAGTTTTGTCAAAATCTAGGCTGAGTTGCGCTGTACCCAACAACAATCCACACATTGACAGGTTCCTGCACATAATACAATTCTTCCACACTTCCATACATATGCCTAATTTGAAACATATATGAAAATAGTAGCACATGTGTTATTTACAATTAAAATATTATCAATACTATAAGCATAAAGTATTCATTTTTAATACTAACATAGACTTACCGACGGGCATTTTTGAGTCAGAAAATAGCTTACTCTCTGTGAAAAATTTTATGCAAAGAGAATCAATTAAATAGTGGTATAGATAGGGACAACTTCACGATGAAAGCTAGAAATCTTCTTCGACACAACAGAATTTTATCTAGGAATGTTTTCTATGACCACAGAAGTAGTTGTACGAAATGGGCTGTGCGGATATGGTTGTACGTTTGTGGAAAATGCATGTGAAAAATGTATGCAAAATGAGATAAGTGCAGAGGAGTCTTTTAAGTGTAATGTATTTTTTATATTCGATTTAACTCATATGGTTAAATGAAGAAGTGCATACAATGAAATATTGAGAGCTTAAACAACAAAACAACTAGATATGTGGATGAGTGAATGTGAGGAGGATGGAGTATGTGTGGGAGAACTAGGATCTTTTGCATAAACAAATGTGCTAAAAAACTGTGTTTTCAATCCTTGTGAGGAAAAAATGGTGTGTGGTAAAACGAGTGTGCGAAATTCTTTTTTTTAATTATCACTTAGAAACGCTTTTCGTAATTATAGAAATAGTTGTATGAAGGTGGTTGTGTAGAGTTAGCTACTCAGAGGTATCGTTTGCAAAATTTTGAATGGAAATCACTGATCAAAGGGCGTTGTTGAGTGCAGGAGTAGTTGTTTAGATGAAGTTATGTGGATATGGTTGTTAATCTTTGGAGACAATAATAAAAAAATATAGAAAATGCAAAAAAATAAAAATGAAATGTGAATCCCACATTAATGATTCACCCTTTCTAATTTTCGGTCAACATTGTTATCTTTTAAAAATAAATAGTTTCATTTTAATTGTGCATAAGAAGCTATGTGGAGGTGACAATAATGACATATTGCAAGTGTGAAAATCACTCTCGAACAAGGATTTAAATAAACTATATACATGTCAAAGTGGCTTTCCTTGAGCGTGAGAGGAGGCAACAATAGCAACATATTGCAAATGAAAAATGAACTGTTGACCCCATGCTAGCGACGAAATGTACAAAAAAATATCCCTTCAACAATTAAATAGTGGTACAAAACAACTAGTTGTGAAGATGAGAAAATGTGGGGAGGACATAGTATGTCTAGGAGAACAAGTGTATTTTACATAGACGGGGGTGCCAAAAAATTGTGTTTTCAATCCTTGTGAAGAAAAAATGGTATGCAGTTAAACAAATGTACTAAAGGATTTGTCTTTTTTAATTATTATTTAGCAACATTTTCTGGAAGTACAAAAATAGATGTACAAATTTGGTTGTGCAAAGGTATCTTCTCAGAGGTATCGTGTGTGGAGTTTCGAATATCAATGACTAATCAAAGGGAATTATTGAGTGCATGAGTAGTAGTGTTGACGAAAGTGTGCAGAGATGGGTATGCATCTATAGAGATGGTAATAAGAACATATATAGAATGTGAAATAATAAAAAATTAAATGTGAATCTCACATTAACAATTCACCTTTATTGATTTTCGATCTACACTGTTATCTTTTAGCAATAAATAATTTTTTAATTGTGTGGAAGAAGTTGTGCAGAGGTGGAAATAACGCCATGTTGCAAGTGCAAAAATAATTATGGAATAAAGATTTAATAACATATATACGTATCAAAGTGGCTTTCATAGAGAATGAGAAGAAACGACAATAATGACATATTGCAAATCAAAAATGAAATGTTGACCCCTGTTGGAAACTATATCACTACTGAGAGGGGGGGTGAATTAGTAGTGAAGGCACTTATAATTTTTTCTCCAAATTATTAATATTTAACCATGCATAAACTGAAACACATAAATTGAAATCAGAGCATAAAAAATGAACATGAAACATGAAGACCATTCGATACATAGAACACAAGCATGTCTGGTGGAAATCCCTCTCTAGGGCGAAAGACCACTCATTCTTGTTGCACTGCTCAAATATTTATTATGCCAAAAAATTCATTACATAGATATTAAAATGGCTACCTTTAAATGGATACTCTTTCTCATGTGGATCTATGAACTACCATCCGCTGAAGGCCACCATGATCAATGATCCTCACCGAGTTACTCCTGAACTATCAATCGACTCTACAGACTCCAATCTGTGGGAAGCCACCATGGCCAACAAGCCTCACACAGTTTCTATTGAGTTGTCCAACCACCATTGGATCAAGAAACTGGCCACTTATATTAATTTTAGTGGAGTCCTCCAACTCCACTCCTCTATGTGGTTCTCACTTCAGAATATTTAGACTGGAATTGAGGCCTGCTCAACATGAGCATTGCAGTAACATATCATCAAAGCACATAATGAAAAACCAAATCTCTAATCTCTAAATACACCACAAACTGCAACACAATCTCTCCACACACTTCTACCAATCCACATTTAACCTTCTCACCCACTACACAAAGATGATCATTGAAACATGCTTCAACTAACTGTTGTAACAGCTACAATCTGCTTCAGAAATTATGCATCATACAACTCTCATAGCTTGCACACTCTTCTCCACTCTCACACTCACTCCATATAACAAGAGAGTCAACCATACTATTATTGGTCTTCCTCCAATAAATGGATGAAATGAGGTGCTCAACTCAATAATTATCAATAACTACTGAGCTCCACAATATCCATTCACATGCTTAATTTGATCTATATTTAGCTCATTGACTTGATCAAGCCACTCACTCCAGTTCATAAACGATATTTTCAATGTTAATCACTTTCTAGAATCTCCTTGACCTTTTCTGAGATTTACATGAAAAGTTCCAAACAACACAAGCCAAAAAAAAATATAAATTAACTTGATATGTGTGAGGAATGTGGAGAAAATCACTTCGTGGATGTATACGCGACTCATGTGGAGGAAACTTCAATATATTCCTAGGCATACATGATTATTGTGAAGGAAACACGTGTATATCCCTTAAAACTCAAGTTTTTTATTTATTTAAGCCACCACTTGGAGCTAATATCCAAGAGTAAGCTAGGGACATCATGACACACCTCCACATACACTTTGACACCATGACAAACTGCATGAAACTCAAAACAGGGCATCATAATAATAACGACATGACATACATCAAGTGATTTCTATCTATTATCTCAACTCTTCTAGAGCTTGTAGAACATCTCCAACACCTGTAGAAACATCTCTAGTACATGTAACAACATCTCCAACACTTGCAACA
This sequence comes from Pinus tabuliformis, assembly GCA_031772625.1. Lineage (NCBI taxonomy): Eukaryota > Viridiplantae > Streptophyta > Pinopsida > Pinales > Pinaceae > Pinus > Pinus tabuliformis. The sequence goes on from CM062817.1 coordinate 53,002,293, forward strand.
ACAACATCAAGTCATATAACTACATCTAATCATAAAATTTCCTCTAACATCAGTAGAGGCACCTCCAACTCATGCTATACCATATCCAATACTTCGAACACTTGTAGAAACATATGCAACACCTTTTGTAGCAATCAAAATTCTTGAAACAACAACATTTCCAAACAACACAACATGTCTAGAGTCCATCTCTACTCAACCTCCAAATCACCTCTACTAAGCCATGCCACGACCAAGTTGACATCAATGCCAACCAATAATACCATCAATTGAAAAACTCATCACATACCATGAGGACTATTAACACCATAAGGAATATAACAAGCAACATCATGATCCTACTAACATCAATGCCAACAATCTCCCCCCTTTGGAATTGATGTCAACCTCAATCCAACATTTGAGGTTGATCTCCATACACTCCAAAACTAACGCTGCAACTTGGAAGATGATATATATCCATCCAAATTATCCCCCCCTTTGAAATCAATAGAAAAGGACCATACCAACATTGAATAACAATGCCAATAATGTGATATATGAAATAAGTACTCCCCCTCTCATACTCAATGTGATGCAGATGTAAACCAAGAAGTATCTCCTCAAAAATAAGCATGTAAAACAAGAAACTCTACTTCCAACACCTCTAGCCAATTCCATGCAATCTATGAAAATTTAACATGGGCTCCCTAAGTATGTAATGAAGATGGAATCAAACACATTTTTTTTGTAGAAACACATCTACTTATTGCGATAAGCCTCCTTTCCTAGTGCAAGAGACTAATTCTCACGAACCATGACTCTAATACACTTTGGACAATATATACAATGAAATACAATACATATACAATGCTTTATGGAGCTAATAAATGATTGTTAAAAATATATAGGATTGACATATGAGTCCCTTATAAACTCTCCTATCACCAACCAAGACTTCTATGGACCCAAGTTTTCATCATGCACCCAATATGGTGGGGATACATTAATGATATATAGAATGAAACATGACTTGGACACCCATTGACCAATACATATTTAATGACAAATCATACTAGACACCATGGGTCTCTCAATGAACACTATGCTAACAAGATAGAATAATAAAGGTACATGGATTTTACATTTGCACATAATGGTGCTCTCTTCTATACATACCCAAAACATGAAATAACATAGAGTACATGGCATCAATGAGAAACAAAATATGTTCCATATAGCAGTAGAAATGATAATACAATCCATGGCATATGTGTCAAGTACAAACCCTCCATGATCAATCAAATAATATCTCCACATGTAGCAACAACAAAGGCACTAACAATATCATATGCTAGTACATGGCCTCTCAACAACTTGGCCATCACCATCCCAACAACGAAGATTTTGCAGAAAAACAAGATAACTACTAGCAAGCACCACCATGCTCCACATGTGCATCAACAAAAAATAAACTAATAGCAACATCATAACAATATGTCATGGAAGCAACATGTACATCCTCAATATCAATGAACTAAGCATCAATGAAGCTCAACAATAGGAAACATATCGTATCATCAACATAAATCTCAAGCAACAAATCAACAAGCGAAAACAACAACACTTGTATCATATGGACCAATACATGCAGTGCAACTGAAAAGAAATAGAATAACACCAATTTAGGCACCACTAGCAACAATAAAATATTTTACAATATAGAACCATCATAAACATAAACTCATCTTCTCCTCAATATAGAGTAATAACATAACATCCAACAATAAAATATTGTGAGGAGGACATAATTTCATCCTCTCTATAAATGCAGAATATTTCATCATCAACATGCATAAAAAACACCATGAACGATAGCAATAAAAATCATCCCACATCGAATCAATGAAAAATATATGCCCCAAGAACTCTTCAATTCTAAAACACTTTGTAGGTCTACTTGGAAGCACAAATTCTCACCCTAAATGTATGATTCCCTCATCTCATCATAATCAAGCACATAAGAATACGAGGTTGAAATATCTTCATTAGCATCAATATAAACCAAAACATATAGTTTCTCCAAAACTATCAACATATGTACATGGTTGATCCAACTAAATCAAACTTGGTATAAAAGAAAATTGGATTTCAAAATGCACTTCAAACCTCATGAACTCCCCTTGAACATATATACCTCATGAATATATTGATCTTGTGGACTTGAATATACATGGATGAGCTGGATCAAAAACTCATTACTGTTGGTACTCCTCAAGCTGCCAACACTCCCCCTGAGACCACCATAGTCCTATGCATACTACTACATACAAGTAGATATAACATGTAAGAATGGATTGCAGTAGGTACTGATCTCATCTATTCTGAATCTAATGAGGAAGAGTACTCTCTTCATTTCTTCTTACTTTTTACTCTTCCCTTCAACACATACACATTATTTGGTGTCTTGATTCCCTTGGAAATCATTCTCTTTGATCCTTCCTTGTGGATGATGCAACCTTTGGAGTTGAAAATCACTTCCTTACCCCCGTCAACATTTAGGCTTACACTCAAGATATTATTCTTTAGGCCTTCAATGAGCCAAACATATTTTTCACTTATTCTCTTCTCACCAAGGTTGGCTTTGTCACTTCCCAACACTCTAGTTGTTTCACTACTTTCAAACACAACATGACCACTCTTGGTTTTATTGAGATAATGAAAATTTATCCTATATCCTAACATATAGTGTGAGCATCCACTCTCTATATAACACATGTCAACTTCATCATGAGAAAAAAATGAAATGCCACATCTTCCTAGTTGTTGCATCTTCTTCCATGTGTTCCATGGTTGCACATTCTCCCTTGACTGTTTCTTTTGAACAAATGGCATCAATGATCTAGGTATGTTACAATCCTTGGCCATGTGTCGAAAAATATGGCACACATAACACTCTATATGACCAAGGTATGTAGCCAAAGGATCTGATATTTTGTTGCTCATATTTGACGTCAATCTTCTCACGCAAGATTTGCTATCAATGACTTTATGCCCAAACATGTTACAAGTAAAACAATCACCATTGAAAGAACTTGTATACCTAAATGTATGTCCTCTTTTAGATGATGTTATGAAACCAGCTCACAAAAAGATAGATAAACGCCTTAGAAATAAGCCTCTTCGAGGGGACAACCTCCTTTACTTTACACAAGTGAAAAATTCTTAGATGATACAAATGACTAAACCTCCCTTCTATATATAGGCGTCTAAGGGGTCACAATATAATCAAGCTGACATAATAGTAATAACATAAGGGCAAAAAAATAACAATAGTGGGAATCTATGGGGCATACTAATAACAATATGGGGACAACAGGGGCACAATAATAACGATAAAGGATACAATAACAATAGTAATGGGGGAATCACTAGTATTATAGGGGCCTAACATGCCCCTTTCCTTCCAAAAAGTGTTGTCCTAAACGCTTGAGTAGTTTTGGATGCTTCTGTATAAAATTCTCATCCTCCCATGTGGAATCTTCAGTGGACAAGTTCTTCCACTTGATGAGATACTCTGAAATTGATCGATTTCATAGATGTTGAGTTCTTCTTTCTATGACTGCTTCCAGTTCCAATATAATTTTTCTTTCGTCGTCAAGTTCTGGCAATATTGTTTGAACTGGGAGCTTGTCTCCTATAACCTTCTTCAAACATGAAACATGGAAAATGGGGTGCACTTGAGAAGCTACATGAAGCTCCAATTTGTATGCCATAGTACCAATCTTTTGCAACACCTTGTACAGACCATAATACTTTGGTGATAATTTATTACCCTTCTTAGCTTGCTTGAGGGACATTTGTTTATATGGTTGTAGCCGTAGGAATACCCAGTCACCTACATAAAAACTTCTTTGGCTGCGATGTTGATCTACCTGTTGTTTCATTCTATTCTGTGCCAACATGAGGTTATCCTTTAAGAGTTGGAGAACTTTTTGTTGATGCTCGATGTGATGTTCCACTGCTTGAACCTTAGAATCTTCTCTTAAATATGATGTGATGGATGGTGGATGATATCCATAAAGTGCCATAAATGGGGTCATTTTTTCTGCATTATGGAAGGAAGTGTTATACCACCATTCAGCCAGAGGCAACCATTTGACCCATTGTGTCTATTTATCACATACAAAGAAATAAATATATCCTTCCAAACATTTATTTACTATCTCAGTTTGCCCATCAGATAGAGGATGATAAGATGAGCTATAAACTAACTAATTATCGAGACAAGAAAATAATTCTGCCAAAAATTTCCAATGAAAATGGGATGTCTCGCTTACAATAATCTTTGGGTTTCCATGTAGCTTTTGAATTGTTTCCATAAATGCAGTGGAAACTGTACTGGCTTTAAATGGATGTGATAATGCACAAAAGTGTGCATACTTGGTAAGTCTGTCAACTACCACCATGATAACACTCTTTCCTTCGAAATTGGGTTAACCTGTGATAAAATACATTGAAACCTCCTCCCAACATTGGCTTGGAATGGATAAAGGTTGTAATAGACCTGGGTTCTTAATTGTTTCAACTTTATTTTATTGGCAAACCAAACATTCTACCACAAACTTTTGAATATTTGATTTAAGGCCATCCAAAAAAAATTCCTTCTTAACCCTGTGGTAAGTTTTTAAAAATCCCGAGTGCCCTCCTAAGGGAGAAGTGTGCAATTCTATAAGAATATTTTGTCTTAGTTGGGAATTCTTACATAGGTATAAGCGATCTTTGTACCATAACAAATCATTTTTCCAACTAAATGTATCAGATGTACTCGGATCTTGTTGTACCTTTCAAATGAGTGTCCACACTTCTTTTTCATTCTTCCATTCCTCCCTTGCTTCGTTTATCCAATTTGGTTGGATAATAGAAATGGCGCACACCAATGCTTCCACATCCTCATCCTTTCTTGAGAGCGCATCTGCCACAACATTTTGCTTCCCTTTTTTGTAGATGATTTCAAAGTCATAACCCAACATCTTTGTGACCCATTTTTGTTGCTCTTCAGAGGATAATCTTTATTCTAAAAAGTATTTAAGACTATCATGATCCATTTTTAACCTTGAAGTGTTTTCCCATTAGGTAGGGTCGCCATTTCTTAAGTGCATGTAGTATTACCAACATTTCCTTCTCATAAATAGCTTTGTGTAAATACTTTCCCTTGATTGGATGACTTTCAAAAGCAATTGGTCTTTCATCTTGCATTAAAACAACACCAATTCCATTTCTTGAAGCATCGCATTGCACAATAAACGTTTTTGTGAAGTTTGGCATAGCTAAGGCCGATGCTTGGCACATTTTGCCTCTTTAAGATGTTCAAAGGGATTTGTTGCTTCTGGAGTCCATGAAAATGCATCTTTCTTCAATAATGTTGTTAGAGGTGCTGCTATTCTCCCATAATTCTGAACAAACTTGCGATAATACCCTATCAACCCAAGAAATCCTTGCAGATGCTTTATGGATGTGGGGATTTTCCATTCCTTAATGGCTTTAATTTTTCTAGGGTCTACCTTAACACCTTCATGAGATACAATATGACCCAAATATTCTACCTCTTGTACTCCAAAGTAACATTTGGAGCTTTTTGCATATAATTGTTTCTCCTCCAATAGTTTGAGCACCCTGTCAACATGTTCAACATGATCCTTCCAAGACTTGCTGTAGATTAGTATATCATCAAAAAATACTAACACAAATTTTCTAAGGAAGGGTTTGAAAATGGAATTCATCAAACCTTGAAATGTAGAAGGTGCATTGGTAAGGCCAAAAGGCATGACCAAAAATTCATAACGACCCTCATGAGTTCTAAATGCTGTCTTCGGAATGTCTTCAGTTTTCATTCTGATTTGATGATATCCTGAACGAAGATCAAACTTGGTGAAGTAAATTGATCCATGCAATTCATCGAATAATTCATCAATGAAAAGAATGGGAAATTTATCTTTAATAGTGAGCTTGTTGAGCTCCCTATAATCCAGACACATGCACCATGATCCATCCTTCTTGTGCACCAATACTACTGGAGCAGAGAAAGAACTTTGACTATGTTGAATTATACCAGCCTCTAGCATTTCTGCAACCATACGTTCAATTTCACTCTTTTGGGCATAGGGATATCTGTATAGCCTGATGTTTGGAGGAACACTTGCTAGAATCAAATGAATAACATGATCATGATCACGAATAGGAGGGAGACCTTTGGGAGTCTCAAATACCTTGGAATGATTGTCCAAGACTTTTTGGAGATCTAGATAAATAAATGATTTCGATGTGGGAACCTCTAGCAAACATAATTGTGCAATTACACCTCGTTGTTCCTTCTTTAGAAGCTTTGTCATACCGTTAGCGCTGATTATATTTCCTGGTTTCCTTACAATACCCCTTAATTCAACTTCCTTTCCTTCTGCACAAAATTTCATGAAAAGTTCTTGAAAATTAAAAGCTATTGTACCCAAGGATTGTAGCCATTGGTCTCCTAGTACAACATCAGCACCACCCATTGGAATGGAAAGAATTGGGCTATTTAATACATATTCTCCCATGGATAGCTTGATATTATGGCACTTTCCAGAGCAATTTATGATTCCTCCACTTGCAACCATCACTTGACACTCTGGTCCACAATTCAATTCGTTTGCTATCTTACAATGAATAAAATTATGGGTACTTCCCGAATCAATCAACACTATTACCTTTTTCTTCTTGATATGTCCTTCTATCTTGATATTTTGAGGAGTGGTAATTCTAGAAAATGCATTATAAGATATGGTTAGATTCATTTCTTCTTTATCTAGGGTTTGTTCCTAGAGTATATCCTCTTCTTTTGACATTTTTTGTTCCTTTTCTTCCTCCTCTTCACAATCTATGTAGAATAATTTCTTCTCAACACACTTATGACCTTTAGTGTATTTGCTATCACAACTGTAACAAAGCCCTTTTGCTCTTTTTTCTTCCAATTGTTGTGGTGTCAACCTTGTAGGTTGTGGAAGGCTAGGGGAAACAACACTTCCATCTTTATAGTTGTGAGTGGTAGGCTTCCTGGTTGCCATAATTTTTCTTTCCATTTTTCTTGCTAACTTGAATGCCTTGTCCAATGAATCAGGTTCCGAAAGGCGAACCTCATGTTGTATAATATACTTTAAAGTCCCTATGAACACATCAATCCTATGCTCCTCTAGAATATCTTTTACCCTTATGTTCATTTTTTGGAAGTCCTTAATGTGCTCAATCATTGAACCTTTTTGTTTGAGATTTATCAATTGGCTAAAAAAGGTTTTTCTTTTTGTATCCAGATAATGTGCTATCATTTCTTCTGTAAAAATTTCCCAAGTGACAATTTGTTTACGAGAGCAAAGCCATTCGATACCATACAAAATGATTTTGTTCCAAGTATAAAGTTGAAATACGTACCTTTTGTGTGTTTTGCACATTATGGAGATCGAAAAATTACTCCATCTGTAGTATCCATGTTCCAGGATCCTTGCCATCAAACTTCCTCATATCAATTTTTGGAACATGGTGGGTCTTCAATACAACATTTGAGTCTATGAAATCATGATTAACATTTCTTTCGTTCTCATCATGAGTTTCCTTTACTACCCTTTCACCATTAGTGACCATTTCTTGTAGAAACTTATTCAAATTTATCTTTAGTTCTTCCATCTTATCATCCATGCCATCATCTTAACATCCATGCCATTCATCATAGCTTCCATCTTAGCATCCATGAAATTCATCTTAGCTTCCTTTCCATCCATCTTAGCTTCCATGCCATTCATCTTAACTTGCATGCCATTCACATTAGCTTGCACGCCATTCATATTGGCTTCATTTACCTTTAGTGAGAGTGAAATTTAAGAGTTGTACTTGGTCTTGTAATTTTGATATATCATGTTGCATTTCTTCCTCTTCTTCATGAGTCATGCTAGAGCTTTCAGGTCGCTTACTAGGTGTTTCCATTTTCCTTCTTCGGGGAATTAATTAATGTGAATAATTCTTCACTATTCCCTTTGAATTCCTTCAAACTAATTTTTCAAACCAATATTATGCAAAATTAAAAAAAAAACTACACACCCTTTTTTTACTTTGTAAGAGCTCAATATTGAATTTGTTGTATCTCTGTAACTGTGGATCTAGAATATCTGAAATCTTGTCCTGCAGTAGCCCTTTGTGTCCTGTTTCTAACCCCACAATTTGGATCAATTTTGGATTCTCAAGGGAAGATTTATGCCAAATCTCCCACAGTGACCTGATTATAGACTAGTTCAGTTGAGTGAACTTGTATGATGTGCCACATGTCACTATTTCGACCTTAGTACCTGAAACTGATACAAAAAAACTAAAGGCCATCCTCTCTTTGAAACTTCTTACGAAATTGTAATTTGATGCTCAAAACATAAGTTATGACAATTTTCCCCATGTCACCTATTTGGAATGTAATTCGGGAGTCTGCAAAATCCCTAACGTCCTCAAATCATATCTCTGTAAATATTGTGAGACAAGATTTGAAATTTGGACCCGAAGTTCAGAACGATTCCGGCTCGAATGGGTTTTTTTTTTTTCTCCTGAAATGTCATAGAAAACAAGTTACAGTGAAAATTCCACGATGACTTGTTCGGAGTAGCAAAATCCCAGAATCCAAAGCTTTGATACCAAATGTTATGAAACCAGCTCACAAAAAGATAGAAAAGATAGATCAACGCCTTAGAAATAAGCCTCTTTGAGGGGCAACCTCCTTTAAATTACACAAATGAACAATTCTTAGATGATACAAATGACTAAACCTCCCTTCTATATATAGGAGTCTAAGGGGTCACAATATAATCAAGCCGACATAACGTTAATAACATAAGGACACAAAAATAACAATAGTGGGTTTCTATGGGGCATACTAATAACAATATGGGGACAACAGGGGCACAATAATAACAATAAAGGATACAATGACAATAGTAATGGGGGAATCACTAGTATTATAGGGGCCTAACATATGGTCATAATTTTGCCTGGATGTGTGTATTCTCCTTCTACAATTAGCTGCCACATGACCAAAATTGTGACAATTGAAGCACTCCATCTTGTCCATAAAGGGGGCAAAAGGGTTTTGATTTCTCCTCTAAAATTTTCCACCATCAATCGTAGGAGTGAGTGGTTTCCTTGATTCTCTTCTTTGCTGCGCCTGGTGGATATGTTTTATTTCTCATTTTTTGCTACTATTTTTGGTCACATTCTTTGGTGCAATATTCTTTGGTTCTTCTTTGTTATTCTTTCTTGCATGCAAACTTGTCTCAGCCTTTTGCAAATTGCTGCCATATTTGCTCACTGCTATGGTTCTCTTCACTTTTTCCAATTGTTGTTTCTTTTCCTCAAGCTCCTTTCTCAATTTTTCAATCACACCCTCAAGCGCTTCAACATAATTCTTCCTATATTTTGCTTTTTGCAATTGACTTCTTCTAATCTTTTCAATTCTTCTAGATGTGTTCTCAAGGTAGTTATTTCTTCCTTGAGATTTTTCTCCTTTTGTTCACAACCCTCCAATTTATTCTCATGCTCCTTACATACATTTGTTACTCTACCAATTTCACTAGAAAATTATGTAATAATGATCATAACAAATTCATATTCATCCTTAAGGAGAATATAATTATGATCATCATCTCTTTCACTAACTAAATATGAATCATTGTCATTACCGCTATCAAAAATATAACTCAAAAGTAATTCATTACATCTTATACATTTAAATTTATTTTTCTTTTTCACAACTGGTTCAACTAGAGCTTCCTTCTTGTTTTTTCTACTCTTCTCAACCTCTTCATCGCTATTGTTGTCGCTAGCTCCATATAACCTATGCATTATATCCTAAAATTCTTTAGCAGATTTCAAATCTCCAATTTTCTCTAAATCTCCATGGTGGTTATTTCCAAAAATAATCCACCTTTCTTAAGCATTTTCATTCTATACTTTAGATGAAGGAAAATATCCATCATGTCCTTCACAAACCAATCTCCAAATGTCAGAGCCAAAAAGCAATAATTTTTTTTTCACACTTTCTTTCCATACCTTGAAATTTGCAACAGTAAGAACTGATTTATTTGGAGAACGCATCCTATAAAAGTGAAAATTTCTACCAAACTATCCAAGATCCACTCTCCAATGATCAAGCTACAGTTGAGAGTCATTTGTTGATACCAATTGTTGGAAACTAGATCACTACGAAGAGGGGGGTGGGTGAATTAGTAGTGAAGGCACCTATAAATTTTTCTCCAAATTATTAATCTTTAACCATACATAAACTAAAACACATAAATAGAAATCAGAGCATAAAAAATGAACATGAGACATGAAAACCATTCAACACATAGAACACAAGTATGTCTGGTGGAAGACCTCCTCTAGGGAAAAATAACACCCATTGCTGTTATGCTGCTCAAATATTTTATTATGTCAAACAATTATTTACATAGAGATTCGAATAGCTACTTTCAAATGGAAACTCTTTCTCATGCAGATCTATGGATTACCATCCACTGAAGGCCACCACGATCAACCATCCTCATAATGTTCTTCCTGAACTATCAAGAAACTCTATAGACTCCAATTTGATGGAATCCACCATGACCAATGAGCCTCACATAGATTTTGCTGAACTACCCAACCACCATTTTATTAAGAAAATTTCTCATTTATATTGATTTATCTAGAGTCTTCAAACTCCACTCCTCTATGTGGTTCTTGTTTCAAAATATTTCATACTGGGTATGAGAACTGAACATAGGCACTATAGAAACACATCGTCAAAGAACACAATGAAAAACCAAATCTCCAATCACCAAATACACCAAAAACTACAACACAATCTATACACACACTTCTACCAGTCCACACTTCACCTTCTCACCCACTACACAAAGATGATGGTTAAAACATGCTTTAGCTAACTATTGCAAAGCCTGCAATCTGCTTCATAAATTATGCATCATTTTGTTGGAAACCTTTGAGCACAATTGAGAGGGGGTGGGTGAATCACTAACGTGTCTTAATACCAATTTTTTCCTTTTATGTACTTTACTTAATCACACATACTAATTAGCAGCAACTCATTAAACATTTGTATATCTATGCATAAATCATAATAACCAAATAACCCATATGAGAAACATAACGATGAAAAAGAACAAGAAAGTGTCAACACATGAGACACAAGATATCTCGTGGAAAAACCTTCATCGGGAAAAAAAACACCCCTGTTGTTGTTGTACTTCTCTGAATATTCTATTAAGAAAAATATGTCTTTTACATAGATTTTCTAACTCCCATCAGCGAGGAGACGAGACCTCATATACAATCAATTGACTCCAATAAGTTTGGAGACTCGATTCTACTCATCATCTTAGAATACTATGTTCTCGACAGATGTACGGACTACCATCCCCTAAAATCCACCATGATCGATCGATCCTCACCCAACATTGATTGGACTATCCAACTACCATAGCATTGATAAATTGTTCCTTTCGTTGAAACTTCGCAATCACTGCTCCACATCCTTGAAGTCACTATTCCTCTGCTCTATGTGGACCTCCTTTCATCTATTTTCAAACTGGGTCCGAAAACTTTCTTCTCAACTCGATTTAGCTCTGCAATCCAACCTCTAGCAACAAGACAGTCTCATCAATCAAAAAAACCACAAATATTCTCTCTTCTCTACCAAAATAGTGGTCATAATCTATCCAATAAAACAACTGAATAATAGCACTAACATAATATCAAACCCTCACTACAAAATATAATTTTTTCACAATACAATCAACAACATAAGACACTATGGCTATGTGCCAAATGGATTAGCAGCTCCTACGAATACAAATGTGAGAGTCACCAACAAAAACATTATCTAGCATCATACAAAATCTCTCCAAACAATCTCTACTCCAACAACATTGAATTTGACCTATTCTACAGTATGCTTCAGTGCTACTCCATTCTCTTCCATTAACACTCACTCACTTTAGCAATTGGGCACTAAATCTACCTATCTTTTCCTTACATTTTTACCTATCCTTTCATCCTTTTTGCACCAATGATATGCATTAATTGTGATAAACTCACAAGGTAAACCTGCCTTCTAATGTCTCTTGGAATATTTAATTGTTAAAGTAAGGTCATGGGGTTTTGCCTATGTGAACCACTAAACTTTGCTATTTCTGCAGATTTCTGTGAACATGTATCGCATTCACAGCTTGCAACAGTAGTCGCGCATTTACAACAGTTGTCCGACAACGTTGCAACAACATAACCAACTCCCAGCTACTCACAGGCTTAATTCAGATCTTTATTGTTCTCTCCCTCTCGACAATTAGTTGTTGTTCTAATAGTTGTATATTTTTTGGGCATTAGTTGCCAGATTTCGGGCAATATGTCTTCCCTAGGTATTTGTATAAAATGGGTTTCATTCTTGTGCAAAGGGGTTAGCCGTGCAAAGATAGACATTATAACAGTTCTTCATATATTAATTGAATGCAAGCAAGTTTGCTATTCTTCTCTTAGCCCTGAGTTGACGTAGCCCTGATCAGACAGCTGGGCCCACTCTCCTGATCAGATGTTGCGTATTTTATTTATGTGTACTGTTTCTTCTGTTGTGTGATAATTTCTTATTGCTATTAGAACTCTTTAATTACTTTTTGTGAATGCATTTTTAAGTTCCGCAATTTATTTCTAATTACTATTACAACGATGCTTTGATTCTTTAGCTGTGAATCCTTGGTTTATGTTAGATCGTAACCTTGCCCCTGCATATACCTTGCACGTTACCTTGAAAGACGTATGCAGTCGGATTGATAAATTAATGTGGAAAAATGGTGGAATAGTTTATTTACACTCGGACACCAACATTTTGGTGCCATTACCGAGGAAGGCTAACAAGGTGCAAGACATGATCTGCATTGACCAAAGGATCAATCTCTCATCTTAGGGAGGGAAGTGCTACCCTAATCTAAGTCCTGAGCTTAGTATTTTGATTTTTGTTGCTTTTTATCATTTTTGGGCTCAAGTCGTTTTGTTTTGGTTGATTGTTCTGAATTTTCCTGAGTTGTTAAAACCCAATCTCTCGTCCTGGGGAGGGAATGGTCTTTTGACACCCTACTCCATCTCCCGAGCCTTAGATTTCCTTTTAGTCGTTTTCATTTCTTGTCTGATTTCTCATCCTAGGGAGGGAATGGTCTTTTGAAAACTTGCTCCAGGTCCTAAGCCTTAGATTTGATTTTAGACGTTTTCTTTTCTTGTCCATTAAAACGCAACCTCTCATCCTAGGGAGGGAATAGTCTTTTGAGACCTTGCTCTAGGTCCTAAGCTTAGTGATTTAATTTATATGTTTCTCTCTTACCAATTTTCATGAACAAAGACTAGAATAAAAGGGGTAGAGGAAAATCCCAGAAGAAAGGAGGAAAGGATTTGGGAAGGAACACTTACATCCAACAAATCATCACAAGAGCTGAATCAGAGGCATCTTCTCATGCTGATGTGAGGGCGAGGACTCAAACAAAATCAAAGGGACAATCTGTTGAACAACCAGTGCTATCTACAGTACCTCTTGCTAATTTGACACAACAAACCCTTCCAGTATCAGAAGAATTATGCAGCAATGTACCTGATGAAGGAGTAGGACTGCTGGTAACAGAGGAAGAATAAGTTGTAAGCAGAAGAACTGAGGAACTAGCCCATTCCAGTAGGGAAGAAGAAGTTGCAAGGAAGGGGTATGAGGAATTAAGCCATTATGGAAGGGATTAAGGAGTTGTAAGGTTATTCCTATCACCACAGGATAGGGGGAGTGTTGTTAAGAAAACTCAAACCTCTATGATAAGATCCCCTACATCATTCCCTGCAGACCCTGCTGAAATTCCCAGTGATTATTGGAGAATACTTATGGCACCCACAATCTCTGCTATTGACTTCCCAAGTTGGGATCTTGGGACTGGTGCACCAACGAAGCCCATTCCTTTAGTAGCTTTACCTATCTTTGATGGGCTGACTTCTAAAGACCTCGACATGTTCCTTTTTGAATTTGATATTGTGTGTCAGCAATAGGACTACATAACCGATGAACAAAAACTAAAAATCTTCCCTGCTACATTAAAAGGGACAACCCTGTGATGGTTTATGGGTCTAGGAGGAAAGACTATCTCCACATGGGAAGAGATGAAAACCTCTTTTCTGGAGAAGTATCAGGATTACTGCAAATCTCGAGATATTAAGGAAGAGCTTTTTAAGTTCATGTAGAAGGAAGACAAGAATATGGAGGATTGTGTGGAACATTTTAAGTACATGCTACAGAGGTTAGGTCATTCTAACCTGGATAAGGACATTTTGAAAATTATCCTTCTCCGGGCTTTTCGAGAAGACTCTCTGGAACTGTTAAACATAGTAGGAAAGGGAGATATATCAAAAGAGGACTTTGATACCATCTGTGAGCTGGGCATCCAGTGCTTGAGGGGAGTTGCAAGGAATAAACAAGGAATTTAGTCAAGAAATGTATCTGGTGGAGGTGTCATGAAAGCATAAATTGGAAACCTACTGGATAACTTAAGGATTGATATCTTGAGTACCCTGTCTGCACAGATGGACACACTGCAAGTAAAACAGAAACAAATCGAATTGGAAAATACTATGGCTATATTTTTCCCTAAGTGCAGAAAGAAATATCCACCTAGAGAATGTCCATTGAACTCTGTGTAATAATGTGCAATATGCAAGCCGAGTCATGCAACAAGTTCATGCCCCTCCTTTCTTGGATTGAAGGCAGTCTTTCAAGGGACAAGCAAAGAGGTGGATCAACTATACTTCATGGGATCCAAAATTCCATGGCAACATCGGCCACCAACCGTAAATCAAGGTATGTTTTAGGATCCATCTCAGTATTTTAACAATTTTAATATGGGTCCCCAGTCCATGCCTTATTCTCTTATGTGGCCTCAATATCAGTTTCCACCCTGGCAACAATGGGCTCCTCAAACTAGTTCGAATTCTCCATGGGCCTCGAGCTATCGTGGACCCTCTCCTCCTGGATAGTTTCCCCAATCGATACCACAACATCAACTTCAATTTCCCTCTAACACACCTCCTGGTAATTCGCCTATTCTCCCTAAAGTTTCTATTCAACCCAATCTAAATCCTAACAACAAAGGGGCTGAACAAGCTGACACCCTCAACCTGCCTTCTTACAATATCTCTACCGCAGAACTTTAGGAGATGAACTTGAGATCCGGGTCGGTAGTAGATGCTCAGCCCTCACCTATTATTATTAAACAATTTGATAGTGAGGTTAAAGAACTAGAAACATTTCAAGAGAAATCAAACCAAACTAGTAACAATTAGACACCTTCTCAGCTGCTAATTACTCAAGAACATCGAGTTGACCCGCCCTATCTTGAAAGGTTGGCCTTGAGTAAATAGATCCCTAAAGATGACTTTGACCTTTTATGGGAGTTACAAAATCTATTTATTAAGATTCCCCTGTTACAAGCTATGAGGGATGTACCTATATATGAAAAAACTCTTAGGGAATATTGTGCTAAAAGCCTAGAAAGAGATCAAGGGATCCACTCACTATTCATGTGATCATAAAGTTATCAGATTTTATGCTAGGAAAGGTTATGCTTGTGAAATATGGGGATCTCGGGAACCCAATTCTAACTATACAAATTAATGGAGTGGAAATTCCGAATGCACTGGTAGATTTGGGTGTTGCTATGAATGTCATCACTGTTGAGGCTATGCATACATTAGGTCTTCGAAACCTCAAACATAAACCTACTGTGTTAGAATTAGCAGATAGATTTACAGTAAAATCGGTAGGAAAGTTAGAAGAAATTACAATCTTAGTTGATTCATGGCATTATATTGTGCATTTCCTAGTGCTGCAAACATTGTCCGTAGCTGGTGGCCACCCCTTGATTCTGAGAAGACTGTGGTTGGCAACTGTAGACACCTACATTAGGTGTCATTCAGGAAATATGGTTATCTTAGATGGAAAGGTTACTAAAAACCTTGTGTTATACCCTCCTGCAAAACCTAGCCAGTCAGTGAAACCATCTTGTCATAAGAAACCTCTACCAAAGGAAGAGTCTGAGTCTGAAGATAAATAATTAAGACTAGTTCTTACCATTGGGGAGGCCCTTCAACTAAAAACAGAAACTGGGGATGATACAGTTACTACCTTCATTAGAAGAATTAAGACCAGTTCTTACTATTGGGGAGGCCCTTCAGCTGAAAACAGAAACTGAGGATGATACAATTACTACCTTCATTAGTGACCCCTGTTCTGTTTCAGATTCAAACCAACGAATTCTAGAATTTGTCTTGAGCTGTGAAACACAGGAAATTATTGAAACAACAGATGAATTTGAAGAATTGCCTACAACTGTGTCCCATGACAAAATTTCTGAAGAGATAGAGCCAGGAAATACCCTAAATAGTAACCGAATTCTGTCAAAATCCCATAGAAAATAGCTTCTAGATGTTCTCTAAAATCACAAAGAAGCCTTCACTTGGGACTATACAGACATGAAAGGAATTCCTTCCAATCCATGTACCCATCATATATACATCAAAGAGGATTGTCATCATGTGAGATAACCTTAGAGGGGAATGAACCCCACTTTGAAAAACATTGTCACGGAAGAACTTCAAAAGCTGCTAGATGTAAGATTTATTTACCCCATCTTGGACAACCAATGGGTTTCCCCGTTGGTGATTGTTCCCAAGAAAAATGGTAAATGGCAGATATGTGTATATTATAGAGAATTAAACAAGGCAACATAGAAAGACCATTTCCCTTTACTGTTCATTGACCAAGTCTTGGATACTTTGGCTAGGAAGAAGTTATTCTCCTTCATGGATGGGTTTAGTGGGTACAACCAAATCCAGATAGCTCCTCAGGATCATGATAAAACCACTTTCACGTGCCCTTGGAGAAATTTCGCATGCCGAGTCCTTCCATTTAGTCTCTATAATGCGTCTGCAACATTCCAAAGGGAAATTTTGGGGATTTTCTCTAATTTGGTAGATGACAATGTTGAAATCTATATTGACAATTTTACTCCATATGGGAACTCATTTGAAGAAGGGCTGGAAAATCTAGAAAAATTTCTTGAAAGATGTAAACAGACACATGTCTCTTTGAGTACAGTGAAGTGCCACATGATGATGGAGGAAGGAATAGTTCTGGGACATTTGCTTTCAGCTATTGGAATTCGGATGGATCCAGCTAAGGTAGAGGTAATATTGCACTTTCCAATACCCAAAACACCCACACAGGTATGCAGCTTTATCAGTTGCGCTGGTTATTATAGGCGCTTTATAGAAAATTTTGCTAAGATATCACATCCACTTTTTCAATTGCTGACAAAAGATGCAAATTTTGTGTGGACAGATGATTGTTATGCAGCCTTTGTGAAGATCAAGGAACTTGTTTGTAGAGCTTTGATCCTTTGAGGGTCGGATTGGACATTACCATTTCATATCCATGCTGATGCCTCTCAGACAACAGTTTGGGGTAGTTTTGGGACAGCAAGTAGACAAGGTGCCATATGCAGTTTACTATGTTAGTAAGAACTTGGCTCCCGCCGAGTTAAACTACACAGTGACTGAAAAGGAATTTCTTGCTTTCATCTATGCCATCAACAAGTTCTGACATTATATCATCGGGTATCCTACCTTTGTACACACTAATCACGCAGCAGTCAGGTATATGATGAATAAACTCATTACTCCTAGTCGTATTACAAGATGGTTGTTCTTACTTTAAGATTTTGACATCACCGTAGTAGATAAACTAGGAAAGGATAACATGGTTGTTGATTTTCTGGCTAGACTAGATAATAATGCTAAAAGTATACCCATAGAAGATAGTTTTCAAGATGAACATATTTTTGTAATTTTTTTTAACACTTTGTGTATGTAGATATTGCTAACTATCTTGCTACAAGGAAGGTACCTTGTCACTTGTCGTACAGGGAACAACAGAGAATTATTCATCATAGTACCCAATATTCATGGATGGTAGGATACCTCTTTCACACACGAGCTGATCAGCAGATTTAGCACTACGTATCTGAGGATGAAATTTATGAGATATTGAAGGCTACCCATGATGGCCCTTGTGGAGGGGATTTTGCAGATAAAAGAACAGGCCAAAAGGTGTTGCAAATGGGATATTATTAGCCTTCTATTTTTTAGGATGCTCAAGATTATGTCCAAGGAAGCGATAGTTGTCAACGCATTGGGCAACCTGGAAAGTCTGACGAAATGCCATTGCAGTCCTAGGTAGCCCTTGAGCCCTTTGAGAAGTGGGAAATTGACTTTGTTGGACCTTTTAACTCACCTTCTCATCAAAAGGTTCGCATTCTAGTCTGCACTAATTATGTGACTAAGTGGGTGGAAGCCAGAGGTGTTATGAAAGCAACGAAACAGGTGGTTTCAAATTTTCTTTTTAAAGATATTTTTGCTCGGTATGGTACTCCAAGGGAGATTGTGTCAGATGGAGGGGTACAATTCACATCCCACATGATAGTAAAGTTTATGCAGAAATATGGAGTCAAACACAGGGTCACATATCCATACCACCCCGAGGAGAATGGATAGGTAGAAAGTACATACAAGGTATTGGAAAATATATTGACAAACACTGTACCAAACCATTGTCGGGATTAGTCTCAGAAACTTCTTGAAGCTCTTTGGGCATACAAGACGACATGGTGGAACACAACCGAATTTTCACCATTTGTGTTAGTTCATGGGAAATCCCCCTTCTTTCTGATAGAATTTGAGATCAACACGCTCAGAATACATTTGGAAGTAGGATTGGACTTAACAGAGGCCCAGAAACACTGGTTGGAACAACTAAATGAGTTAGATGAAATTCGTTCAATGGTTGTCCATAGAAATACTACTATCCAATAGCAGATAATGAAATGGCATAAGAAATTTATTAAGAATAAGGTGTTTCATAAAGGAGATTGGGAACTACTCTATGACTCCCATTTTAAAGATTTTAAAGGGAAGCTTTGCATTCACTAGATGGGACCCTATGAAGTGGATGTTGTGTTTGATAATGGAACAGTCATATTGGTTACTATAGATGATAGTTATGCTTCCTTCTTAGTGAATGAACACCATCTGAAATTATACCACCATCCAACTTCTAGGGATGCCTTCATCAAACATCTCTCTGATAATTCTGGTTTGATGGTTGTTGTTGTAGAGAATGCTTCCTCTACATTCCCCTAAAAACAAAAAAACAAAACACACACACACACACACACACATATATATATTAATATGCTATTACTACTTGTTTGTCTTTTGTAGGAAGTACTATCGAAATACAAGGATGTGAAGCTGACAAATTTTCCAGGTAATAGTTGTTGTTGATATTTCCAGGAAATTTTCAAAGTGTTTGATGTTGTTACTTCGCCACTGTGGTTACTCTTGGGAAAATTTTCTAACTATCGGATGCTGTTACTCCATCATTTTTGTTACTATGCCGCTACTGTTACTTTGCCAATTACTCTATAGTTACTCCACCACCAGGTAGGTCGCTAGATACATCTTCGTTGACTTTTAAGGATTCAATTAAAATATTCCATCGTTGAGACATTTATGTGTCATAGATGGCTACATTTAACTTAGGGGGGTGCCATCATAAATGAATGGTGACGTATTTAAAAACCACATTAATGACATATCATATATCATTATTAAACCTTATGCGAATGGTATGCTCATAAATCTCTTCACTTCATATAATCATTTCGATGCATTGGAATTTGAATTACATACATTCTGATAACCAATTAGTCTTTTTCCAATTCATACAAACTAATTACCATAATCATTTCATTGCACTTACCATGATTCACCATAATCCTTTATGTTTTTCAAAAAATCACCAACTTCTTTCATTGCCTTTTACCCTGCGTTCCACCATCCTGTTACCATTACTGTTGAATTGGTTGCTATTACTCTCCCTGCAATAGTCGACTGCATCCAAATATTATTTCTATTTCTACAACAATGGGTGGGTTGGTTGTGCATCACAAGACGGAGGATACCACCCTAGTCCGTAGCAATAGAGAGGTGTGGCAGATTTTTATCAATGTAGGCTAGGACGTATACTTTAATAGATTGTAGGGATTAGACGAGGGGATTATAGTGGAATTCACACTCAATTTGAATGAGAACTGGTCTCGGGTCAGAGGGGTAGAAATCTCTGTCATGGATGAAGCTATTGCAAAAGTCAGTGTATTAGCTCAGCAAGGATAGAGTTGGTTTTCACGGAGAGCTACCCTCACGGAGTTCCCAGATTTATTTTTGTAGGCTAGCAAGAGCGTCATTCAGAAAGGCCTAGGGTATGACCAAAATTATTTGTCGTATCCATGGGGCGATGTAGCAGGTTTTGTTATGAAATACATAACTTAAAAATGATGGTTCACCAATTTATTCAAGTATCATTTTAGGATGTTATCTCGTCTTCGATTTCCATAGGCAGAAGTCTTTTCTTTGAACATGGCATTCTTTTTGCTGAAAAGCCTCCAATTGATGGTGTAGTCCGCTCAGTGTTCATGACAGATATTAGTAGACATCACCAATCATGGGTTGGTTTGACTACTGGTCATGCATGCATTAACTCGATTTCAAATTCCTTGGGCAATATTTCAGGAATCAACAGAAGAGGAAGTAGTAGCTCCTATAGCTGCTAGAGAAGGAGATCCAAAGAGAATGGAGGAGGAACCAGCAGAGGAAGAATATCTAGACCAAGAAGAGCCTGAAGAGATGGAAATGGAAGAGGAAGGACCGGAGCAAGAAAAGGAGCTTGAAACAGAAGAGACAATCAATGCTATAGCCGAGGACATTACAAAAAAACAACCTCGAATATGGAACGAATTGAGGAGGAAATCATGGACATGATGGATATGATTGATACGGTGATGCAAGAATCCACTTTCATTAATGGGGTGCAAGGGGAAGCCATGCTAGCATCACCTATTCAAGAAGCGTTGGATATGGGTGGTGGTGCCACACAAGAATTGATGAGCCTCATAAATGGGTAATTATATGGGCTCATTTTACCTCCTAACCTAGTCAAATCAACCATTCTCTTAGCTTCGTACATGATTTTATGATTATGTTTATGCTGATAGAGTGAGTTGAGTTGATTATGATGCCATGAGGTCTAATATGTGTTTAATGCAGATTATTGAATATTTTTGTGGTCAAAGTCAAGGATACCGTGGACAAATGGCAGCAATAACTCAAAGTAGACAAAGGAGAGGACTTATAGGAGGGAATCCCCCTCATTTATTACTCCCAACTTTGAATTCTCCTTCATTCATCTCGGAGTACAGGCAGCCAAGTCATGCATTAGCAGGCAGCCGAGAAAGTGGAGGATAACTGATGTTTATCTCGAGTTTTAGGAACCAAGCCTCCCTGATTTTGAGGAAGTTGTTGGGAGATTCATTTGTATAAGTAGAGAGGCCTATGGCCTCACTAGGGTTGAATTTTTGTTTAATTTTTTCTGTAGTATTGCTTATGTAACTTTGCTCAACTTCGAGCTTATTATCTTGACAATTCATGTAATCTTGTTATTGTTTTGAGAAAAAGGATGGAATCCTTTTTGAGTTAGCACTAAGTTACCTCAAAGGGCTAAATCTCTTAGGTTAGGGCCCAATCCAAGTAGCCAAGCTCCTCTTTTCTTGTATTTGTATGTTTCATTTCAGTTTGTAGATTAGGTTGTTGTTAGATGTATTTCTTTTATGGTTAAGAATAGGTTGTTTTTTATGATTCAGTAGTTTGCTTCCATTTGTGTTTTCAATAGCAGGTTAAGCAGTGATAAAGAAAAGATCCAAAAGGCTAGCAGTAGTGCCTTGGCCTCTCTTCCTCCCTTTGGGACAATGATCTGAGGCAAAGACCCTCTTGCTGCCCCAAAAACACAGATTTTCCTCCTTCATAGGACTTCTAGTGTTTGTAGCTTTCTAATTGGTTCATAGTTTAGTTTGCTTTGCTTCAGAACTTCTTCATCATGCTCATTTCCTTATTTGCAATAGTCTTCTTTCATGCAATGGTTATCAGCATTTTCTTCCATAGATCATAGTTTACTTTGATGCAAAAACTCTGTTTTTTTTAGATGCACTTATTTCCTTGCTTGCTTAATCTCATTGGTTGACTATCAGTTGTTTATGCAACAGATATCTTCTAGCAATAGTCTAGCCTATTAGCCACTCCATCCTCCATCTAATCCATGCTCTACAAGTCACCAAAGTCTCCCCTCAATTCTGCCTTAGTTTCCTGCATTTTCCATAGACTTTCCTCTCTCTCCTTGAGCAAAATCCAATCATCTTTCTCTCTCCTAATGATTCTTGGTAGAAACTAGGTGCCCTAAAACTTCATTCCAACCTTCATCTACCTTCTCCACCCACTCTCGCACCTTCAAAACAGTGAAAATTTCTCTCGGCCTCCTATAGAACGTTGTTTTTCCTCCTATAGATTTCTTGTGTCATCCTGTAGATCTTCCTGTAGGATTTCTTTTGAAGGCTGAGTTTGGGAAAAGCCTCTAGAAGGCCACCTGAGACCTCCTAGGACCCATCCACACCATCCTACATCCTCTCAAGTCCCAAAACCACCCTCCATCGCCACCTATTCGCTGCCACATCCACAAAGAAATAAATTACATGCATGATAAATTCACATAGAAATACGTAAAAATTCAAAAATATGTTTTTTTGCTCATTTACTTTCAGAAATAGCTCACGTAGATGTTGTTTACTTCCTTGAGTAGATAATGGAATTCTTTTCATGGTTTTCATAGTGTTTTCTGCAAAAGTAGGATTAGTGGTTAACTAGGATTTCCTTGGTTTGCTTTACATTTCAGTCTTCCTTTCTGCAAGTAGAATAGCATCAGTAGAGTAATCTCTTTTTCCTTCCATCACATATAAAGCTTCTTCTAGAATCCATAGAAGTTGGCTTGAGCTCCTAGTGATCTTGCGTCAGCTGACCAAGTGACAACCTGTAGTAAGAACTAGTACTTGTGCATACAACACTAATGCTTCCAAGTTTGTTATGAACTACTGGGTTGATAAGAGTAAAGTAGGTATTCTAGGAGTTGCAGCATTATTGCTACAATACTGGTGCTCACCAAGAACCACCACCAACCCATTCGGTCCCGGAAAATTTGGAAAGAATGAGCCCTGAGATTGACACTGGCCCACAAAAACTAGTGTCAACCGCGGGACAGGAGTTGACACATGAAGGAGCCTCAAGCCAGAGAAGAATCGTGGCTGATGAAGGGAAGGAAGTCGAGGTAGCAGACAGGGCCGTATATACTAGGAAGAGAACATATTCCATTCTCCTTTTTGTGCCACCATACCAAGAGGAGCAAGAGTGTCTTGTTCTTCCTAATGCTCAGAAAAGGAGGTCGTTATTCCTCCCGTTTTGAAGTTTGATGGTTGGGTAAAGGGTTCATCCACTGCTAGTTTGTTCATTGTTGATTCTCAGCCAGGCCATTCTGACAAACTGATTGAGAAGGAAAACCTTGCAGGAGAACAGGAACAAAAAATGATTGAAGAAGGTGTTGTTTAGATAACAGATGTCTCGCAGTCTAGAAGGGAGGAAGAAGTGAATGCTTCAGAGAAAGGGGAACCAAGTAAGGCAAGCCCGTTAGAGGGACTGGTGGATACTCCTCCATGTAATCCACCACCTTTTGGACCAGCTATAGGTCCGGATGAATTGATTGTAAAGTAGGAATGGATAGAACTGTGTGAGCAGAGGAGACCTCCCCTTAAAAAGAGATATTAGCTATAGTTCGGAGACATGATGTGGTCGAAAATAGATGTTCAAAGTCTGAGAAGACGTGCATCGACTTGAGTAGTAGGTAAGAAAGTATAAATGGCCAGCTAAGAAGCATAAGGTTATGGTGGTTGAAGCAACAACAAAGATAGATGATGTGCCTACAACCTCAGTTGCCACCCAAACGGATTCTATCGAACACTTGTTTGATGGTCGTGAATTATTTTTAACAGCTAAGATTCAAAATTGGAAATCCGTTGCAGCCCATTACAAGAATGAGGTGAAAAGGGTCCAAGAACAATCATCCCAGGCTATCCTTGAGTATATAGAATGAGTGGACATATTACGGCTAAGGTATGCAAAGCAAAAACTCAAAGTGGAAAGATTGGAAGGACAATTGTTGGAATTGAAGACAAATAAAGAAAAGATGTTCAACTTGGCACAACAGATAATGGAATGTCACCCTCTTGCATCTAGTTATGCCCTATTCCTTCATGAGCAATTTCTTTCTTCTATTTGAAAAGTATTAATAAGGAGGTTAGTCATGAGATCGAGGATTCTATACAGTTCCTGCGTATACTAAGAATCCATGACATGATAACCCAACATATGAAGTGTGAGCTTTATATGCATGGATACTTCCTGGGCATGGACCAAGAGTTTAACCTAGTCCCATATGTTGGGGACATACATTTCAAGGCTCTTGCCTCATATACTATCAACTAGATAAACTGGCAGAAGGATTCTAATCCCTTTGAATTGAATAAAAACATGAAGTGTCTTATGATAAGAGGGGAGAATGAATGGTCCGTGACGATGTATAATAAACACACCACCTTTTTAGAAAATGAGGGAAATAAAGAACGGATGCTGGGGACACAAAAGTGGTGTATTGACCTCTATGTCAAACAAATAGTGATGTTTCAAGATGAGTTGAGAGTTGTCAAAAGAGGTGGATGATGTCACCTATAGCTATCCAGAACAGGGAACCTTTTGGGGCACCAAATTTTGCACGAGCACTAAGTCGAGTGCCGAGATATGTGGCATGCATCCAAACATGCGGGGTCCAGTGGATGGGACTGCAGTTCATGTTCCCCATCATTTGGTTGCCAGTAGAGCACTACATCCCAACATACAATGTACCAAATGATTGGTGGAAGGATGCTCTTCTCACAGAAGTATACAAGCCCCTAGGAACTGATATGAAAGATAAGTATGATCTTGCCTAGCTTCACTCTGACTACATCCATTCTAACCTCCTGCGGAAGCGGCGAGCTGCATGAGGACATGCAGAAGACTAGTTGGGGGCAGATGTTGGGCACCAAATCTGTCTATCTTTTCCTTATATTTTTAGCTATCCTTTCATCTTTTTTGCACCAATGATATGCATTAATTGTGATAAACTCACAAGGTAAACCTCCCTTATAACATCTCTTGGAATATTTAATTGATGAAGTAAGGTCACGGGGTTTTGCCTATGTGAACTACATTCATAGCTCAGAGAAACAGTCCTGCATTTACAACAGTTCTCTGGAAATGTTGCAACAACAAAACCAACTCCCAGCTGCTCATGGGATTATTTCGGATCTTTATTGTTCTCTCTCTCTGAAATTAGTTGTTGTTCTAACAATTGTATATATTTTTTGGCATTAGTTTCCAGATTTGGGGGAATATGTCTTCCCCATGTAGTTTTATAAAAGGGGTTAGCCGTGCAGAGACAAACATTGTAACAATTCTTCATATATTAATTGAATGCGAGCAAGTTTGTTGTTCTTCTCCTAGTTGTGAGTTGACGTAGCCCTGATCAGAGAGTTGGGCCCACTCTCCTAATCAGGTGGTGCACTTTTTCTTTATGTGTGTTGTTTCTTCTATTGTGTGATAATTTCTTATTGCTATTACAGCTCTTTAATTAATTGTTGTGAATGCCTTTTTAAGTTATGTGATTTATTTCTAATTACTATTACAGCGATGCTTTGATTCTTTAGCTGTGAATCCTTGGTTTATGTTAGATTTTAACCTTGCCCCTGCATATACCTTGCGTGTTACCTTAAGAAACGTATGCACCCAGATTGATAAATTAATGTGGAAAAAGGGTGGAATAGTTTATTCACAATCAAACACCAACAAAAGTGTCTATGGTCTCAAATATTTCTGAAGCATCCTGAGTCTATGGATCTTCCTATTACACATAGACTCAACCTCCACACTCACATGACTCCCAAGTGATGAATATAAAACAACTAGGGTGAAATTGACCCTGGGGCTAGGATCAAGGGTGCACAAAATGGACCAAATCAATCCACTAAGACCACTATTTGTGCACTAAATGTGTTCAAATCATTGGAGGACCTTTCCAAACATCCTCGACCTTTACAACTAATCTAGAAGCCTTTGGGAATTCACTTGCTAATTTTCTTCCGATTTGCGTGATGAATGCAAAGAAAATCTCACAAAAATCCTCATTCGCACACATAACACTCAATGAACTCGACTAGAACCTTTAGTCACTCCCATCGGCATGTCTGCCAATGACTGGAGCCTTTCAATCACTCCCGCAGGCTTGGCTCTATAAGAATGGGGCAAAGGATAAAGAAAAGCAACAAGCCTTCATCTCAACAGCTCTACCACTTATAAGATTCTCTTCTTCAACTCTTTTTCATGAAGCCAAACCTTTGACATAGCCTATGACACGTATACGTCTGGATCAAACATGTCTCCCAAGTGTCGCTACTAGGTTGACCAAGAAGGCCAACTAACAATGTTGGAAAGGGTGCCAACAAGTCCTCGACTCTCAAAAATACATGTGCACAAGCTACAACACCTCTAACCAACCTGAAATACTCTATAACACATATTCATTATCAAACATAAGGCCATCACACTCCAAGAAGTCATCTCTATGAGCATAAGCATGTAGACCTAGAAGAAAACCTAGTTTCCAACTCAACTAGTGTGCTAGCTTATCATCAACCATACCAATGCTACCATTTGTCCATAAATACATCACAAGGAAGACATCTTAAGGTTGACATCGATGCTAACACAATCATCTCAATGCCAACTCAACTAGATGCAACCATGATACAATAAAGACATCCAAGCATTAACTAGTCTACAAGGATTGATATCAATGCCAGCATGAGCTAGATGCCACCATGAACCAATGCCAACATCATCTAGCTAGATCCATGCACACAACAATGCCAACAATCCCCCCCTTTGGCATTGATGGAAACTACACAAACTCTCCAGACCATCATCTTCTATGACTGACTCGTTGACATCAATGGAAAATGATCAACTCCATATGATAAGGAAACAAAAATGAAGCACAAAGACTCGAGTAACTGTCATGGCTGAAAAGTAATGCACATCAACAAACATCCATGTATCTCGAGATCAGTAGCAACAAGCAGAAAACATACCAATCATCATCCACAGAAGCATACCAACAAACAACCTCTAGCAACAAGCAACAATATGCCAACATGAGGAAACCATACAAGCATCAATGAGAATCATCATATAATATTCAACAACATAAAAATCTCCTCCACAACTACATAGAAGCAACTACCAAATATTTTCGAACAGAACATGAGGCCATGAACCCCAACTACCATAGCATGAGGCACAACATGAAAATGTCCAAGTGAACCATGATGCCAACAATGTGTCGCTAAAGTGAATAGGAACAAATAATGCTCGCCTTAAACATATGCCATCTCCAACATCAATCCATCCTGAATTGAACCGCTTCCACTACAAACAATGCTTCCTTTGGACAAATAAAAGAACCATATGGATCGAGACTCCACATGAACATGACTCATGTGACATATACAATGATACATACATGGTTTGAGCAGTGATATAAAACCCCATACATGACCAATATATGACCATAACATGACTTGATGACTCATGAATAAATTGCCCAATGATAGTACAACATAAGTACATGGCTCCATGAGCATTTTACATGAATATACCAATAAATACATGGTTGTTAACACCATCTCCTATGGACCAATGACTCAAATACATGATACATCATGATTATTACATCATCATTAGCCCATATATATAGTTGCAAAATATACTCATGATACTCCTCCATAATAAGCCTATCACCATGATGACTCATCATATTAAATATTGGACTCTCAACCAATACACAATTATGGTACAATAAAAAATACATGGTTGCATTAATCATCATACAATAACTCATACATGGTTGGTCCATGTCACATGTCATCTATATACATGGCTGGAGGAATGAGTACATTCTATGCATGGTTGCACATCTTTTCAACCAATTGTTATTGGAAACAAAAAACATATATGTGGCTAAAAATGTACTCCTTTTCACTCATGAGGAAAATAATGAAGAATATGCCAAATAATCTAGGAAAACATCATACCATGCATAGCTCCCCCTGAGCTCAATATACCTCCAATAGGCAGGCTAACCCTTTGGACTGGAATGTGTATGAGGCTCAAAATAATTCACCAAGTGTTGCTGCAATAATCTCGTACTCATCAAGAGCCCAAATGCTCTTGCTTAGGTTGTGCACCTCTCATGAATTCTGCAGTCCTCTATGAATATGCATGATTTAATCCTGGACTGT
Source organism: Pinus tabuliformis (assembly GCA_031772625.1). Classification (NCBI taxonomy): domain Eukaryota; kingdom Viridiplantae; phylum Streptophyta; class Pinopsida; order Pinales; family Pinaceae; genus Pinus; species Pinus tabuliformis. Next base: position 53,030,798 of record CM062817.1, read on the forward strand.
AGGAGGGGATGATATTCACTACTTGAAGAGATGCTGCTTGTTCTTACTCCACATGATCTTTGGTTACTTCTCCTCCTCCTTCTTCTGCTTCTTTTCTTCCTTCACTATTTTTCTAGTAGGTCCTCTTTTTTTTTACTACTTTGGCTGATGTGGCTTGAATAATGGGGCAACAAATAATCTCTTGCCATATGGCCAACATTATGGCATGTATAAAACTCCACATGGCTAAGAGGAAACAATCTTCTTATGCTCATGCCAGATCTAAACCTTGCATGAAATGTTCCTCTCCTCCATCAGTTAGACCCACAATCTATTTCTGTATGGCAAAAAAAGTAACATGAGTAACAATAACCATAAAAATCATAATTATACATGTTGGACAACCTCCTTGGCTACTGAAACTGTTGCAAGCTCCAGTGATTTGATCTATACACTCAGCTCATGCAGTTTTCTACAACATGTCCATATTTTTGACAGCTCTAGCATTGTACCTCATGCATCAAAAGAATAATAGGACTCTATTTCCTTTGAAATCTAGTAGAGATGCCACAATCGTCTCTAGGAGAGTTTTTTTTTTCCAAATGTGGGAGCTCCTTAATATTTTCTTCTTTGTTGTTGATTTTGCATGTTTTTCTACAGATCGTTCTTTTGTTGCTTAATCTACTACTCGATATGATTCTTGTTTCCTTGGTTCCCACTCTTGTTCCTCGTATTGTTTGCTACAGGTTCTTTTGGTTCAATTTTGTTGTTCTTCCTGCATGCAAACTAGATTCTCACTTTTGAAATCAAAGAGAATATTTATCCAATGGTGATATTTAGATCTCAAGCAAATTATCCAAGGCTAGAATAATCTTCTCCATGTTCCACTTCTTTCTCAAGGACATCAGTTCTCTTTCTAATATCTCAACCTCTTTTCCCCTCTCTTGGTATTACTTCCTTATGCCTTCCTCAACTCTTTCTAATTCAGCCAATTTAATCTTTAAGTTGATGATTTCCTCCTCGAATTTGGCCTCTCTATCATCACAGATCTACAATAGTTTTTCTTGATCCTTGCATGTAACTATTAGTTTAGAAATCTCAGCTCTAAGAACCTTAATATCATTATCATCAACATTAGGAAATTCAACATGATTAAAATCAGAATCCTCAAAATTGTAACTCAAAAAAAAATCATTAACAATTATACCTTTGGATTCATTTTGTTGCAATACCTTTGGTTTTTGATCTCTTGATTTATACACATTATTTGTTGAATTTTGTTCACTAAGAAGATGAGACTCTTGTGGTTGAGATTCCTTATTTTGAAGCCCATTCCTTTTATGAAAATGTTTCCTCTTGTTCTTTCCCATTTTGAGAAAAAATAATAAAAATCCAAATTTTCCGCCAACAAACCCCAAATCTACTCTCTAGCGATTAAGCTACAACTAAGACCCATGCTCTAACACTAAATTTTGGAAACCTTTGAGCACTACTGAGGGGGGCAGGGGGGTGAATTAGTAGTGTGTCTTATTACCAATTTTTTTCTTTTATTTAATTTATTGATTCAAACACACTAATTAGCAACAACTCATTAAACATTTGCAGATCTATGCATAAATCATAAGTAACAAATAACCCATATGAGAAAAATAAGCATGAACAAGAACATAAGAAAGAATCAACAAATGAGACACAATATATCTAGTGGAAAATGCTTCCCTGGGAAAAAAACCACCCTTGCTGTTGTTGTGATGCTTTGAATCTTCTATTAAGAAACATATGTCTTTTACATAGATTTGATGACTCCCATCAACATGGAGACTCGACCTCATATACAATCAACTAACTCTGATCATCTTAGAGACTTGATTCTATTGATTGGATCAAAAGACTATGTTCTCCACGGATCTATGGACCACCATTCGCTGAAATCCACCATGATCAATTGATCATTTCCCAACTTTGATTGAACTATCCCACAACCATTGGATTAAGAAACTATTCCTTTAGCTGAAACTTTTCAATCATTGCTCCACATCCATGACGTCATCACTCCTCTATTCTATGTGGACCTATTTTCATCTATTTTCAAACTCAATATAAAGACTTTATACTTAACTCAATTTAGATATCAAATTTGATGTTTAGCAGTAATACAATCTCATCAATCAAAAACACCACAAACATTCTCTCTTCTATAGAAAAATAGTGGCCACAATCTATCCAATAAAACAACTAAATAATATCACCAACATAATATTAAACCCTCACTGCAAAATATAATTTTTTCATAATACAGTCAACAACATAAGACACTATGGTTATGTGCCAAATGTATTAGTAGCTCCTGCAAAAAAAAATGTGAGAGTCACCAACAAAAAAACTATCCAACAACATACAAAATCTCTCCAAACAATCTCTACTCCAACAACATCAAATTTGATCTATTATGTAGTATGCTTCAGTTTTTCTCCATTCTCTACCATTAACACTCACTCACTAAAGAATATATGCTCTCCAATAATTCTATAGCATCCTCACTCTATGGAGACTTCTCTTACACATATACACTCAACTTCCACACTCACACAACTCCCAAGTGATGAATATAAAACATGTAGGACGAAATTGAGCTTGGGCCTAGGATCATGGGTGTACAAACTGGACTAAATCAATCCACTAAGGCCACTACTTGTGCATTAAATGACTTCAAATCATTGGAGGACCTTCTCAAACCATTCTTGACCTTTACAACTAATTCTGGAAGCCTCTTGGAATTTCCTTACTAATTTTCTTCTAATTTACACAAAGAATGTCAAGAAAATGTTGTGAAAATCCTCAGTCGCATACATAAAACTAGTTGAAATTGACTAGAACCTTCAGTCACTACCATAGGCATATATTCTAGTGACTAGAGCCTTTCAGTTCCTCCCACGAGCTTGGCTCTATGTGATTGGGGCAAAGGATGAAGAAAAAAACCAAGCCTTCAGCTCAGAATCTCCACCACCTATTGAATGCTCTTCTTCAGCTCTTGTTTATGACTATAAACCTTTGACATGGCCTCTGACACATCTGCAAGTGGATCAAAAATTTCTTGTATGAGTCACTTCCAAGTTGACCAAGAAGTCCAACAAACAAGGTTGGCAAGAGTGCCAACAAGTCCTCCACTCTCCAACAAACATTTGCACAAGCTGCAACACCTCTTACCAACCTAAAATATTGTGTATAACATCTCCATCATCAAACATAAGGCCATCGCACTGCAACAAGTCAACTATATGAGCATAAACATGAATACCTAGATGAATACCTAGTTTTCAACTCAACTAGCGTGCCAACTCATCATCAACCATACCAATAGTATCATCTTGCATCAATATATCACAAGGCTTTTATCATAGATTGACATCAATGAAAACACAATCATCTCAATTCCAACTCAACTAATCACAACCATGCTACAAGGAAGGCATTCAAACATTAGCTAGTGTACAAGGGTTCACATCAATGCCAACATCAGCTAGTTGCCACTATGAACCAATGCCAACATCAGCTAGTTGGATCCATGCACACCATAATTCCAAAACATAAAACTCTCATAGCTTGCACACTCTTCTCCACTCTCACACTCACTCCATATACGAGAAGAATCAAACATACAATCATTGAGCTACCTCTAATATAAGAACCACTGATCTCCACAATCTCCATTCATATGATTTATTTGATCTAGATTCATCTCATTCACTTGATCAAGTGAGTCAATCCACTTCATAAAAGATATTTTCAATGTTAATCACTTTTTAGAAGCTCCTTGACCTTTTCTCACCTTTAGATGAAAATTTCTGAACAAGACAAGTGAGAACAAGCCATAAATTAACTTGATATGTGTGAGGAATGTGGAGAAAACACTTCTAGGATGCATACACAACTATTGTGAATGAAACTTGTGTATATTGCTCTGTATAAGCAACTATTGTGAAGGAAACATGTGTATATACCTTAAAAATTATTTTTTACATCTATTTAAGCCACCACTTGGAGTTGATCTCTAGGAGTAAGCTAGGGACATAATGACACATCTCCACACAGACTTTGAAACCATGACAACATGCATAAAGCTCAAAATAGGGCATCGTACTCATAACTACATGACATACATCAAGTGATCTCCATCTAGTGGCTGAGTTCTTCTAGAGCTTGTACAACATCTCCAACACTTATAGAAACATTCCTAGTAAATGTAGTAGCATCTCCAACACCTACAACAGAACTATCAAGTCATCTAACAACCTCCAATCATCTAACTACCTCTAACACTGGTACAAGAACCTTCAAATCATGTAGAAACATCTCCAATGCTTCCAACACATTGTTACAAATCCATTTGGGCACATCAATGCCATCATTCAGATCAATACTATTAGGGCTCATCAAACCCTAATTCAGTTGCTACATGCCCTACAAAAATCATCACTTTGAATTCCTCCTTCCCTCAGAGTTTCTTAGCCTGAATCCCTCTAGAAATTCCTCCTTGAGGGACCAATGGAGCCTTGGTCAGGGGTAAGTGCACTTCAGTGCAGGTAGGCCCATGTCAGGGTGCTTTCAAGAGCACTTAGGCCCACTTTGACCTGCGCTGGGTGAGATTGAGCGAAATCATCATAGGGTTCTAGGAATATTCTTATCTTCTAGAGCCATCTAGAGGATTCCCACACTTATCATCTCCTATGAGCTAGAAAGTGGGTAGGGAATGAGTTAAGTAACCTCCTATCCTCTCATCCCTTCCTCCATGGAAATGAACTCTAAGTTTGGAAGGTCATTCAATACCCTCATTTATGACCAAACCTCCTCCATTTTCCTATAAATTGAGCACTCATCTAAGTGATCAGGGGCTGGACTTTGAGAATTTTTAAGGAGATACTATTGGTGTGAGGTTGGATATTGTAAGCAAGTATTGTTATGCTACTGGAGTGTTGTGCTTTTGATGTGATGTTGGTTGGAACACCAAGCTGGAAGAGTGACAATAGATCGGACTTCATGGTTGTAATTATTCCTTCTACTTAATAAAGTTATTTACACCTTTTCCCATATTATTGTCTTCATTTATGATGATTATATGTGTAAATTATTTTGTTTCCATTTGCTTATAGTAGATAGATCTCTTGCTTTGATTGGTTTTTGTCTTCTGTTTATGATTGCAAGTATTTGTCGAGTAGATTAAGTTCGAGAAGGAGCGATGGGATCCATACAAAGGAGAGAAATGGAAAGTGAAAGATAAAAAGTAGGTCCCTTGTCTTATTTATCTTCTATAGTAAAAGGTTAAGCACTTTAAATCTGTTGTTCTAGATGTAGCTACCCATCTAGGGAAATTGTGTTTATCCGTAGATGCAAAATTCCACATAATAAATAGGTGACTCCAATGGGGAACGATCATTGTTCCATTAGTTTACCTTCATCCTAGTACACCCTAGTATACTTTACTTGCTTCCATTGATCTTGTTTTAGCCTTTTTGAAGTGTTTTTTGGTGAAAATTGTCTTGTAAGCCCCTAGGATGGCCTCTTTGGCACCAGCATAGTTTTTGTCTAGAGACAAAGCGTTGCAGAGCACCCCTGGCATGAGGACAGTTCTCTGAAGCACACTATTTCCCATTCAAGGCTGTGCTGATCCTCCTTAGGACAAAAAGCCCTCCTTTCAATTGATTCTTTTCAAATTTTACTTCTGCTTCTACTTGCTGAAAGATCAATGATGCTTTTGTCTCTGAAATCAATTTGTGTTTCCTTTGCTAGCCCTAATTTGGCCTTGATTTTTTAGTGTTTCTTAAATGATTTCTTTATCACTATCAATTCATTGTCAAAGTTAGTTTATAGTCAATTAATCTTTGTTCAAAAGAAAGTGTTGTAAATGTCTTCATTTCTTTCGAAATGGAACTGTCGTAAAGTCTTTGTTCTTTGCAAAAAGATTGATTGGTTGTATGTGCATTAGTTTCCTTTTGTTCACCACAACATTAAGGGAATTGAAAAGAAAAACTTGCATTGTGCATTGAAAAAGTTTGTGTGTGCTCATAGGAATAGTTTAGGGAAATTGCATTAGATGTCTTCTTTGGTCTTTGATTAAAAGAATCTGATTGCTCTATCCCTATTAGCTAAGGTTTTCATTATTAATATTGAATGAAAAGAGTGTTTATCATATTAGTTGCATTCTAGGAATTTTAAATACATCACGTGGTGAACCTTGAAAGCCAAATTCTTAATCAAGATCAACTTAAAATTAACATCAATTAACCTAATGGAGCATTGTCACCTAATGCAAAAAATTTAAAGGTTCTAGGCTAGAGATGTGTTCCAGCGTCGTAAAACAAAGCAGTTGTCGCTAACTTGTCTGCGATACATTCCAAGTGTGATACCTCATTCCATGTATGTGAGTATATCGTAGCTCGTCCATGTACATTCGGGTATATAGAGTGGTGTTACAATACGTAAAGTATATGGGAATGATCTCACTATGCGGTTTCGCATTAGACAATGCTAATACAGATTGGGTGTCCACATACTTTTGGGTATATATGGGAGGACAACACTAGGTTTCTATCCATCCTTAGGTAACCGAGTCGACTGCCTTGTACAATGTGATACACCAAACACAAAATTCAGGGAGATTGCCTGCCTGTACTTCTTAGTTCGCTGGGAGGTATTCTGCAGTTCACAGTTGCTTGGTAAACCTTTTGCCTAGTTTACCCTTTTTTGTTCATTTCTTTTTTGTAATAAAATCAATCATTAGTCATGGAGGAAAATCAAACCTTACCCCATAATTCGTGGTGAGTAGCGAGTAAACTACATTTATCGCCTGAAGCTACACCTATCTGGTCGAAGCAGTCTCGTTTGACTGAATCCAGTACTTCACAAACATCTAGTTCTTCATTTGAATTACTAGAAACACCTATATCAGTAAGTACTGTGAGCCCAGTTACTCCTACAGTTATTGTTACATCTGTTATTGAAGTGGAATCTCAACAATTACCTAAGGAAACTAGAACTAAATCTAGTGAAACAGTAACCCAAGTTGTTCAACAACAAGTTGATTCTCAATCCGAGGTTGTTCAACAAGAAATTACTTCTGAACCTGAATTTGTTCAACAAGAAGTTAATCCTAAACCTATCACTCTTCAATCAGAAGTTACTTCTAAACCAAAAGTTGTTCACGAAGCCCAACCTAAACTTGTTCTTTTACCAAAACATTTGGATCTTGAGGTTGAACAATAAGAGGTTGTTACCTTATTGGAAGAAGATCAACTGGTACATCCTTAGACATCCATAACTGTCGATATTTCCTCTTTACCTCAACAAAAAATACCAAAAATCTATTACGGACCTGATGGTGAAATTCTTCCACCTAGTTTGATTTCAATAAAAGAGGAACCTGAGGTAGAATCACCGAGAACTCCATTCCATTTTGGAACTAGACTTTATCTGTATCCTCTTACTCCTCATTTTACTACTCCTTTTGATCCTGATTACTTTCAAACACCCGTTGATTCACTCGGAAACTTATTTGGACATTTGATTATGGCAGATTCAACATCCCAGACCATACCATCTATTACAGCTACGAAAAAATCTTATGTCGCAACCTCTTCCATGTTTACTACAACACCTGAGTCACAATTGTATGGTGTTCTTTCCATTCCATCAGGTTACCAATATTTATCGGGAACCCACTCAGGTGTTTCTTCTAGCCCTTGGTCTTCACCAACGTCATCTACTGGAATTTTATGTAGTTCCTCATTAACGGATACCGAACAGCTGGACCCATTACATTCATATCAAGCTGGTTCATCTGGTTACCATCCTATGTATCTGATTTACACTAGACTACCTCGATATGGATAAAAATATGCACATTCTCCTTATCCTTCATTTTTTGGGGGGCAACCATACGTCGGTATGCCGTCGTCTTGAGGTCAGCCTGGAATTACTGTCTGTCAATGGTAACCAACAATGGTCATTCAACCTAGGCTTGTGTATCCATCACAAACTATGCAATCTATCTCATCCATACCTACAACACTCATTGTTACAGCTTTACCACAGTCACAAGCTCAGATTGTTGTATCTCAACTTGTGCAAGCTGGTCCTTCCACCTCAGAGCTCCAAGTTTCAGGTATATAGATCTAGCCTTCTCAGGTAGTTTTACAACCACTTGTGTCTGGAGTCCAACAACTTCAGGTTAGTTTACCTTTTAGTACAATGACTCAGACTTACATTGGTTTAGTGTATTCACAACCTGGTCAACCTTACATTGGTGGGAAACAACCGTTAAATCAACAATCATTGTATCAACAACAACAACAGTTGCTTCAACAGCCTTGGCAGCCCCAATATCAACAATAACAATTCCAACAATACCAACCTCAACATGGAATTGGACAACAAGCCTATGTTGGGTTTGGTCAGCAACAAGTTTACCCAATTCCTAATCAACAAGCCTATGATGGGTTTGGACAATAGCAAATATACCCTAGTGCACAACAACAACCTTACATCGGATTTCTCAACAAACTTACCCATATCAAGGTTACTAGCAGCAGATGCCTTATGCTAGTATGCAAAGGCCTATTGCTAAAAAAATCCCATCTTACCCTGGATATGATCAACCTGACCTCAATAGACAGTTGCCTCTCATTGCGACACTTGAGTTATCAGATCTAAATCTGCTCACCAATGACCCAATTCTTTATGCACCTTGGTGGCCGGTGATTCCTCATAAGCTACCTTCCAATATTCTAAAATTCAATGGAAACCCTAGAGAAGAACCGTCCAACCATGTCATGACTTTTCATTTATGGTGTTCATCAAACTCCTTGAATGACGATTCTATTAGACTACGTCTTTTCCAGAGAATGCTTACTAGTTCAGGTGCGAGGTGATACATTGAGTTACCATGAGCTTCTTTTGATAACTTCACTAGCTTAACTACCATGTTTTTAAACCACTTCCAATTACCCATAAGATATGAAACTGGAATGGAACTATTAACCAACTTTAAATAGACTAGTACTACTCATATCTCAGATCATATTCATGAGTGGTGTCATCATTGTCGAATGGTTAAAACTTATGTTCTTGATCAGCTCCTCGCTGAGGGGTTTATAAAATCCTTGCTGCCATCTATCACTAAGGATGTGGCAAAAGGTGGAGTTGTCATTGAAGAGCAAGTGATTGCTCGTGCCCAATATTTGGACTTGATTTATACATAGTTTGGCATGCTCTATGACAAGATCCCGAATGCACCCTAACCAGCGTTCATTGTTCGTCCTCCACCATCGAGTAAGGACTCTCATGCTGGAGATGGTGTGATTGGTTCTTCGAGCAAAAAAATGGCAGGTAGACCATTTGGTCAGACACTTTCCATTTCCAATCAAACTTCAAATGCATCTGATAATACTCTTACTTTCGAAATCAATATCGTGTCATCTGACAAAGGCAAGAATGAAAAGAAACCAGGAAGAAAGAAGAAGGGAAAAACAAAAAGAAACAAAATAACTCCCCTCTAGAGGGATCATTTAATTCCTCTCCTTCAGCTAGGAGACCTCGTTACCTATGTTTGATTTGTAACGATGAGCATTTCACACGAGAATGTCCTCATTGCTTTGAAGTTTCAAAGCTTCTGAAGACTTCTAATACATCTGCAGTGTTGACTGGTCTTTTTCCAAACCTAGAGACATATATGGTTGCTACAGACCATGCTTCCACTTCCCAAGTGCTTATGCTATCCACCTCTAAGCCGAAGAATGATATTTTGGTATCAACATGAAGTAAATATTATGGGAATCAATCGTCGTCGTCGAATAACTAGGTTGATCAACCTAATCCTTCGATTTCGACTTCAACTTCGTTTGATCCTATTCCACCACATATTGCACCAAAGTTAACAATAAAACCACCTAAGGGAGTTGTACATAAATTGACATTTAACCCTCGAGGTCAAGTTGCACAAAACTATACATAATAGAATATTTGGCTTAGTCACCTTCTGCTATGTCAACGCTCAAGGTGCTATAGAACTATCCCTCCCAAAAGCAGGCTTTGTTGTCAGCAATTCATGGAATCAATCCAACTAATTTCAATCTTGTGGTTTTCAACCATGCGGGTTATACGCCATAGTTACAAGTGCAATTAGCATTCTTGATTCAAGTAAATTCCTTGAATAAACTTCTTCATCGAACCATTATTGATGAGGGGGCATCTACTTGTATTATGTATATGAGTTGATGGAAAGCACTTGGTTCATTGCCTTTGTCATGTTCACCAACAACATTAAAAAGTTTTGACGGTCGCACATATATGCCTTGTGGGATATTGACTAATCTGGAAATCGAACAAGGAGGAAAAACAATAATTGTTGAAGTTGAGGTTGTTGACGGACCACCTGACTACAACATTTTTCTAGGAAGACTGCGGGTTTATGCTATGGGTGTTGTGGTTTCAACATACTTTCGTATGATTGCATTCCCTCATAAGGGTGGAATCATAGTTATCGACCAACTTTCCTTCTTCACCTCTAGTTCACAGGCTACTGGAAGCATTCTGTTGGTACACAGACCCCTGCTATCACTTCAAAACTTTGGTGTAGGTCTCTTTAAAGATTCTTCCCTAATGGGTACTTTTTCACTACCACCACCATCGGAAGTGGAAAAAGTTGAGACTTGCAACATGATATCTTCCACTTCACCTGAATTAAGGAAGATTACCAATAGCTTTGAAGTTGATAGTACAAATGAAATCATGCCGCTAAGCCCTATTAAGCTTGCATATCAATCAATCTTTCCGGATTACATGACAAACCCAAATCCATATTCATCAATTGTATGGGTAGATTGTTCATTAGAATATGGTACTTCCTCCGATCCTTTTTCACGTATATTTTCTACTGATGAAGGAATCATGCAATTAATGATGATGGGAGGAGAACCATGGGAAGATTATCATCATCGTTCCCATCTTCCAGATCACAAAGAAGATTATTCAAATGAACTCAATCAACCTTCAGTTGTCGTTTTCCTTTCGAATTCTGTTTTCATAGATACAATATATTCCGAGCGAAACCTATCAAATATCGAAGAAACTATTTCAATCAATATTTCGACCAAACGTACATTGTAGAAAACATTCATGTTGGAAAATCTTGTTCTCCATTAGAACTTGATATTTACTGTGCTCTCTTTCGTGAATTCTGAGATATATTTTTATAGTCATATGAGGAGATGTCGGGAATTGACTCTAGTATAATTGAACATGAAATCAAAATGTATCCTGATGTCAAACTAGTGCGACAGTGCCTCCGTCCTGTTCATCTAAAGAAGGATGCTGCCATTAAAATAGAAGTTGAAAACCTTTTGCATGCTAGTTTTATTTACCTTCTTCCTCTTACTGATTGGGTTTCCAATGTTGTTACTGTCATGAAGAAACAAGGGACAATACGAGTGTCCATCGATTATGGTGATGTTAATTAGGCTTGTCCAAAAGACAATTATCCCACTCCCTTTATTGACCAGATTATTGATGAATGTGATGGATGTGAAATATTCTCATTTATCGATGGATTTTCCGGCTATAATCAAATGAATATCCGCCTGGAGGACCAATATAAAACTTCTTTTATTTGTCCATGGGGCACATTCGCTTATAGGAAACTCCCTTTTGGTTTGAAGAATGTAGGGGAAACTTTTTAGAGGGCAATGAATTATGCCTTCCATGACATCAAACATATCGTTCAACCATACCTTGATGATTTACCTTCTCATTCACGAAAGCGGTTTGACCACCCGCAGCATTTGAGAGCTATATTTTTACGGTGCTGACACTACAAAATATGACTCAATCCACAGAATTGTGTGTTTTTTGTTGGTTATGGTCATTTGCTTGGATTCATAGTGTCTAAGGAGGGGATTCAACACAATCCACTTAAGGTTCAGACAATTCTTGACTTGACTCCACCTTCCAATTTACTACAGTTACAGAGACTCCAAGGGAAGGCCAACTTTCTGAGGAGGTTCATTCCCAATTACGTTGAAATGGCTAAAGGATGTACTCGTCTTTTGAAAAAGAGGATACCCTTCCATTGGGATTAGGTCGCGGAAGCTTCCTTTGATGCTCTTAATGATACCTTGATTAGAGCCTCATTAATGTATTCCCCAAATTATCAAAATGACTACTGCCTACATCTCACTGCTGCAGATACAACCATTGGAATGGTTTTAGTACAAGAAGAAGATGGGATTGAACATCCGATATATTTTTTGATCCATAATCTTAATGATATATAATTTAAGTACTCTTATGTTGAAAATTTAGCTCTGGCTACTGTTCAAGCTATACAGAGATTTTTCCACTACATCCTTGCTCCGAAAGACCACTATCATTTCGGATTGTAACCCTATGACATATATTTTGTCAGGTCAATTGCTGGGGGGAATACTCAAAATGGATCATCATTTTGTAGGAATTTTATTTGGAATTCATCGAATCCAAATCAAAGAAATCTCTAGTTTTTGTCGACCTTCCCTCGAATACCATTGATTCAACATTAGAACCATCAATTCTGGATGAGTCTCTGTTCCTGATTTCATCATATGACATGTGGTATGGAGATATACTAATTTATCTCCAGACCCAAACTTTCTGGCCTAATACCTCTTGCTCACAACAGTAATGTATCCGATATCAAGCCAAAGATTATCTGATCGTTGGTGACACCCTTTACTGTCGTGGTATCGATAGGATTTTACGAAGGTGCCTCACTCATGAGGAAGCCGAGAAAGTTTTGAATGATTGCCATTCAGGTTCTTGTGGTGGACACTTATATGGTTATGCTACCGCTAAGAGAATTCTCCATGCTGGTTACTTCTAGCCTACTATATTCAAAGATTGCATAATTGCCATCAGAAGCTGTCACACATCCCATATTTATGATCGTAAAGCTAGATTACCACCTGCACCATTGCATCCTGACATCGCTGTTGGACCATTTGCCAAATGGGGCATTGACTTCATGACATGTAACCTCACCTCAGCTGGGGGTCATGGGTACATTATAGTCGCCGTTGACTATTTCACAAAATGGGCTGAGGCGATGCCAACATTAAGCAACACTGGTGAGACGGCTGCACTTTTCTTTTTCAACCATGTGGTTGCCCGGTTTGGTGTACCACGTGCTATAGTTACAGATCTTGGGTCACATTTTCACAATCACATGATGGATGAGTTAACTGCCAAGTTAGGAATTTCACATGATAGTTGTACTCTTTATTATCCACAAGGTAATGGACAACTTGAGGCCATCAACAAAGTCTTGAAGCGAATGCTCTAAAGAATGATAGGGGTTCATAAACGAAACTAGAATTTAATCCTGTACTCTCCCTTGTGGCCATATCGAACCTCGGTGAGAAATGCAACTCGATTCACACCCTTTCAATTGGTGTATGGTCTGGAGTCAATCTTGGCGATACAATGTGAAATTTCATCTCTCAAACTCGCGATTAACTTGTTACCTGGCACTTTTGAAGAAGAAGCACATTTCTTAGAACTTATCCATCTGAATGAAACCTATCGTGAAGTGCCATTGGGTAATGAAGTGCATAAGAAACGAATCAAGGTGAAATATGATAGAAATGTCAAGCCTCGCGTTTTCTTAGAAGGAGACCTGGTGTTTCTTTACAATCAGGAAGCTGATAAACTAGGAGAAGGAAAATTTGAACCACTTTGGATGGGTCCTTATATTTTCAGGTGTGTTTTGGCAAAAGGTTCCTGCGAGTTGGTGGATTATGACAGAATTCCATTGTCATAGCCCTAAAATGGGTTGTATCTGAAACATTACTACGCTTAATTGAGTGTAGTAAAATAACTGTATATATGCTTTAGTTGCATATGTGTGTGAGTGTGTCTTTTAGAGTTTTTATGTGGTTAAGTAATTTTCTTTGCATTTATTGCAGATGTCAGAACCTTTGGAACCATTTTTTGGTTACGCCGATGTTGCTAGTCGTAGTACACAAAACCTATCTTCTGTAGCATGGGCCATTTTAGCTCGAAGTGGTGAGTTAGTGAGTTTTCAAGGGATTTGTATCGGTCGATCAGTGAACAATATCGCTGAGTATGGTGCATTGATCGAACTTCTCTCTAATGCCATTTCACTTGGCATCCACCGAATCATCATTAGGCTGGACTCACAACTCATTGTACTACAACTAACAAACATTTATACCATTCGAAACAAAATGATTCTTAATATTTTAACTTAGAGTTCATCTTTTGGAAAGAAATTTTGAGTACATTCAATATCAAAATATTTCCAAGAAATTTAACACATTAACTGATTCATTAGCGAACTATGTGTTAAATAGATATTTGCGACACATGCAAAAGTAAATTTTCAATTCAAATTATTAGTTGAATAGGATTGCACATAATCATATATATAAAAACTCTGAAAGTAAAAATAGATAGATGTTTTAAAAGTTTTACAAAATTTGTGTCCAAGACATGTTTGGTCATCTGACCTAAAAACTCAAAATGCATGCAAAAAACATCCTAAGTATACCTAGTGATGCTCATGATAATAGGTCACAGCCTGAGCTATCATGCACAAGAGCTGCATCCAATGGCCTAGAATACCAATAGTATGGCATTGTAGCCTCATAGGTAACTCCTCGATCCGGACATCCAGAATACCAAGGGTTAATCCCTCTACATGATCCTACAACTTAGCTAGTGTCTCGGCCAAATCCAAATCCTAGAGCACTGCTCTCCCAACATTTCTCTGTGCTAGCCCACCTGCGTCCTCTTGGTTCCTCATAGGTCAAATACTACCCACATATGCATGCATGCGAATGATTTTAGTTTATTCTTGGAACATCAAAACACAAAAACATGTAGAAACTTAAAAACCAAAAAACATTTTGGTCAAAAACAATTTACCTATAGTACCCCATTGAGTGCCCATTGGTAAAATCAACTCTGGATCTCCACGAAAATCCATCCCTGAGTATGGATGATCCTCGATGACAATGTGTTTTCAATTGAGCTAACTAAAGAATGGAGTGGAAAATTTAATCGATGACTAACCAGCATGCCTAGCCATCAATTTGAACCATCGCTGCATCTGTGGATCTCTAGGACTAGCGACACCCAATGTTACAGGTTGGGGTTGCGTCAATGGAATTCCCTCTAAGGTAAAAGAAATTAAGAGCGATCCATAGCTAAAGTTCTTTATCTTACCACTCTTTACCTTTGTTAGCTACTCTTTCAGTCAAGAAAGTATTGCCTCACACCAGCTAAATAAAGTTGGCTGCAGACACTCAAGTGCATACTGCATATATGATCTATTTGCTAGATGAAGCATCACACTTCTTGCCAACTTTACGATGCTGAAAAGGATTGTTCTCAAAGGAAAATTACAGATATCTTTGATGATTATCTTTCCATCTTTGCTAGGCTATGTACCTAGCCGACAGAATTGTTGAACATAGTCCCTCACTGACTCCCCTTCACGGGAAGAACCTGAAAGAGATATGGGGCACCATGTCTCGACAACCCTGTAAGAAAGTAAACATCATTGATCACAATAGTGACCAGTTTGTCCCTTATGTGAAAATCCTGATCTATCGAATCCCATGCATGAACTAGGAACTACAATAGTTTTGATTGTTGGCTCATTCCAGACAACCTGAAGTATTTGAGCAACCCACAGTTTTTGAGGGCCTCAACTGTACTCGGGTCATTTAGGGAAACCATGTCTTTCTCTTCATGCTCTATTTCTCACCAAGTAATAGACATTCTGATCTGATGAAATCCTGAAATCAAACCATAAGCTTAGTTGGGATCCTTTTCATGCAAAAAACTGTAGAAAGTTTGGGTCAATTTGGTGAAACAAGTTTGTGAAACTCACCCAGCGCAGCCCAAGCAAGGAGAGAACATGATGTAGTATAGATTTACTTCTGTTTGGGTGCTCCCTAGAATAATTTTTGACATGCAAGGCTGAACTTATCCTAGGGAAAAAAATTCAAACCCCGGGGGTCCTAAAAACCCTAAAATCTTGCATGAAAGAGTAAAAGAATGACATGAAAAGAAAGAGGAGGGGTAGATATCCTACCTAGTCCGGACGACACGAAAAATGATCCAAAAAATCTCTCGCAATCAACTACTTATGATTGACATAAAAAAGAGGGTCAAAGAACAAATTGAATGGTAAATATCAAATGGTGAAAATAACATGGTAAATTCTTGTTTTTATGTTTACTTCATGATCATTAAATGAGTAAACTTTAGTATTTACCTATTTTTAACAATGAAACATGTATTTTAATCTACTTGGTGTTGCTTTGAACATATTTACAACTGATATACATAATTTGACGTGCGCGATTGAGAATTGTATTTTGACCACAAAGCATACTTTTATCTCTTTTTCGAGCTATGTTAAACATCGAAAAAGGAACCCCCTTGGAGTCCTCTTTAAGCTCTTTTTAGACTCTCGAAATATGAAAATATTGTCGAGCGCTTGTCCTTTTCAGCTCGTTAACGGATTGGAAACGACATCTACTTAGTATAAGTTTAACCCTTTTCTGGACTGAGATAGATTATTTACGAAAAAGGAATACCTTGACTGAAAATGGTCAATAGGTTCTCCCTTTTATTGTTTTACGCTTTTTCAGACTTCAGAGACAAATCTACGAAAAAGAACTTATGGAGTTTTCTTTTTGTCCCTCTTCAAACTCTCTAAACATGAAAAGGACCGATTTATAATTATCGTTAAACTCCTTAAAACATCAAATATCGACAAACTTGTCCATCATGACAAGACCGAGTTTCACCTTCGCTAGACTCGTTGAAACATCACATAGTGATGGATTCACCCATGGGGTGAAATTATACAACAAGAATATGTTATCCTCCTCAAGCTTGATAAAAAATAAAGAGGTACTGGTCAGTAATGATTGGGGAAAATGGGAAAAGGGGTAAACCACTTTATGGTAGCAGGTCACTCTTGAACATGACACTTTCACTTCATCATTGGGACTACATGGGTTGGGTTATTTACTTGATGGTCATCATACCTTGGTCTATCATGCCATCCATTACTTTTGTTTTGGGTCAATGCTGCCAATTCATTTAGTGTCACTGACATGTTCAAGAGAATTCACTGAGTTTAAGAATCATCCTTTGCAATACTCATAAACCTTCATTTTCATGACTGCCATTCCTGAACCTTGTGTCGTGAGTCAAATTCTGTCTCCAAAATCATTACACGCGTTTCGTGTTGTTGATGTGGGATACATCAAGGCCCTCCTCCGACGAGTCGCTTGTTGTCGACATCAGCACATTATCCAAAAATTTGACTTAGAAACACCCTTCGAGTACCTTGAGGGTTGGATACATCAATGACAGGTTTCTTGCTTTCAGCAATAGGTTGACATCACCAGCCTTCGACTGAAAGACTCTGTATGGTGTTCAAAATCAAAACATCCATTCACACCATGCAAAATGTATTGTAGTACCTTGAGGATCCTTATCATTATCGATGATTTCTCTCGCGTCTGTTAATGGCTTACATCATTGGCTGGTAATCAGATGGTGTCTTCCTATGTTCGACTTCAGATCACATATTCACATGGTTAGATTCATACTTGAGTGAATGATTGAACGAGATAGAAGACCCCGAATCTAGTTTCATCCATCTAGGCTGCGATTTTAGGAAAGTACCAAGTCATTCGTACAATGGCTTTACATTGATGGTCATCCGATCATGGGTCTATAACTATAGACGACTGTCTATGTACTTGTAATGAAAGTTTATATGTTGAGCATGGGCATGCCTTCCCTCAATGATTCATGAAAAAATCAAAATATCATGATATTATGTATTGTAATCGATGGAGGTCGCCATCCACTTCAGAACCTCCTCATCACATCGTAAAGCATATCACTCAACATTATTATTTTCGACTTCATGCTTTAGCGGGTAGTTGTTACAGATCCATTTGGGCACATCACTCCCATCATTTAGATTAGTACTATTAGGGCTCATCAAACCCTAATTTAGTTGCTACATGCCCTAGACAAGTCATCACTTTGAATGCCTCCTTCCCTGAGAGTTTCTTGGCCTGAAGCCCTCCAGAAATGCCTCCTTGAGGGACTAGCACAACCTTGGTCAGGGGTAAGTGCGCTTCAGTGTAGGTAGGCCCATGTTAGGGTGCTTTCTAGAGCACTTAGGCCCACTTTGACCTGCGCTAGGCGAGATTGATGGAAATCATCAAAGGGTTCTAGGAATATTCTTATCTTTTGGAGCCATCTAGAAGATTCCCACACTTATCATCTCCTATGAGCTCGAAATTGGATAGGGAATGAGTTAAGTAACCTCCTATCCTCTCATCCCTTCCTCCATGGAAACTAACTCTAAGTTTGGAAGGCCATTCAATACCCTCATTTATGACCAAACCTCCTCCATTTTCCTATAAATTGAGCACTCATCTAAGTGATCAGGGGCTGGACTTTGAGAATTTGTAAGGATATATTTTTGGTTTGAGGTTTGAGATTGTAAGCAAGTATTGTTATGTTGTCGGAGTGTTGTGATTTTGATGTGATGTTGGTTGGAACCCCAAGCTAGAAGAGTGACAATAGATCGGACTTCATGGTTGTAATTATTCCTTCTACTTAATAATTTTTTTTACACCTTTTGCCATATTCTTGTCTTCATGCATGATTATTATATGTGTACATGATTTCGATTCCATTTTCTTATAGTAGATAGATCTATTACTTTGATTGGTTTTTGTCTTCTATTTATGATTGTAGGTACTTGTCAAAAGGATTAAGTTCGAGAAGGAGTGATAGGAGCCATACAAAGGAGACAAAGGGAAAGCGAAAGATAACAAGTAGGTCCCTTTTCTTACTTATCTTCTATAGTAAAATGTTAAGAGCTTTAAATCTGTTGTTCTAGATGTAGCTACCCATCTAGGGAAATTGTGTTTATTCGTAGATCCAAAATTCCACATAACACACATGTAGAAGCATATGAAACACCTTTAGAAACAATCAAATCTCCTACAACAACATCATCTTCAATCAACACAAAATGTCTAGATTCCATCTCTACTGAACCTCCAAATCACCTCCACTAAGTCATGCCACGACCAAGTTGACATCAATTCCAACCAATAAGATCATAGAGCCAAACACTTATCACACATCATGAGGACTACTAACATCATGAGGACTACTAACAACAGTGCCAACAACCCCACGCTAACAATGAAATGCACAACAAACACTCCTTTCATCAATTAATTAGTAGTAGAGGGAGGGACTATTCAACATTGCAACTATTCCCCTTGTTTTATGTACTTTTAAAAATATATTCAATTTCTTTACATAACTCCATTTATAATATCTTGGACTTCTAAAATAAATTCGAATAATTCTTTTCCAATTTGTGATTTTGGAGAGATGGGAAACTTTCTTTTTAATTATTTGTATATGTTTTTTAGGTTAGGAAAATTATAAAAATATTTTAGATTATTAGGTCATCCTAAGTTAACTCATAAACCATGGTTCAAATTCATCTTATTTTAAGTTTCTATGTCTACAAATAAGTCTTAAAAATTATTTTGTTTGACTTGCATAAATTTTCTAATTACTTGAAATTGGAATTAATTCTTATGTTAATATAATCTAGAATTATTAGAATTATATTATTGTCTGCATTTATTTTCTATTATATTTTTAAATTTAGAATCTCAAATAAGTGTTAAAAATTATTTTGTTTGACTTGCATAAATTGCTTTAAGTGTTTGACATTCAAATTGATTTTTTTTTTTATAGGTTTATGGTCTAAGAACTTAAAATATATATATATATTTTTTATGTTTTTTATTTTATTTTCCTTATTATATTTTGAATTAGGTTAGAATAGACTTAAAAAATTACTTAAGAAAAAACACAATTCATGTATAAGAAACTACATCAATAATTTAGGATGATCTTTCAAAATAGGCACAAGCTTATTCCATAATTTTTTAATGTAATGACAAAAATGAATATTTGATCATTTGGTGGGATTATTTAGAATAGGAAAAAGAACTAAAGAATTTGTTCCAATACATTACACAACTATTTAGAACAATTGAAGTGTATTACATCCAATAGGATTTGAAGCTATACCTAAGGTCTAGACTACCTCTATCCTATCCATTAGATCTAAAAAGTTCTTTCTCACTTCCCTCTTTTTATTTTCACTCTCTTTCACATACATTGTCTTGATCCACCTTTCTATTCAAAATGAGGTTATAGGATAGGAAAATAATGGAATCTATTTCACATTGCAATGGAAAATTGATTTCGAGTGAATGGTGAAACTTTCTTATATATTTAATCACTTATATCTACTTATTCTATCTATAGAGAATAGGTATATATTTCAGAGCGGGTACCAAGAATGGAACCGACATCATTAGCTTAGAAGGCTAGGGGTTATAGTTGACATTGATTATTCAATGCCTCTAATTCATAATCGCAAATGAGAATTTTATGTCACTTGGATCCTTCATGGGGGATAGAGAGTGATATGAGGGAAGAAATAGAGTATTTATATCAAACTTTGTGAAAGGAGATTTCAATTATTTTCTTTATCCTATTTTCTTTCCTCTCTTTTCTAATAAAAACTAATTTCTTATGGTACCCATGACACCTTTGTAAGTTTCCTCTCTTTCCTACTCTTCTCAATTTTTAGCAAAACGTCCAAAATCATCACAAAATCAACCCAAAATTTTAGAAGTTTTAAAGTCACAAATCTTTCTAGTTACTTTGTTCCCTATTTCTAATGGTTTTGACCCATAGGATAACAAATTCCACCGAGCTCTAATGAAATGTTGATAGACCAAGTAAACAGAGGGCATCATTCTATAGTTATTCGACTTCAACTTGGGGTCCTTCCATCCATAAGTTGAAGGTTTAGTCATGATGAAAAAATCTCTTTGGATCCACATAGAGCTGTAATTTATATAACCTTTCAAACATTAGGTGTCATTACCTTGTGTTATCACTCAGGTTGTTCCCTACCTCCAAAAGGGAATACGGCTGAGGTAACCACTAACCAGTCTTTTAGCTGCAGATTCTAGCCAACCTGCAACCAAAGAGGGCTCTCTCTTTGTAATTTAGCTTTGTTTTGAAGTATTTTAGGCTAGTTGTGATGCACAGAGTTTGATTTTAAATTTGTTGGATGGTGATCTTAAATAGAGCTGGGATGCAAGTCTAAAACAATTTATACCATTGGGCAAATGGGGTCAATGAGGACGAATTGCTGAGAGTGTTCACTTTGGTAAAGGGCAATGCTACAGTGCAAGATAATCAGTCTTGGAACAATTTTAAGATCTGGAAGTTAATGGAATGTAAACCACTGGATGAAGGGCAGTCAAGAATCCTTCATTATGCTGGTAGAGGGAAGGTGCATGAATATTATCAAGGAGTGGTAAAGAATTCCTAGGCAATATTCAAAGTGAAAGAATCAGTGGAAATAGGGGCAGCTAAGAATTCCTATTTATGACTAATTCTGAAGAAAACATAATTAATAGCAGAGATTGAACACAGAGTGTATTTAAACAAATTCTGGGCTATTCTTTTTCTCTGTTACTAAGGCTATGAAACATATATGAAATTTGCAAACATAGAAAACATAAACACAGGTTAGAGCAACTTATTGATCCACAGAAAGACATATCAATTCTGTAGCAGTTCCTAGAACATCAAATCCACATTCAGATGATCCAACAGCAACGAAATTCAACAGCCATTTGTATTAACGAGTCTGAGAGTCACAGCGCAGTCCAGAGAGTAAATCACCAACCCCCAAATACATCTTATGGGGAGGTATTTATACAAAAAGGAGATACAAAATATCATGTAGATAAGTTCCCAGGAAATAAATTTCTTCACCAACTCTTCAGAAGAAGTAAATGAGAGAAATGAATGCTGCAGTAAATGTTGGTGTTCTAGCTTTTTAATTTGTCAGAGATTTTTGACTTTTGGACTGAGTCAGTCAGCTGGTAGTTGCGTATTTACTCTGCATTCCTGCGTTTGCTGCCTTGTTGTTTTGCTATATTGTTGTCCTGGCCTTGTCATTAGTGCTTGGTCGTTCATTAATGAGCTGCAGTCACAATCTGACTTCTTCTCTCTGTTGTTTTCACTCTTTGACAGGTGGCCCATGCATTTGAATTTGCTGACCTGTAGCTGACCAAAAAAGGAAACAGAAACAAAATTACCTTGGTAAAACCTCGAGCATTCCTTGCCACCGGTCTTCTGTAGGCAACTGATGTATTTGTATTTTAATTAGTGTTTCATCAGCTTCAGTATATATATAAAAGTTGGGTTGGACTTCAAAAAGATGATTTATCTCATGTTCAATGTAGAACAAATTTTCTAATTCGTTATATAGACTCTGTCCAGAGGGAGGTCCTATTTCTTCTAAGGTGCTTGAGGATGCTGTAATTTGATTGGAAACATAATTATTTGCCCTGTTGGCATACTGTTCATGTGTTAGCAGTCTTCCACTGCTGGTTAATAAGTTGGGTAATCCTTTGCTCTGCAATGTTGCAAACTTCAGTTTGAAGGCATTTATTTATGTCTGCATTTCTTGGCACTTTCTTTCTAAAGTATGTACAAAATTCCTCAGGGTCAACAACTTTTTCACTATCAAAATGGTATTTGTCCTGTTCCTGATATCTAGAGCTGCTAGCTGCTCTTTGGTATGAGTGTTCAAAAATTGAATCATTCTATTGGCTTGCTCAGGCATATTTCCCAATGATGCTCTGGCCTTTTGAGTCTCAAATTGAGCAATCCCTATCAACTCTATTTGCTCATGTATAGTCTGAATGGATTGCCATTGGTCAGTGATAGATTGGCCAATTTTGGCCCACAAAATTTTCTTGATTTCAGCTAGAGTTTTATGTATAGTAAGCTCTTTTTCTAAGGACTTTATTTTATTGTCCAAGGCCTTTATTTCCCTTGTTTTTTCAGCCACTGTTATCTTGGACTTGTCATAGCTTACCTCCTCCTTAAAGTCATAAGCTGCCATCAGTCTTTGCTGTTGGGAGGGTGTTGTTTTGAGGAGTTGATCATAAAGCTGTATTCTTAACAATTGATTTTGGGCCTTAATTTCCACGAATGTTCCTTTAATACCACGTGGTTGCTTACTTTGTTGCCTTGAGGAGGATACCTCCATACCATGTTGCCTCTCTATTTCTTGTTTGTGAGAGCTTGTGGATGTTTGTTGGCTGGTTTCCCTCTCCCTCCTTGGGCTCTCTATGATTCCTTCACTAATCTCCTCTTCAATTTGAGGATCTATTCTCTGCCTTTTGGCCTGTGGCTACTGTGTTGACCCACTTGCAGGTGTGGTCTCTTCCCTGTCTCGTTTCTTGCTTCTTTCCTCATTAAGAGGAGTCTGTAATGCTGGAATCTGTGGTGCCTCTGTCTGCAGTGGAGGGGCTTGCCCTTGACTCTGTTCCTTTGAGGTAGTTGGTTGGTCTTTCATTGTTTCTTGCTCGGTATCTACTACCTTCTTGCCCTTTGCTGTACTTACTGCTGGTGTAGTCCTTTCTTGGGCCTCTTGTGAAGCTGTAGCAGTTGATGTGCCTTCCCCCACTTGTTGTGGCAGTTTGAATGACACCTGCTTCAAATGGGTGCTAGATGCACAACATGGACTGTAGGACGAGCTGGGGACACGTTGTGGAGTTGCCTACAGTGGGTGACGGACTGTGCGGCTATGGCGGTGAATTCATCGTAAATCACATGTAGAGGTTTCCACAAATGAACCAATAGAAATAAACAAAAACAGTCACTTTCGTGACTTTTAACAAAATTTGGGCCTTTTTGGGCTTTTGCCGCTTTTTTATGATGATGTCATCATGACGCATTTTTGTCATGTAGCGGGTACGGAGGATGATGTGTCAGCTGACATGTCGGATGATGTGGCAGACGACATGGTGGCGAGGTGGTGATGTCAGCAAATGATATGGCATTGGCGCGAAGGAGTGGCGGGCGACGTGGATGCAACATCATGAGATGATGTGGGGATGATGTCACGGGGTAGGCGACCAGGCGGTAAGCGGTATTCCCTGCACCACCTTTGGCCCATGGTGGTTTTGGAGGAGGGAGCTCTGATTACGTCGGGAAGCCGATGCATGGTAGGGGTACGACAGAAATACCGCCCATCCCCCAGACGCTAACTCTCGGCAGATGAGGGGCTCCGATATTGTCACCAGCTGTTGGATCTATGGCGCTGGATCGGACGGTCGACGGGTGAGGTAGGTGACGGGTGGTTATGACACGGGACCCGCGCATTATTTTAAACGTTTAATAATGTTTTGGGGGTATAGAATTTTGGGTTATGGTATTTTATGTGGTTCATATAGGCGGGTATGGTTATTAGTTTAACCGAATGTCAAACAAACCCCTTTTTAATGTGTGCAGAGGGGTTAATCTATGGTTCATGTGGAGGGTTTGAGTGCGGTTATTTATTTAACCTGGTGTTAAATAAACCCCGATGGTTTATGAATGCGGAAGGGTTATTATTAAGGTCCCAAATGGACCAATAATCCCCAAACTTTGTTATAAGGCTATAGTTGCCAGGGGTAGGAATATTATGTATTTTTGGGTTTTTTTATATAGTTTTTTTTGTAGAATAGGGGTAGGGCAAATGATAAAGGAGCTAAATAATAAAGGTTAATGTTAATATGATTTTATGGATAGGTAACGCTAAGTTTATAAGATAATAACTTAGGTTTTTAGGGAAACGAAGTAAAATGGTAAGATCTTTTACACAAGAAATGTGGCTTCTTTTAACTACGTAAACTCAGAGTTCAACTTAGCATTTCTCATAAAATGAAGTGAAATAGGACTATTGGGTAGATCCCAAGGTCCTTGAGGGGATGTTAGTAAATGATTTCTGGGGAAATGAAAGGGGAAATTAGTCATGCTTCCACTGTTTTACAACCAAACAACTGCCATGATACTTGTGTCATCCATGAGATAAGTCTCTCTTGACAAGACAAGAGATGATCACAAACTTGCTTCTGCAACCTCAAACTGCCTACCCAGCCTAATACACCTAGCATTTTTTCTTCCTTTTGATTGGGTGCATTTGGACTAGCAAACCCTGATTTTCTTCTTTTTCTTTTGAATGCCTTCCTATCTAAGTCTACCCTTATCTCTTCCAAGGGCCCAGATTAAGCAGTTGGGCTCCTTAGTTTCTCTACCTATTTACTCATCTGCCAAGCTTGAACTGTTTGGACAGACTTTATTCTCTATTCTAAAGACAAGTAATTTCAAAGATGATCTAACCAGGATTGAACTGTCTGGCTATTCATCAACTGTATGCAGAATCAACCATCTGTACACAATGAAATCCTGCAACAATGGAACAGTAGTGGCATTTAAACTAGCACACTTTCTTGGTCTTTTGGTTTGGGGTTCATTTTTATCATTTTTCCTGACCAATCCATTCTTTTTTTCCCTTGATTTTCCTTTTAGGGCATACCCTCTTTTCATTTTTTAAATTTCTTCCTTTGTTTACAAAGTATGGAACCTTTGCAGCATGCAAGGATGAACATAGTTGGCCCTTCTACAGTCAATCATGAAAAATGAAACCTATTGGTATAGGAACCTAACAGTGGCTCCACTTGGGGATGGATTTTCCTGGTGAAAAGTCAAGAACAGCAGGTCAGAGGGCCTTATGTTCAGTTCTTGCTTTAATCTAAAAATCATCCTTCTGTTGTAGACAAAATAGTACTTCTGCAAAATTTGTGTGACTCTCATCAATTCATTGACTTAGTTGCAGCTTTGTTCTGTCTGAATATTTGCCATCGTTTTCTCAGTCCCCAAGTCTCCTTTTTAAGTTCTCCTGATAATCTCCAAGTATAATACCATAAGGGGGTAGAATTCCTTGCCTTTCCCTCAAAATTTGCTGCATCTCATTCCCTATCATATTGCTGTAGTAAATTGCAGAAAGTAAACACTATTATATACAAACTAAAGTGCCGATTTCTTCAAAAAACCTGATCAAAATAATGCTTCAGCATTCGACCATTTACTGGCCCATCATCTGCCTCTGTCCCATCTAAACTTTTTAGGAAATAGGTGTTGTTTCCTTGTACAGTCTGAATAACAAAAGGTCCTTTCCAAAGGAAATCAAATTTTCCATGTTTTCCTTTATCTTCTCTTCTGGAATCCCACTTTAAAACTTTATCCCCAATGAATAAATCCTCTGCTTTGGTTATTTTATCAAACATCTTTTTCAGTTTTTCTTGTAGAATCTGACTTCTCTGATACACTTCTTCTCTAGTCTGCTGCAAGTGAATTGTTTGATTGATCCTCCTCTGAATATCATTAGGTTCTACTTGTATTTCATGCAGCAAAGTTATCACTGGGATTCCCAAAGATGAAGGGAATCTTGCCTCCATGCCATAAACCAATTCATATGGGCTTATTCAAATAGATCTTTTGGTGGTCAATCTGTCTGCCCATAGTGCATTTACAAGTTTTTTATGCCAAATTTTCTTGTTTTCCTCCAAGACTTTCTTAATGATGTTGATTAAGCTTTTGTTGGATGACTCAGCTAGACCATTACCTTGGGGGTAATAGGCTGTGGAGTGGCCCAAGGTAATGTGGTACTTATGAAAAAAATAGATCATTCTTTTGGATTTAAAGGCAACAACATTGTTTGTAATAATCTTCTCTGGACAGCCAAATCTAGACAAGATGTTGGTTTCTAAGAATTGCATGATGATTGAGTCATTGGCTTGCCTACAAGGGATAGCCTCTATCCACTTGGTAAAATAGTCTGTGGCTGTCAAAATCCACTTATGCTGGCCAGATAACCCTGGAGGAGCTTGCAAGTTTAACAATATATAACATATGTCAGCATACCAAGGTGATTGTAAAAAGGCTTGATTGATCTGTGGAGTCGCCATCTCCTATTCGTTATCTAGTTCATTGATGTCAAGGGCTTGAAAATTGGTTTCAATCATCAGCTTGGCTAGTTGATCCAGGTGGATATTGGTGGCCACCTGCCAAGTCCACCTGGACCCCCACCATTGTCTTTCTCAGCATTTTCAGTTTCCTTAATTGTAGCACAGTTTACTATTTTTAGCAGTTTTTCGGGTCCTGAACTTCCGGAGCCGTTTTGAGGCCCTAAACGACGTTTTTTTGGGAATCTGGGGCAACATGCTACCATTGCCCTAGCTAGTTTATTTCCATTTCTGTTTGTAAGCATATTTCAGTATTTTCCATTAATGAAATGAAGTATGATTTCCGCTGCATCTTTGTGTATATGGTTATCTCTGAGAAGAGATGTGATGGCTACATGCCTCTGAACTGTGTTACAATGAGGCTCGAAGGCCTATTTATTGTTGAGAAACAATGGAAAAACCTTAACATTCCAAAACCTAACCCTAGGAGATGAAACGCCAAACTGTGGGCCCCGTTTGGGGGTAAATTGGTACATCAACTTCCCGGGGTTGTAACTTTGGCATATGATCTCCGTTTGACGCGTACAATAGCTCGTTAGAAAGATCTATCCGAGTACTACCACTTTGGGAGGCAACATCGGTCCATGGACCCATGTTGCCCCAGATTCCCAAAAAAACATCGTTTAGGGCCTCAAAACGGCTCCGGAAGTTCAGGACCCGAAAAACTGCTAAAAATAGTAAACTGTGCTACAATTAAGGAAACTGAAAATGCTGAGAAAGACAATGGTGGGGGTCCAGGTGGACTTGGCAGGTGGCCACCAATATCCACCTGGATCACTAGTCCTTGTCCTTTTATCAGTTTGGTTTGCTTAATTTCAATGTCATATTCTAAAATGTTAGCTATCCATTTGCCCCTTTTACCCTCAATTCCTTCTTGAGTTAGAATCTCTTTGACCACGGCATTAGGGACATAAGCTATCACATGGGAATACAAGATATAAACTTTGAAATCTTTGATGGCTTTTACAAGGACATAAGCTTGGTTTTCCATGATTTGATATTTGAGTGGAGCATCTATAAGTGCTTTGCTGAAAAAAGCAATGGGCTTCTCACATCCTTGGTCATCCTTTTGCAATAGGACATCAGCAACAGTATGCTCAGATGCAAAGGAAAAGATTATGAAGTCTCTATCAAACTTGGGGCTTGTTAGAACAGGTGTTTTAGTCAAAGCCATTTTAATTTCCTCAAAGGCTTGTTTAGCTTCTGTTGTCCATATGACTTTAGAATCTTTGTTCAACATATTATTCAATAGTCTTATCAATTTGGCCAAGTTGGGAATGAACCTCCTTAGGAAATTGATCTTTCCTAAAAAAGCTTACAGTTCTTTGATGTTTCTTGGGTGAGGCACTTGGAGGATAGCTTGTATTCTATCCAGGTCAATTATAATGCCATCTTTTGAAATTATGGGACCTAGGAGTTTGCTTTCTTCTAGGCCAAACAATGATTTCTTTGGGTTCAATGATATGCCATATTTTCTGAAAATTAGGAACACTTGCCTCAAATGCTCTAAATGTTCTTGGTCTGATTTTGAAAAAGCAGTGAGGTCATCAAGGTATATGACTAAGAAATCATGGATCTCCTTTGCAAAGGCTATGTCCATTGCCCTTTGAAATGTTGCCCCTGTATTTTTTAGTCCAAAAGGAATTTTCACATATTTTAAGGTTCCCCAAGGTGTTGTAAAGGCAGTTTTATCTTGATCATCCGGGTTGACCAAAATCTGATTGAATCCTGAGAATCCATTTAACAGTGAGATCCTAGAAGCTCCCACTACCCTCTGTGAAATATGATCCATCTTATGTAAGGGGTAGTGGTCTTTGAGAGAGACTTTATTCAAATTTCTTAAGTCAACACACAGTCTTATCTCTCCCGTTTTCTTTCTAATAGGCACTAGATTTGAAATCCACTCTGAGAACCTGATTGGTGCAATTATTCCAGCTTCATGCATTCGTTTAACTTCCTTTTCAATCAGGGGAAGGAGGACAGGATTCACCCTTCTAAGCTTTTGTTTAAAAGGTTTTTGATTCTCTTTCAAGGGTATAGTATGTTGGATGACAGAAGTATCATAGGACTTGAGGTCCTCATAGCTCCAGGCAAAGACATCTTGGAACTCCTTAAACAAATCAATGTATTTCAACTTTTGATCAAAAGGTAATGCTTTGGAGAGTTTTACCATTTTGTGATTTTTTGTGATTCCAATATTGCAGCCCTCAATTTCTACATTTAGTGGTTGCATTTTTGGATTTCTTGGAATATCATTTGAATCAAATATATCCTCCAAAGGAGTTAAGCCTGTGGGCAGAAAATTATCCTTTAGTTCAATTACTTCAGATTCTCCCTCAGCCATTTCATCAAGGTCTATTTGCTTCAGCTCTTGTAAATTTTTGTCATCAAAAGTTGTTGGATGAAAAATTAAATTTGTTGTTTCAGGTGATATAGTTTGCTCACTTTTGTCTATTTGCTATTGATCACCAATGGTGCTTGTGTCAATGTTTATACTCGAGAATTCCTCTTTCAAAGTTAGGAAATCATTTATTTGTGTATCATTTTCAAACACCTGCCAATTTTTGACATTATCTGGGACAGCAGGTCTGTGTTTGATTTTAGCAGTGAAGTGATGGTTGGGCTCAAATGGTAGCTTGCAAGTGCTGGCGAAAGTGGCCAAACTATGTGCATGTAAATTGTGCTTTCTTGGAATTTTGGTGAGCTGAGATTCTGAGAAGGTGTTAAGTATTTCAATGGCTGCACCTCTGTAAGCTCTTAACCTAAGATCATTTGTAACAAAGCTTCTCTTCATCTGTTGTATAATCAAATCTGAGTCCCCTAGAATTGAAATCTTGGTTGCCCCTAGACTTCTAATAAGTTTGAGTCCTAACAAAAGGGCTTCATACTCAGCCATATTGTTTGTACATCTAAAATTTAACCTATATGCATGACCTTGAGCATGATCATTTTTCATGTTGTGTATCCAAACCCCTGCCCCTGCTCCTAATTTGTTCACTGACCCGTCAAATTCTAAGTACCATAGGATTTCTTGGTTGTGACTAGTCTTAGGAGTTTTGGGACCTTGTTCTGTGGGAAAATTTGGATTTTGTAACTCATATGCTATGTCATGTTCATTTGTTGTATCAATCACATCAAGAATTTTTTGATCTTGGGCACTAGATTGTTTATTCATATTTTTTGTTTGTGCTGTTCCCAGGAGTTTGATATCAGTTTTGGGACACATCTCAGCATTGTATAAGATGAATGAATCCATATCGGAATGCATAGAATAGATGGGGAAGTTTTGGGGTTTCTCTTGACTACTAACCACATATTTCATCAATGTTTCCCTATACAATCTTTTTGGCTGTTCGAAGACTGAAATGGTGGCATAGGACATGTCTAGCTGCAAAGATCCTTGGAGTTTTGCACCCCAAGATATGGACAAAAGCATTCCATATTTAGGTGGGATATCAGCGACCACCACATCCATCAAGCTTGTTTTAGCTGGATATTGGACTAAAGATACACAAAGTTAATTAGGCCTAGACACTTGACCTGGTTGGAATCAAATGAGAACAAGTCTTTGTATGGCCTTGTGATATCTAGGTCTAGTCTTTCCATCACAGATTTAGGCATTAGGTTATCGGAAGCTCTTGAATCAAACATTGCATTATGTAGCACTCTGTCATGAATATTTAAGCTTACATAGAATGGAGGAATCCCTCCATCCACTGTTTTACCATTGATTTCAGGACCAAAAATCAGTTCTGGTTGGTCATCTAAAACATTGACTGCATCCCTATTCTCTGGTATTTGAAGTGACCTATTGATTTGTTCCCTATACACTTCATGTTTAGCCAATTCAGACAAAGGAATAGCTATTTTCAGCTTGCCTATTTATGTTTCTAAGTTAAAAGGTTTTTCCACTTGAATTCTTGTATTGTGGACAACAAGCGTTTCATTTTCTTCTGTATTTTCAGTAACCTTCTCTTCATCGTGAGTGTTGTTTTGAGCTAAATTTGTTTTAAAATTATTTACAGGAGGGCAGTTTAGATTTTCTTTTGAGGGAAGGGATGTGGATGGTTGCATCTTTGAGGGCTGTACATCTGATATGTCTTCCATAGTGGCTTCCTTTGGGTTGGGACCTGTTCTAGCAGGGAGTTCTGTCAAGGAAGCTTTATCTTTTGCTTTCTTTGGCTGCTTGGTATCTTTCAGCTTGGCAGGTTCAGGCACATCTATGGTTCTGCTTCTTAATTTGTATTGTTTATGCACCTCATAGACCGCTGCATCATACCCTTCTCTGAAATCAAATGACTCTCCGGACTTGGTTTGAAATTGATTGAAATTATTGGCCTCTTGGTAATCTTGTGTTGGTAAGATTTGTTGCTCGTTGTTTAACCTCATTAGGTTGATTTGGGTGTCCTCTATAGGCTCACTAGAGGTTGAGGCTTCGGCATAGTTCTCTTGAAATGGAGGTCTGATATTCTAATCAGGGCCAGCCTTCCCGGTGTTAGCATTTGAATTTTTTCTAAAGTTCGGATTCCTAGTGGTGTTACTTGGTTGACCCTCCCAAGAAGATTTTCTCTCGATGGTTTCCACCCTATCACCCAGCCTATCCATACCTTTGATGTCTACATCTAGTTTTTGCTCAAATGATGAAGGCTCTTCTTTGAAAGTTGTTCTCCTTTCATTTCTAGCTCGATTTCTTTTAGATATCAAGTTGGCCTCTACACTAACCGTTATGCTTTGCATGTCTTCTAAGCTAGGAGGAGCTCTTTCCCTTAGTTGATATGGCATGTCTGAATCAAATCCATTAGGGAATTTGATCAAGGCCAGGTCCGGTGGGGGTCTAAGGTTTTGCGGGATAGCATTGTACACATTGTTGAATCTAGCACAATAGTCTTGGACAGTTTCTTGTGGGCCTATTTTCAAACTGTCATACTCTGATAGGATATGCAATGGATCCTTTTTCTTCTCCCATCTATTGAGAAAGGTTTGGTAAAGGGAATCTGGATCAGCAATTGTGTTTGCACCAAGTGCTCTAAACCAAGTCCTTACTTCACCGGTTAAGCTTTGAACAACAATTTTCATTCGGACATCGTTATCATCAATCTCATAGTTCTCAAAGTAGTCCATCATTTTGTTAGTGTGTTGCTGGGCTGTATAGGAACCAGTACCATCAAAATATGTGATTTTTCTATGATAATCCTGAGGCATAGCCCCTGGGTTTCCAGGTAACTGTAGAGGAGCATAACAGTTTGCCATATTTACAACGATAAATGGGACAGCAGGAAGAAATAAGACAGCTGGAACTGCACGGAGAGTAGTGGAAATATGTGCAGTGGATGGGGAAGTGGAGAGAATGCTTTGAGGTGTGGATGAAGAACTCGGAGAGGCTATAGAAAGGACTAATGCTCTCCCAGGAGTAATATCAGATGTTGTAGGGTTTTGCTGAAGTATATCAAGGTGTAAATCAGCAGATTTTTCTTGACTTTCTTGTTTTCTAAGGCTCTTAGAGATCAAGTTAGGATTTTCAAACATAGCTGGAGGATTTGGGTCAGGGTTTGACCTGGTGAAAAGAGTCTTCTTCTTTGGAGCCAGCTTCTAAATCTATTTTTGGTATTTTCTGGAAATGTTTAGAGATCACAACATTTTGATAATATTCTATAGGAAGTTCTTTGAAATATAGGAGGCCTTGGGCTTTCCTTGAATATGTTGAAACAGGGAAACTGATCAAATCTTTGGGACAACCGTTTAAAGCCTAAAGCTATACTGGAGATTGACTGAAGCAACTTTTATTTACTCCTATAAATGCGCAGCAAAAACAGTTTCAAAGGCTACCTGGCTAACTCCAGGCTCCACCTGTAGCTTTAGAAAATAGACAGCAGTAACAAACAATCATTCTTTCCCCAGTGGAGTCGCCAAGGATGTTATCACTCAGGTTGTTCCCTGCCTCTAGAAGGGAATACGACTGAGGTAACCACTAACCAGTCTTTTAGCTGCAGATTCTAGCCAACCTGCAACCAGAGAGGGCTCTCTCTTTGTAATTTAGCCTTGTTTTGAAGTATTTTAGGCTAGTGGTGAGGCACAGACTTTGAATTTAAATTTGTTGGATGGTGATCTTAAATAGAGCTGGGATGCAAGTCTAAAATAGTTTATACCATTGGGCAAATGGGGTCAATGAGGATGAACTTCTGAGAGTGTTCACTTTGGTAAAGGGCAATGCTACAGAGCAAGATAATCAGTCTTGGAACAATTTTAAGATCTGGAAGTTAATGGAATGTAAGCCAGTGGATGAAGGGCAGTCAAGAATCCTTCATTATGCTGGCAGAGGGAAGGTGCATGAATATTATCAAGGAGCAGTAAAGAATTCCTAGGCAATATTCAAAGTGAAAGAATCAGTGGAAACAGGAGCAGCTAAGAATTCCCGTTTATGACTAATTCTGAAGAAAACATAATTAATAGCAGAGATTGAACACAGAGTGTATTTAAACAAATTCTGGGCTATTCTTTTTCTCTGTTACTAAGATTATGAAACATATATGAAATTTTCAAATGTAGAAAACATAAACGCATGTTAGAGCAACTTATTGATCCACAGAAAGACACAGGAATTCTATAGCACTTCCCAAAACATCAAATCCACATTCAGACGGTCCAGCAGCAATGAAATTCAACAACCATTTGTATTAATGAGTCTTAGAGTTACAGCGCAGTCCAAAGAGTAAATCATCAACCCCCAAATACATCTTATGGGGAGGTATTTATACAAAAAGGAGATACAAAATATCATGTAGATAAGTTCCCGGGCAATAACTTTCTTCACCAACTCTTCAGAAGAAGTAAATGAGCGAAATGAATGCTACAGCAAATGTTGGTGTGCTGGCTTTTTAATTTGTCAGAGATTTTTGACTTTTGGACTGAGTGAGTCGGTTGGTAGCTACGTTTTTACTCTGCGTTCCTACGTTTGCTGCCTTGCTGTTTTGCTGTGTTGCTGTCCTGGCCTTGTCATTAGTGCTTGGTCGTTCATTAATGAGCTGCAGTCACAATCTAACTTCTTCTCTTTGCTGTTTTCACTCTTTGACAGGTGGCCCGTGCATTTGAATTTGTTGACCTATAGCTGACCAAAAAGGGAAACAGAAACAAAATTACCTCGGTAAAACCTCCAGCATTCCCTGCCACCAGTCTTCTGTAGGCAACTGATGTCTTTGTATTTTAATTAGTGTTTCATCAGCTTCAGTATATCTATAAAAGTTGGGCTGGACTTCAAAAATATGATTTATCTCATGTTCAATGTAGAACAGATTTTCTAATTTGTCATATAGACTATGTCCAGAGGGAGGTCCTGTTTCTTCTGAGGTGCTTGAGGATGCTGTAATTTGATTGGAAACATAATTATTTACCTTGTTGGCATACTGTTCATGTGTTAGCAGTCTTCCACTACTGGTTAATAAGCTGGGTAATCCTTTGCTCTGCAATGTTGCAAACTTCAGTTTGAAGGCATTTATTTCTGTCTGCATTTCTTGGCACTTTCTTTCTAAAGTCTGTACAAAATTCCTCAGGGTCAGCACCTTTTTCACTATCAAAATCATATCTGTCCTGTTCCTGATATCTAGAGCTGCGAGCTGCTCTTTGGTATGAGTGTTCAAAAATTGAATCATTCTATTGGATTGCCTAGGCATATTTCCCAATGATGCTCTAGCCTTTTGAGTCTCAAATTGAGCAATCCCTATCAACTCTATTTGCTCATGTATAGTCTGAATGGATTGCCATTGGTCAGTGATATATTGGCCAATTTTGGCCCACAAAATTTTCTTGATTTTAGGTAGAGTTTTATGTAGAGTAAGGTCTTTTTCTAAGGACTTTATTTTATTGTCCAAGGCCTTTATTTCCCTTATTTTTTCAGCCACTGTTATCTTGCACTTGTCATAGCTTACTTCCAGCTTGGCCAACCTTTCTTTGGCCTCTTTTAGCTCTGTCATCTGAACTTCTAGCTCTTTTACTTCTTTCATCATTTCTTCCATACTCATGCTAGATTCTGATGCTGTTGTTGTTGCTGCTGCTGAAGCATATGTAGTTGATATACCTGTTGTTGATGTTGGGGTGATAGGAGGGATTGCTGTTGCTACTATGGGAAGGGTAGTGAGGACTGTTGGAGCTGTTTCAGGTCGCTGGGAGGTTGACTCTTGCAATGCTTTCTCCATTTCTTGCTCCATTTGAATTATTATTTGATTCATCCTCATCAGAAAATCCATTGTATCTCCTTCTCCCTTCTCTTCTGCAAGTACTGTAGTTTGTGGGTGCATAGTTGCAGGCAGCCTCAATTGTTTTCTAAGTGCAACAATATCTTCTTCATTTTTCCTTATGATGGCTTTGATGCCCTTGGCATCCTTAGGATCATGCTTTAGCTCAACAATAATTTCCTCCAGGGTATTTATTCTGTTGTCTTTAGCCAGGGAAGAAATTGTTTCCAAATCCAATTGGGCAGATGTATTGCTTAATGATTCCTTCAATTGGTGGGCCAACATTGCCTTGTCTGCCAATGTAGCATAGACCATTTCATCTGTTTTCTTGTGAAGCTCAATTTGGTCCATTGGATGTATGTCCTTGGCGAGAACTTCTAGATTGGTCTTTATGTAGTCCGCAACTGTCTGTGGTTGCTGAATTTTAGGCTTGAAATGACTTAAGATCATCTTTTCCTCCTTAAAGTCATAAGCTGCCATCAGTCTTTGCTATTTGGAGGGTGTTGTTTTGAGGAGTTGATCATAAAGCTATATTCTTAACAATTCATTTTGGGCCTTAATTTCCATGAATGTTCCTTTAATACCAGGTGGTTGCTTACTTTGCTGCCTTGAGGAGGATACCTCCATACCATGTTGCCTCTCTGTTTCTTGTCTGTGAGAGCTAGTGGATGTTTGCTAGCTGGTTTCCCTCTCCCTCCTTGGGCTCTCTATGATTCCTTCACTTATATCCTTTTCAATTTGAGGATCTATTCTCTGCCTTTTGGCCTCTGGCTGCTGTGTTGACCCACTTGCAGGTGTGGTCTCTTCCCTGTCCCATTTCTTGCTTCTTTCCTCATTGAGAGGAGTCTGTAATGCTGGAATTAATGGTGCCTCTGTCTGCAGTGGAGGGGCTTGCCCTTGACTCTATTCCTTTGAGGTAGTTGGCTGGTCTGTCATTGTTTCTTGCTCTGTATCTACTACCTCCTTGCCCTTTACTGTACCTGCTGCTGGTGTAGTCCTTTCTTGGGCATCTTGTGAAGTTGCAACAGTTGATGTGCCTTCCCCCACTTGTTGTGGCAGTTTGAATGACACTTGCTTCAAATGGGCGCTAGATGCACAACATGGACTGTAGGACGAGCTGGGGGACGCGCTGTGGAGTTGCCTTCAGTGGGTGACAGACTATTCGGCTATGGCTGCGAATTGATTGTAAATCGCATGCAGAGGTTCCAAAAATGAACCAATAGAAATAAACAAAAACAGTCACTTTCGCGACTTTTAACAAAATTTGGGCCTTTTTGGGCTTTTGGCGCTTTTTTATGATGATGTCATCATGACGGATTTTTGTCGTGTAGTGGGTACGGAGGATGACGTGTAAGCTGACGTTTCAGATGACACGGTGGCGAGGTGGTGATGTCAGCAGATGATATGGCACTGGCACGAAGCAGTGGCGGGCGACGTGGATGCAACGTCATGAGATGACGTGGGGATGATGTTAGGGAGTAGGCGGCCGTGCGGTAAGCGGTATTCCCTGCACCGCCTTTGGCCCGTGGTGATTTTGTAGGAGGAGGCTCCGATCACACCGGGAAGCCGATGCGTGGCAGGGTACCGCAGAAATACCACCCATCCCCTGGATGCTAACTCTCAGCAGATGGGGGTCTCCGATATTACCGCCAGCCATTGGATCTACGGCGCTAGATCAGACAGTCGATGGGTGAGGTAGGTGATGGGTGGTTATGACACGGGACCCGCGCATTATTTTAAACGTTTAATAATGTTTCGGGGGTATAAAACTTTGGGTTATGGTATTTTATGTGGTTCATACAGGCGGGTATGGTTATTAGTTTAACCAAATGTCAAACAAATCCCTTTTTAATGTGCGCGGAGGGGTTAATCTATGGTTCATGTGGGGGGTTTGAGTGTGGTTATTTATTGAACCTGGTGTTAAATAGACCCCGATGGTTTATGAACGCGGAAGGGTTATTATTAGGGTCCCAAATGGACCAATAATCCCCAAACTTTGTTGTAAGGCTATAGTTGCCAGGGGTAGGAATATTATGTATTTTTGGGTTTTTTTATATATTTTTTTTTTTGTAGAATAGGGGTAGGGCAAATGATAAAGGAGCTAAATAATAAAGGTTAATGTTAATATGATTTTATGGATAAGTAACGCTAAGTTTATAACGTAATAACTTAGGTTTTTAAGGAAATGAAGTAAAATGGTAAGATCTTTTACACAAGAAATGTGGCTTCTTTTAACTAAGTAAACTCAGAGTTCAACTTAGCATTTCTCATAAAATGAAGTGAAATAGGACTATTGGGCAGATCCCAAGGTCCTTGAGGGGATGTTAGTAAATGATTTCTGGGGAAATGAAAGGGGAAATTAGTCATGCTTCCACTGTTTTACAACCAAACAACTTCCATGATACTTGTGTCATCCATGAGATAAGTCTCTCTTGACAAGACAAAAGATGATCACAAACTTGCTTCTGCAACCTCAAACTGCCTACCCAGCCTAATACACCTAGCATTTTTTCTTCCTTTTGATTGGGTGCATTTGGACTAGCAAACCCTGATTTTCTTCTTTTTCTTTTGAATGCCTTCCTGTCTAATTATACCCTTATCTCTTCCAAGGGCCCAGATTAAGCAGTTGGGCTCCTTAGTTTCTCTACCTATTTACTCATCTGCAAAGCTTGAACTGTTTGGACAGACTTTATTCTCTATTCTAAAGACAAGTAATTTGAAAGATGATCTAACCAGGATTGAACTGTCTGGCTATTCATCAACTGTATGCAGAATCAACCACCTGTACACAATGAAATCCTGCAACAATGGAACAGTAATGGCATTTAAACTAGTACACTTTCTTGGTCTTTTGGTTTTGGGTTCATTTTTTCTGACCAATCCATTCTTGTTTCCCCTTGATTTTCCTTTTAGGGCATACCCTCTTTTCATTTTTTAAATTTCTTCCTTTGTTTACAAAATATGGAATCTTTGCAGCATGCAAGGATGAACATATTTGGCCCTTCTACAGTCAATCATGAAAAATGAAACCTATTGGTATAGGAACCTAACACCTTGGAACCAAAAATGTGTTTCTCTTTCATCATTTCAAAACCAGATTATTGTTGGCATTATGAGACAAGTGTTGTCCTTGATGGCAAATCACACTGATGACAAATCATAGTGCAGAAGGATAGCAGCAAGGAATTGATGATCAGTCTACAAGTATGAAGAAAAATATATACACGCTGGTTCACTATATACCAAGTTGCGTATACAAGCAGGTTCACTATATACCAAGTCGTGTATACGCAGGTTCACTATATACCAAGTCGCATGTACACGCTGGTTGGCTTCAATAAAAGCGCGTGTATGTGGAAAACTTATCTTTGGTCCACGACGGTTATTCCTTGGAAGTTGTGCCTATGGTTTTGGACCTTGGTGTCTCGACAGACGTGTTGATCCCTAGTTTTTGAAGTTGATGGTATTGGATTTCTATGGTTTTGGCTCTTGGTATTGAACAAGGCCTAAGGCTATATAAGGAGAAGGAAATCATTAGGCAAGTGTATCTGAAATGTCTTGAATATCTGATGAAGTATTAGATCCAGTATGCAGGTTATGGGTTGATGATGCATTGCTTGATCTGAGCTAAGGAGAGATCTCACCGGTTGATGGAGAACAAGATCTAAGGAGAGATCGGGATCAAATGGTTTGAAATGAACTATCTTTATGATGCTTATTCTAGATCTACATACTGACGCATGTATTGTTCTATAAGTGTTATGAGTATAACTGATGTCTGGTACAGCTGCAAGTTATGAGAAATTATTTTTAGATCTGTACACGGGTTGTCTTTCGCAAAAGCGCGTATACACACAGGTTTGATTCATCGAAGTAGCTTATACATTGTAAAGCTTGACATTTGAAGTTACAGATGGGTCTGATGGTTATTACAGAGTTCTGTGTCTGCTCTGTGTTCTGGTGACGGTGTTGTTAACAGGGTTTCAGTGATTCAGAGTTTGATGATTGTTTTGAGCTTCAATGATAGTTATGGGTCCAGTATGAAAATTGGATGAAAAGTGGCCTTTCAGATTATGTGTTGTGCTTCAGTGTATCCAGTCTGAAAATTGATGAAACATGGTACCTGGAGGAGAGAAGACTGTAGGCAAGCACCTACGTACTAGTATCTAAGCTAGTACAAAAGCTAAGGAAGATCTTTGGAGCATTGTAGCAGGTAGCAGCCTGTGTACTAGTAAATGGATCGGCTATTACAAGAGCAAAGGGGGTTGTAGCTCCCGTACTGGTATAAGACTGCACCAGTACAAATATTGTAAAAGGATTTTCTTATTAAGAAGAAGATCGAGATGACTTGCAGCAGGTGGTTTTCACCCACATTGGGTTTCCACCTTATATCTTTGTGTTCATGTGTGTGGCTTTTGTGTGATGATCTGTTCTGTTATACTGCACCTGTTTACTGTTAATATGGTTAATAATGTTTAGATGCATTTACTAAAGATAAGCTAACTGAATCATAAGATCTCTGGATATACGCTAGTTACATTAGACACAGTAGCGTGTACACACGGGTTCACTTAACTGAAGTAGCGTATATGTTTCTGAGTATGAAATTGAAAAAGTTTTACTGATCTGATAATACTGATTCACGCCCCCCCCTCTTAGTATTATTTCCAACAATTGGTATCATAGCAGGTCCTTTGGTAGAAGCTTGATCGCTTGAAGGAGATCCGTGGAACAATGGGAAAGAAGCTTAAGAAGAAAGCTCATAAGAAGAAGAAGACATCTCAGAAGATCTATGACAGTGGGAGAGTCGACTGGGGATTAGGTATAAGAAGTTCTTCAGATTCAGAATCAGATTCAGAATCATTATCAGGTATGAATGTGTTATCCTCTGATGTTCCTGCTATATTTCCTTGTGAATGGGATGGAAGTGATAGTGAAAATACTGAACATGCTTTTATGGGTGAGCAAGAAAAGTATCAAATAGAGGCAGTATTTAGAAGGCTTACAGACAAAGTTAAAGATCAACAAGATCTATTGAACAAAAGGGAATGTGCTTTCAAAGAAGAAGTTACCAAACTAAAGGCCCAACTAGAAGAAGGAAACAAGGTAAGAAAGCTACTCAAGGACAAGGAAGACCAATGTCAAAAATTGCAGCATGAAGTGACATCATTAAGAAAAGAAGTCAACGAAAGAAGCACAACCATCAAGAAACTCAAAGATAGATCCAGCTACTATGAAAATCTTGAAGCTACAATCCTCTCACTAAAAGGAGATCTTGAAGAATCAAAGAAGCAGAATACAGATCTACTCCAAGCTATTGCAAAACAAGAAAACAAAGCCACCAGCTTAAAATCTCAACTAGAATGTGCCTTCCGAGTTCGTCAAATGCAACAGGATCTGAATGAAGAACAAGAAAAGGAGATTCTCAAACTAAGGGAACAAATGGAAGAAGGAAGGAAAGGTGAAGAAGATTTGAAAAAGCAATCTCTTGAAAAGGAAGAACAGCTTCAGGTTGAGGTAAATATCTTGAAAGGTAAACTAGAAGAAAAGGATAAGCTTTTACGATTTCAAGATAGTTCTAAAGTCTTGGATGATATTCTTAGTAGTCAAAGGTCTCCTGCTATCAAGACTGGTCTTGGTTTTCATGAATCTGTTGAAGATGAATCTAGCTCACAAGGTGAGGCAAGGAACTCTAAAGAGAAAACTAAAATGATCAACAAGGAGATGAAAGGTCAACCCCATCAACAATCAAGGAAAAAGACTCCTCAAAGAAAATCTTTTACTCCTCCTATGAATAATGTTGAATGTTATGTATGTCATAATCTTGGACATGTTGCAGCTAGATGTGGAAGAAGAAGGGTTCAAGATCATCATGTAGAAATATCATCACATTCAAGGTACTTTAATGGATATTGTTTTTCTTGCAATATGTTTGGTCACAAAGCTACTGATTGCTACAGGAGGAACATGAAACATGTTAGATGTTATGCATGTAACAAGCTTGGACATATAGCAAAGGAATGCAGGAACAAAGGATGGACATCACACCAAAAGAAGAAAACCTCATCACACTTGAAGATATGGAGGAAGAAGGAAGTACAGTCAGCACAATGTACTGAGACACAGCACAACACAGACATATCAGACTCAGGGGGAGCTGAAAGTGTAAAACATCAGTGTCCTGAATCTCATACGCAAGTTCCTTAAAGGGAAGTCGTGTATATACGCGAGTTAGACACTGCAAAGTCGCGTATATGTCAGTCTGAGGAAAAGCAGTGGGGAAAAGCTCAGAAAAGGGATCTGATATGATTCAGTCCATTATTTGCTCTATTGGTTAATAGTTACAGTCTGCTGAGGATGTGTAAAAATGTTTTGATACTTGTAAGATGTCTAGAAGTGTTTTGATCCTAACTTGATGATGATGATGATGTCTTGATGCTTATTGCTGATATATGCATGATCAGATCTAACAGATGGCACAGGTTGAGGGGGAGCATATGCCTTTAGTAATTCATTGTTGGCATTATGGTTAATAATCCTTGGTGATGATTCTTATATGGCTAAATGATATATCTTGCTATGATGTGGTTGTGAGTTGTCTATGATAAAATCTCATATGATTCTTGGGGTTACATAGTTGATGATCAGATTAGATTTATGGTTGATTCTTTGATGATGCATATATGGTGCTTACATGGTGATCTTCATAAGGACAAGGAGAAGTACAAAGCTTGAATACACATCTTCCTCACTTGATGATGAGTCACTCATATACTATTGTTGTCATATGCATAAAAATCATACAGTTATGATGCAGGCACTCTTGTGGATAAGGATTGTTGCTGTTGGTGATATCAAGAAGTTTTGTCAAATGAGCTTGAGCTCAAGATACATAGTGCTGATACATGGATGACTACTCAAAGTTGCTTTGTTGGAGACATGATGATGAGTTCGTGTCTATATGATGATAGGTTTATACTTACATATGTTGGTTGATGTAGATGTTCCCAAGTAATGATACTTGAATCATGTAGATCTTGACGTTGATGAAATGGCTATGGTGGTTTCACTTGT
The DNA here is from genome assembly GCA_031772625.1 of Pinus tabuliformis. NCBI lineage: Eukaryota > Viridiplantae > Streptophyta > Pinopsida > Pinales > Pinaceae > Pinus > Pinus tabuliformis. Next base: position 53,073,147 of record CM062817.1, read on the forward strand.
AATGTGGATGATTTCATGATGATGTTTAAAAGGAGGAGTTGACATCTATGTTCAAACATACCTTGCTGCAGGACATTTACAGGTTGCTGATATGAAAATATCTGTACGCGAGTTTCATAAGGCCTATCCACGTATATACGCTTGTTTATATGGATGCAGACGCGTATATGGAGTTTTGAAGGAAATCAGCAGGGACATATGTTGGTTGCAGAAAGTCTGATATGGGTCTGGCAGAGATCATCTGGCACAGGTTCAGGGGGAGCAGATAATCTTCCAATGATGCATTGTTGGCATTATCTTAAAGCTTTTGGTTCTGGTTCACAATTGTTGTTGGCTTCAGATGGAACAAAGGCGAAAGGAGAACAGAAGGATCTCTTGGTTGCTGATCTGAATGGTGATTATCAGATGCTGCTGGTGACTCTCATAAGTCTTGGTCTAGTTCTTTCGTCTCTATGTCATATATCTCTTTTGTGGTATCTCTTTCATGGTGTCAAGGTCATGTAACGGCCTATTTTGGTTTCCCCACTATGCCTGGGATGATTGATGCAATATGATTGGTTGTCATATGTAAACTTTTGATGTATCCCCACTTGGTTGGGTGGATAAGTCAATTTTTGTATATCCTCACTTAGTTGAGAGATGGATGTATGTATGAGTCCTTGGTGATAGGAAGGTCTTTTATGATGTATAGAGTCATGTTCTTCTTGAAGAACATCTTTTGCAGATCTTGCCTATAGTCAGGAAGAGCATGAACAGCACACTTCAGCAGTACAGAGACTTGGCATGTACTCAGGGGGAGCATTGACAGATTGGTACACTTTGGCATATACAAAAGGGGAGATCATTCAGAGATTTTAACAGATACTCAGGGGGGGTATGGACAGCGAAATGTTCAACAAAGGAAGAGAACATCTTGGTCCACCCTTTGCCCTTGATGTCAAAGGGGGAGAGTGATTTGGTGTTGTTGCCATCAAGTCCAAAGGGGGAGATTGTTGGCATTATGATGCATGTGTTGTACTTGATGGCAACCCTCTCATAGAAGAATATCTCACTTATGTATAACTGGATGAATCTTCAGAAGAGATATCAGATGTGACTGATGGAGGACAGCTCAAAGGAATTAGATGATAGTTCTAAGTGTAACAAGTTAGCTTTGCCATCAAGTCCAAAGGGGGAGATTGTTGGCATTATGAGACAAGTGTTGTCCTTGATGGCAAATCACACTGATGACAAATCATAGTACAGAAGGATAGCAGCAAGGAATTGATGATCAGTCTACAAGTATGAAGAAAAATATATACACGCTGGTTCACTATATACCAAGTCGCGTATACAAGCAGGTTCACTAAATACCAAGTCACGTATACGCAGGTTCACTATATACCAAGTCGCGTGTACACGCTGGTTGGCTTCAGTAAAAGCGCGTGTATGTGGAAAACTTATCTTTGGTCCACGACGGTTATTCCTTGGAAGTTGTGCCTATGGTTTTGGACCTTGGTGTCTCGACGGACGTGTTGATCCCTAGTTTTTGAAGTTGATGGTATTGGATTTCTATGGTTTTGGCTCTTGGTATTGAACAAGGCCTAAGGCTGTATAAGGAGAAGGAAATCATTAGGCAAGTGTATCTGAAATGTCTTGAATATCTGATGAAGTATTAGATCCAGTATGCAGGTTATGGGTTGATGATGCATTGCTTGATCTGAGCTAAGGAGAGATCTCACCGGTTGATGGAGAACAAGATCTAAGGAGAGATCGGGATCAAATGGTTTGAAATGAACTATCTTTATGATGCTTATTCTAGATCTACACACTGACGCATGTATTGTTCTATAAGTGTTATGAGTATAACTGATGTCTGGTACAGCTGCAAGTTATGAGAAATTATTTTTTGATCTGTACGCGGGTTGTCTTTCGCAAAAGCGCGTATACACGCGGGTTTGATTCATCGAAGTAGCATATACATTGTAAAGCTTGACATTTGAAGTTACAGATGGGTCTGATGGTTATTACAAAGTTCTGTGTCTGCTCTGTGTTCTGGTGACGGTGTTGTTAACAGGGTTTCAGTGATTCAGAGTTTGATGATTGTTTTGAGCTTCAATGATAGTTATGGGTCCAGTATGAAAATTGGATGAAAAGTGGCCTTTTAGATTATGTGTTGTGCTTCAGTGTATCCAGTCTGAAAATTGATGAAACGTGGTACCTGGAGGAGAGAAGACTGTAGGCAAGCACCTACGTACTAGTATCTAAGCTAGTACAAAAGCTAAGGAAGATCTTTGGAGCATTGTAGCAGGTAGCAGCCTGTGTACTAGTAAATGGATCGGCTAGTACAAGAGCAAAGGGGGTTGTAGCTCCCGTACTGGTATAAGACTGCACCAGTACAAATATTGTAAAAGGATTTTCTTATTAAGAAGAAGATTGAGATGACTTGCAGCAGGTGGTTTTCACCCACATTGGGTTTCCACCTTATATCTTTGTGTTCATGTGTGTGGCTTTTGTGTGATGATCTGTTCTGTTATACTGCACCTGTTTACTGTTAATATGGTTAATAATGTTCAGATGCATTTACTGAAGATAAGCTAACTGAATCATAAGATCTCTGGATATACGCTAGTTGCATTAGACACAGTAGCGTGTACACGCGGGTTCACTTAACTGAAGTAGCGTATATGTTTCTGAGTATGAAATTGAAAAAGTTTTACTGATCTGATAATACTGATTCACCCCCCCCCTCTCAGTATTATTTCCAACAATTATGAGAAGGTATGTTATTCTTGGGTATTCATATTGAAGAATTTTGACATGTCTGGAAATAGATCTTTTGATGGATCAAAGATTTGTGTGTTGTGTGTGGAGCATGATTGTTCAAAGGTCTTTGTTTTAGCCAGATGTATACCCCAGGAAGTTTGTACACTCCTCCACGCGGGGGGGACTTGTCCCCCCCGCGGGGGTCCGGGGGGGCCAATCCCCCTCGGCTGGGGGGTCTGGGGGCCAACGGTCCCCTAGTGGGGGCTCGGGGGCAGTGCCCCCGAAGCTAAAAACAAATGTAAAATTGCTTTGTAAAAGTATAGTAATTTCTAGTCAATCTGGGTCGTTCATTAGGCAGATGATCTGACGGTAGAACTTATGTTTAGTTTAGGGTTTTTTGCCCTAGAAGGCAACCCCCTCTCTTTGTATGAGGGAATTGTATTTGAGACTGAGATATAGATGTGTATTCTGTGAGCGAGAAACAGAGAGGTGAGCCTGTGAGAGAAAACAGAGGATATTACAGTGGATTTGCTGTAGGTTGTGTCTCTTCATTTTGCTGGATAATAGAAAGGAAGGACTGGCTGTCCGGGGTGGACGTAGCCCAAACGGGGTGAACCACGTATATCTGTGTCTCTCTTATTTTGTGCGTTTTCTGTGTTTATATTTCTGCAATATTTTATGTGTTCCATTGCTCCGTAATATATAATTTTCTAACAACTGGTATCAGAGCCGAAGGTCTATTTGGCTGATAAACTCGCAGGAAAGAAGGGTTCTTGGTTCGAGTGGGAGCAATGGTGGAAGATGGTAAGTTTAGGGTCGAGAAATTTAACGGCCAAAACTTCTCGTTGTGGAAGATGCAGATGGAAGATTATCTGTATCAGAAAGATCTATACCTACCATTGGGCGGAAAAACAAAGATGCCGACGGGTATGAAAGATGAAGAATGGAACCTTCTCGATAGAAAGGCACTCGGAACAATACAGTTGTGCCTTGCTGCGTCAGTCGCCTTCAACATTTCAAAGGAAACCACGACAGAGGGTTTGATGCAGACGTTGTCGAAACTATATGAAAAACCCTCCGCCTCAAACAAGGTATTTCTTATGAAACGGTTATTTAATATGAATATGTCGGAAGGTGGATCTGTTGCAAACCATTTAAATGATTTTAATACAGTTACAAGTTAGTTAAGTTCTGTAGGGGTAAACTTTGATGATGAAGTTAGAGCTCTGTTATTCTTGTGCTCATTACCAGAAAGTTGGAATGGTTTGGTAATGGCCATTAGTAACTCCGTTTCTGGATCTAGTACTTTAAAGTTTGATGATGTTGTCGGTGCTATCCTTAGCGAGGAAATGTGACGGAAAAGCTTCGGTGAGACATCGGGAAATGCTTTGAGTGCAGAGTCTAGAGGAAGAAAAATGGAAAGAGGAAAGAGCTCAGGATATCGCAGTAAATCAAGGAAAGGTAGATCCAAGTCCAGATCGGGGATAGTGTGCTGGAAATGTGGAAAGAAAGGACACCTAAAGAAAGACTGTAGATCTCGAAAGGGAAAAGAAGGAGATGCACAGCAAGAAAACAATCATGAAGCAAATGTGACAGGTGAGGAGTTACAAGATGCTTTGATTCTTTCTTTCAAAAATATTACCGATTCATGGGTGGTAGATTCAGGGGCTTCATTCCATGCCACACCTGATAAGAAATACTTTCATGACTATGTTCAAGGAGATTTTGGACAAGTTCGTCTGGGTGATGATAAACCCTGTAAAATCGTTGGAATGGCTAAGGTTCTTGTAAAACAGCAGAATGGAAACCAATGGCTATTTTAGGAGGTAAGGCATGTTCCAGATCTAAAGAAAAATTTGATTTCAACAGGGTAGTTAGGCGGTGAAGGTTGTGTGACAACTTTCACAGATAAAGCTTGGAAGGTCACCAAAGGAGCCCTGGTAATAGAAAAAGGCGAAAAGGTTGGTACATTGTATTTATGCAATGGTATTTCTAACTCTGTTAATGCTTTAACTTCCAAAGGAGCAGATGCAGCATTATGGCATCATAGGCTCAGACACATGAGTGAAAAGGGGATGAAGATTCTTCACTCAAGGAATTTGTTGCCGGGTTTGAAGAATGTTGATTTGGACTTCTGTGAGCACTGCATTTATGGAAAACAGAAGAGAGTCAGATTTCTCAGAGTTGGGAAAGAAAAGAAGAACGAAAAATTAGAGCTTGTGCATACAGACGTATGGGGACCTGCTCAGGTATCATCTCTTGGTGGTTCTCGTTATTATGTTACCTTTATTGATGATGCAACTAGAAAAACTTGGATTTATTGTATTAAGAATAAATCTGATGTATTTGATACTTTCAAGAAATGGAAAGCTTTGGTTGAGATTGAGACAGGAAAGAAATTGAAGTGTCTTAGATAAGACAATGGAGGTGAATATTGCAGCAAAGAGTTTGATAGGTACTGTTCAGAACATGGAATTTGCAGAGAGAAGACAGTTCCAAGAACACCACAAGAAAATGGTGTGTCAGAAAGGATGAACAGAACAATCATGGAGCGTGCAAGGTGCATGAGATTGCATGCAGGATTGCCTTTACAGTTTTGGGCAGATGCTGTAGATACTGTTGTTTATCTAATAAACAGAGGGACTTCAAGTTCCTTGGATGGTGGTGTTCCGGAGGAAGCATGGATAGGTAAAAAGGTAAACTACTCTTTTTTAAAGCCTTTTGGTTGTGAGGCCTTTGTCCATATTGATAAAGAAAATAGAACAAAGCTTGAGGCAAAGTAAAAGAAATGTACCTTTATTGGATATGGTGTTAATGATTTTGGTTATCGCTTAAATGATTATGAAAATCACAAAATCATTAGGAGCAGAGATGTAATATTCAATTTAAAGGTCTTGTATAAGAATCAGTTGCAGGAAAAAAAGAAAGAAAACGAAAACAAGGAATACGCAGTTCTTGATGACATCACTGAAAAGGTAAAGGTGCCTAAAAATAATAATAATCAACAACAGCAACCACCACAACAGCAACAGGCACCCCAAACACCTGAAAGTGGTGTTAGAAGATATACCAGGATAAGTAGACCCCCTGAATGATACTCTCCTTCATTATATTATTTATTGTTGACTGATTCTGGTGAACCCGAATGTTATGAAGAAGCAATACAGGTTGAAAGCAGGAAGAAGCGGGAGGTAGCCATGGGAGAAGAGATGGACTCCTTAATGCATAAACACACTTGGGATTTAGTCAGGTTTCCTGCAGGAAAAACTACATTGAAGAATAAATGGGTTTACAGGCTAAAGGAAGAAGATGGAGGAAAACAAAGGTACAAAGCTAGACTTGTGGTAAAGGGGTTTGCACAGAAGAAAGGTATTGATTTTGATGAAATATTTTCTCCTGTTGTTAAAATGACTTCAATCAGAACTATTTTAAGTCTTGTAGCAGCTGAAGATTTGTATCTTGAGCAGTTAGATGTAAAGACAACCTTTCTCCATGGGGATTTGGAGGAAGAGATATATATGCAGCAGCCACAAGGATATGAGGTGAAAGGGAAGGAGAAACTAGTGTGCAGGTTGAAGAAGAGCTTGTATGGCTTAAAATAGGCTCCAAGGCAGTGGTATCTAAAATTTGACAAGTTTATGTCTGAACAAGGTTATACTAGATGTCACTCTGATCATTGTGTTTATCTGAAAAAGCAAAATGATGGCAGCTATATTATATTGTTATTGTACGTGGATGACATGCTTGTTGCAAGATCTAACATGCAGGAAATAAATGTACTCAAAAGAAAATTGGCAAATTCATTTGCAATGAAGGATTTGGGAGCTGCAAAACAAATCCTTGGTATGAGAATAACTAGAGACAAGAAAAATCGCAAATTAACATTGTCTCAGAATGAGTACATACAAAAGGTGTTGAAAACATTTAATATGCAAAATGCAAAACCAGTTAGTACACCTTTTGCTAGCCATTTCAAACTTAGCAAGGAAATGTGCCCAAAGACCCAAGAAGACATGGATTATATGTCTAAAGTTCCATATGCATCAGCAGTTGGAAGCTTAATGTATGCAATGGTCTGCACAAGGCCTGATATTGCACATGAAGTGGGAGTTGTAAGCAGGTACATGAACGATCCAGGAAAGGAACATTGGATGGCAGTGAAATGGATTCTCAGATATTTGAAAGGTACCACAAATCAAGCATTATGCTTTGGTGGTTCAAACATTTCTCTACAGGGATATGTTGATGCAGATATGGCAGGTGACAGAGATAATAGGAGGAGCACTACATGATATGTATTTACTGTTGGAGGAACATGGGTTTCAAAAATCCAAAGTGTTGTTGCACTTTCAACAACAGAAGCAGAGTATGTTGCTGCTACAGAGGCTAGTAAAGAAATGATTTGGTTACAAAGGTTTATGGGTGAATTGGGTAAGGATCATGATATGGGCACGTTATACAGTGATAGCCAAAGTGCCATTCATCTTGCAAAGAACTCAACATTTCATTCTAGGACTAAACAAATACAACTCAAGTACCATTTCATACGATCAGTGTTGGAAGATGGAGAGTTGAAGCTGGAAAAGATACACACTAGCCAGAATCCTGCAGATATGCTAACAAAAGTTGTAACCAGGGAGAAACTGAGGATATGCTCAGTTTCAATTAGTCTTCAAGGATGACGATGAAGATGAGAAACAGCCAGGTCCAAATAGGAGTCATTGTCCAGCAAATGAAGCAGCAGTGGAGTTTCTACAATCATTCTCCAAGTGGGAGATTGTTGTGTGTGGAGCATGATTGTTCAAAGGTCTTTTTTTTTAGCCGGATGTATAGCCCAGGAAGTTTGTACACCCCTCCACGCGGGGGGGGGGGGGCTTGTCCCCCCCGCGGGGGTTCGGGGGGGCCGATCCCCCTCGGCTGGCGGGGGCTCGGGGGTAGTGCCCCCGAAGCTAAAAACAAATGTAAAATTGCCTTGTAAAAGTATAGTAATTTCTAGTCAATCTGGGCCGTTCATTAGGCAGATGATTTGACGGTAGAACTTATGTTTAGTTTAGGGTTTTTTGCCCTAGAAGGCAACCCCCTCTCTTTGTATGAGGGCATTGTATTTGAGACTGAGATATAGATGTGTATTCTGTGAGCGAGAAACAGAGAGGTGAGCCTGTGAGAGAAAACATAGGATATTACAGCGGATTTGCTGTAGGTTGTGTCTCTTCATTTTGCTGGATAATAGAAAGGAAGGACTGGCTGTTCGGGGTGGACGTAGCCCAAACTGGGTGAACCACGTATATCTGTGTCTCTCTTGTTTTGTGCATTTTTTGTGTTTATATTTCTGCAATATTTTATGTGTTCCATTGCTCCATAATATATAATTTTCTAACATTGTGTAAAATATCCTTTAACTATTTTAGTTGAGAATGTAACAAATCACAATTTTACCACCCTCCACGATGTGATTGTAACATATAGATTGTTCATTTATCTAACTAATGGGAGGATGAGGTGTTATCAACCTATATTGAAAGCTTCTACCAATAATTACATTTTTTTCATCATTACATGAATCGCCATTTGCAAAGATTAAATATTATTTACTAAGTATTCCATATTAGAGGATGGCTCACTATAATTATATATTACCTTTGCAAATTATTGATAAACTACTCACTAATGGGCTCGATACAACCATGAGAGTTAGAACAATGAGTTGTGCAATCACTTCTAGATCCATTTGGTTCCTTTCACCTTTCATCGAGTGGATGATGAATAAATGTTGTCAATATCAATCACTTTTCTTCTATTTTGTCTTCTTCTAACTCCTACCCATTTGTGTACTTTTGATTGGGAGCCTTAAGAAACTAATATCTTTAAAATAATACATAAAGATAAAGAACCCTTCAATATATAGATAATAAAATTTCATACTGGAGATAAACAAATGGGATAATCTATTCGGCGTAACTCATTTATTCAAAATGATTGGGTATGGAATGAATATATGATAATAGAGGTTCACTTTTTGATAGAATTTTTTCTTGCTTTTGCAGCAAGCATTCTAGATCTCAAATTAGGTAAAGAACTGTATGAATGATTCCTCGGGTCATAAGAAAGAGAGGCAAATAAATAATTATTTTGAACGAATGACTAATATGATTGACCACATGTTCTTTATGAAACTAAATAACTGAAATATTAATTATATTGTTGATATAATCCATACATGTTATGGTATACATCTCTACTCCACCATTGATTTTGTTACACATGAACTCTTCCATCTTCGAGAGGTGGTTGATCGGACCAAAGTGGTATATTTCTAATCCATAGTACAAATCATTTATACTCAGGGTTTGAATCCCTCTCTTTGTTTGTCCACTACTGATGGTGAAAAATGGATAACCCAAAATATTTCTATGGAACATAAAGGACTGAGTAACCTAAATAAATACAGTTTTTTCATTATTCTTTACATCGAATATTAAGTCTTTGATTTTTCTATAGAAATCCAAAGATAAAAAAGAGAAATAAAAAATACCAATATTGAATAAATGAACAACTTAAGAGTAAGCATTAACTAATATCTAGAATCCTAATTATATGTACAATAGAATAGATAATCAATCTTTGCACCACATATGGATAGTTGAATACTAAATAATAGTATGATTATTATGAATCACAAATTTATTTTTCTGAATCATGTGTGAAAATCGATTTGAAAGGGGATAAATTTTCACTTTGTTTTCCAAATGGTCCTTTTTCCATTTTTTTTGGATCAACTATATATTTATTAAATCTTTATGAAAATATGTCATTGGTATCAATTGTATCAATTATACGTGATCCAATAGATCAATATGAAGTGAGTTGTGGGATTGGAAGGAAGTGATGAAGGTGAATGGAAATTTTTTTATCTCGGAACAAATAAGGTATTTGAATTTGGTATCATTTGGTGGAGTAGGTGTTATAGACATTTTTGGGCACTGCAACCCCAATCATAAATGTGCATAAACCAAGGGTTCCTAAGTCCCTAAAAGTTTTGTTCCAACCCCTAAAAGAACAAGGTCAACTGATTACAGCATCTCCCAGAAGTTCTCCATGAAAAACTACTCATAACTGGTCAAAATTGGACCATCTCACCTTCTCCATGGTTAAAGTGCACTGCATCCCAGCTAAATGCAAACGGGAGGTGCGATGCATACTGAAAATCCCTTCTATGGGGTGTGATGGGCGAGAGTGGACAAATGGCAGGGTCAATCTGTGAGGTGGAGGGTCACAGAATCTTCCAGAATCTTCTCCTGTGACACTTGCCTCTTTGCATTCACCGAGGGATGAGTAAGAGATCATCAATCTCCAAGTGGAATCAAGAACTATCAGAGTGCGGACACTAATCAAATCTCAGAAGTTGACTCACCCCCCTTGCAAACATCTATATATGGATCCCTCATCCTAGAGATCTAGAGGCTGGAATTTTGTATCTTGTAAGGAAGTGCTGCTGGTTTCTTGGTGTAACATCATAGTGTTGGGTGATCTAAGCTTTTCTTGAGGTGAAGAAGGGCTTTCTTGCTGAGAGGATGACGCTGGGTCAGAACAATTGGTTATAATCCTCTTTGCTATTCTTGATTATTAATAAAAGCTATTCAAGTTTTCCTCCACATTCTTGTATGATTGATGATATATGCATTTGTGTGGTCAATATATATCTGGTCCTATATTGTTTATGATGGTAGATCTATGTTCTTGGATAGTGTTAGGCTGCTTTGAGTCTACAGGTGCTCTTTGAAGTTGGGTAGACAAGGAAGCGAGTGGGAAAGATCTATCAGAAGAGAGAGGAATCAAGCAAGGAGCCAAGTGCAAGATAGAGGCTGGTCTCCTTCTTTCCCCTCTTATCTACTTCTCATAAAGGAAAACGAAAGTGGTTTTAGTTTGTTTGTTTCTAAGGGAGCTTCCAGCCTTAGTGGGACTATCAGCTCTTGTTATAGACAATTTTGTGCCTTGCAGCATCAGGCATGAATTGTCAATAATCCAAGGGATCCGAAGTCCCAAAACATGATGTTCCTACCCCTAGAGGAACGAAGTCAGCAAACCAACAGCTCTCAGATCAGTTCTCCACCTGAAAACACTCAAAAACAAGCAATCCTAAAATCAAAGCAGGTGCTCCACTAGGCTTCTGCGCTGAAACTCAACTCCTCCATGGTGTACCTGCGTTGCAAAGCAGGTAGAACAAAGGCCACCTGCGCTGAGCGAGATGGGACAAGTGGCACACTGAGTCATTGCTCTGGAATCTTTCAAAAATGACACTTGGATCAGGGATTTCGCCTTGTGATGAGTCATAGGCTCTGTTTCTCCAAGTGGAAGCAAGGTTCTCCAAGTGGACTCAAGAACTGAAGATCAACTGAAGAGAGAGAGGACACAAGGCAGTTACACATCAGTTGCAAGCTGACTCATCCTTTCTCAATTCATCTATATATTGAGCTCTCTCCTATGAGCTCAGGAGGCTGGAATTTTGTGCAAAGTAATGATATGCTGTTGGTTTCACTATAGAACTATTGGGTGATTGCTTGAAGGAGGTGAAGAGGAGAAATTCTTTCTGCTGGGAGGTGTTGCTGGATTGGGGCCTTCAATGGTTGTAACCTTCTCAGAACTTTACTTCTTCCATTAATAAAAGCTATTGAGGTTCTTCTATATGCATTTGTTTCAATGATGTATTGTGATGATTGTATATTTGATTTATGCTAATCCTTGAATCAGTTATGAATGCATGCTTCTTGTAGTTTCCTTCTTTGTTATTTGGTAGGATCTCATTGTAGCTGGGCCAGCAAAAGAGCAAAGAGCTAGGAGCAAGCAGCAAAGAGAAGAGATTGGAGCAAATATTAAGCGCAAGGCAACGGTTAGTGCATTTCTTCATTCTCTCTTGCTTTCATAAAGAAGTAAATCTTAAGTAGTTTTGTTTACAGTTGTTGCTGAGGTACTATCACCCTTAGAGTGGGATAGGGTCATCCAAATCAGATACTTTTCCCTACAACAAACTGGCGACTCCGCTGGGGATCGTATCTGTTTGATTGTTTGTAGTATTTTGCTATTCATTTCCTGAACAAAAGAGTACCAAATCGAAAAGCTTTTGACTATATCAAAAGCGAAGTAGAGGGCAGCTACTCTAGCTCATTTCTGAGCATGTTCATGATTTGAAGAGCTGATCTACAAGGATCCTTGTAAGCTCTTAGTGATAGCTTTTCATCTTCCTTGTCATCCCTTAGTGTGTGCTTGACTGATAGCTTCTGATTTGAGCAAAAACTGTGAATTTTTGAGAAAATTGTGACCCGGAAACTGAGAAAACGCAACTTTCGTTTTCCAAAGCAGGTAGTACACAGGCTACCTGCTTTGCAACGCAGGTCCCGAAGGGGCTACCTGCGCTGAGAGCCAAACTAGCTGTGCAGCACCTGCGTTGGCCCAATTTTGCCTTGTGCATTTGGGGTTTCCTCCCTTTTTCTTGCCTGTTTTCACTATAGATTTTGCAGCCAGTTACCAGTCTTGTACCTGTTCTGAAACCAACCTTACTTGCCATCATTCTGCCTCTGTTATATAACGAAATTGTACTTGTTCTTTTGTATTTCTTACATCATTTACAATTTCCCATAACGAAAGTGAATTAGTCTTGCTTTGGCCTCTTAGATCTGAACCTGTGTTAGGCATTTTGCTGGTCTAAAGAGTTAGCTTGTTTGCTGTCCATAGCTGATTAGTCTTTTTACTTTCGTCATTATGGTTTGATTTCATGTATTTCCAGTGATTAAACAAGTAAATCTTAAGGTGTCTTTTGATTTTGGACAAGCTTGTTTACTTTCGCTTGAAATCGAAATCAAAGTTATATAACAACTTTCTTTTTGTAATACATCAACATTAAGAAAGGGAAAAGAAAATACATGCATTGTGCATTTTTGCATTTGACTGTTTGCATGCTGATTTAGGAAATTTTGCATTAGTGTGTGCTCTATGATCTGTGTGAAAAGATTTGCCTTTCTTCTCCTCAGTAGTTAAGATTTTCAAAGTTGAAAGATTGAAAAGTTTGCTTCTCATCTTAGACTGCATTCAGGAATTTGTTACATACATCTCGTGGTGATCCTTAAAGGCAAACTGCTAAGCAAGATCAACATTAAAATAAATCCAATTTACTTAACAACGCTTTGAAACATAACGCAAACACATAGAGGTCTAAGCTAGAGACGTGTTCTGGCGTCGTTAAACGTAGTGACTGTCGATCTCGAAGAAGGTGGGTGATTCCTCCTGAGAGTCGGTGGCACTAATACGGACTTGTGCTCCCACGTACCGTCGAGTATATATTGGGAGACCCCTATAGGCATATATCCTTTATCCTTAGGAAGCCGTGTCGGCCGCCCTACTGATCGCAATGCAATGAACACAACATTCACGAAGATTGACCACACGTACCGTAAAACGTATTCCGTGGTTTTGCGAAAGGTTTGGCACACCCTCTGCCTAGATCTCCAGAGCAGTTTCTTTTGGCCTTTTTCAAACTCTATAACTGAAAAAGTCCAACCGAGCATTTGTCACTTCGGGCTCGTTAAAACATCGAAGGAGACTAGAGTCATCTTTAGCTTTTTCTCGACTCTTAAAACATGAAAAAGCAAAGTTGTGTCTAAAGCGTCGTTAATAAAATTTATTTTCAATGGAACATAATCACCTGTTATTCCCGCGTTGATCTTTCAGTTGAAAAGTATGGAGTCCACCAACCAAAGAAGTCACCTTGGCGGAAGTCCCAGTCCCTTCTCCTCTTGGGGAGATATTGGTGCGCCCCATATGGCCACATTGTCACTTCCAGGATTGACAATTGGCCTACCTGTATGGCTCTTTTCAACTAATGTAGTTCAGACCACCACAAATCCTGAGCAGTCGAATCAACAGTCAGACCAGTCTAGAGCTACCCACCAGCCTTCCACTTCTTACAATCCTTCCTCTGATCCTTCATCTTCGCGAGGTAGAGCCGGCAGAAGCCAGCCTCCCATGGAGAAGAAGGAAAAGAAGAAGAAAGAAAAGAAGCAGAAGGGGCCTATGGCGAAGGCGACTGGGGGCAAGCAAAAGACATCTAACAAAAATCCACACACTGCACCGACCGGGCCTAAATCGCCATGTGTCATTTGCAAAGGGACCCACTTCCACCGTGACTGTCCTTGTCTTCCCCGGATACTAAGGGACTGGTCCCCCAGGTTGCACAATCCGGTAGCATCAACCTCTGATAGACATGTTGATTGCATTCCGTCAACTAGCGAGAGTGAAGGACAAAGAGGGAGACCAAGATCACCCTGCAGACTGTGTGAAGGCGATCACGCCATCCACCGTTGTCCATTCTTAGATGAGGCGAAGAGAGTTTTGGAAGATCGTCCGGTTTCACCGTTACGACTTCCTCCTGGATACCAAAAACTCGTGCCAAGTCCCTCGATAGTTGAAAATCCAGCTGGCCTGATCAAGTGGTCAGCTGAAGTGTCAGTCATTGAGAATGAACCTGCTGAATCCAGACCAGACGAAAGTCTAAAGGTCGAAACGGTAGTTGACCCGGTTCTTCCTTCAGAGGTTTCATCCTCAAATGACACCGTCATTGAAGACTCATCTTCAAATGACACCCTCACTGAAGAGAACAAGGATGACACCGTCCATATTCTTTTCATCAACACAGACTCTGATGAGCATCAGGGCAATGCGCCCATTCATTTATCGCAGGAAGGAACATCGTCAGGGTCGTATCCGGCCGTGTATTCGGTCCCACCACCAAGCAACCTGGTTGTATCCTTTGATTGGAATCAACTAGACAGACCCCGGTTACCAGCCAGTATCCCATTCAGAATCATCGTCCAAATCTACAGAATGGTGATGGCTGGAACTATCATTGATGAAGGGGCATCTGTGAGTATCCTTTCCTCTATTGCTTGGAAAGCACTGGGTTCCCCGGCGCTTTTACCTGAGATGAGAAATCTATCAGGTTTTGATAAAGGAACCAGTCACCCGTTAGGGATTCTCCCCAATGTTCCCGTTACATTGAAGGGGAAGACAGTTCATATGAACGCCATGGTCGTCCAGGGACCCTTGGTGTATAACTTACTCCTCGGACGAGACTATATATATTGCATGGAGGCGATAGTGTCCTCACTCTTCAGAGTTATGTGTTTTCCGCACGAAGGAAGAATGGTCAAGCTCGTAGACCAACTTTCATTTCCAGGATCACGCATCGCAAATAGTCAAATACCATCCCTTAACGGTTTATTCACTCAAGGAATGCCTCCACCCCCGGTTCTACTTCCCGATGAATGCGAGTGATTCGGGAGAAAGAAATGGGACCCAGGGGGCATGCACCCTGGCCTGCCTTGGGCAAAGAAAACCTTGGGTATAAAGTTAATTTCCGCAGAAGAATATGACTAGTCCGTACCCCGTCCGGCATGGAAGAGAGGGTTGTTCTAGGATAAAGTTCTTTTGTCAAAGTTATGTGAGTGAGATAATCAGCTTCTCGCTCCCCTTGTCTAGGTAAGTAGGATGCCGAGGGAGGAGATCCATTTGTGGCGGCAAGTAGCCACCATCTTTGAAGGCAAGCCTCACCCATTAAAACATATGTTTTGAAGGATAAGTAGGGGCAGCCTCCAAAGAAAGAGATGAAATTGCTGCAACAAGTGGTCACCATCTTTAGTAACCTAGTAATAGACATCGCCGGAAAAAAGAGTTTAGTTTGCGGCAGCGAACAAAACCATTTTTTAGATAATAAGTAAGAGGCAAACCTGCCTCCGTAACGCCAATGTTTTATCTGTTGCGATCTTGCAAAAATCAAAAAGTGAACTGATGGGAAGACAAGTACCGTCGGCACCGAAAAATAACGAGAAGACAAGTATCGTTAAAAATATAGCAAGACGACAAGTAGAAAAACAGAGGTGGGACAGAGGAGGGGTAGCCTTGAAATTATACTTTATACCTGGGGGCATGCGAACCTTTTGGAGTGTAAGCACGGGACAACTATTTATTTTTTTAAATTTTTAGGTCCTCCCTTTAAACCTGTAGATCTAACCCGTTAAACTCGTAGGATTAGCCATTTCCAGCTTGCATAAAGAAGGGATGTGGGGCAAAAGTTAAAACTTGCCAAATTGGAGTAACTAGTGAGGTATAGCTCCTTAAATATGACTACCTCACCTGAGGCGTTCCTTGTATTAAGACTGGTATAATCGAGCAGTTTTAGCACACAGTTCATGCTCGTTAAAAAATAAACGCAAGATTCGAGCAGTTTTAGCACACAGTTCATGCTCGTTAAAAAATAAACGCAAGATCCGAGCAGTTTTAGCACATAGTTCATGCTCGTTAAAAAATAAACATAAGTTGTGAGCAATCTTCCCCTAGAGTTCAAGCTCACCCAGAAAAAATGAACCGGTAAATAACCTTTGTAAATGTAACCTTTGACAGCCATATTAAAGCCCTTGGTCGTGTTCTGGCAGTCTCACCTCCATCCGTTCATTTGGCCAATCGTTCATCTCCATATGTTTGTTTACCCATTTTGAGGAACAGCTGCGAAGAGTGATTTCACTTAGCCATCCTTGTGACACTGCCGTGATTGGAAAATTCCAACCTGCACCTGGAATCTGCTGCTATCCCTGTTTATCACTCGTTCCTCAAAAGACGAGTCTTCTTTGAGCTCTTTTCTCCTGACTCGTAAAATATGAAAAGTTTGCCGAGTTTTGGCCTTCCAGCTCGTTAAACAACCGGAAGAGCTATCCCTCCTCTAGATTTTAATCTTTTTGGACCTGAGGGATTATTGCACAAAAAGATCGAGCGCTTGTTTTGTTCGGCTCGTTAAAGCAATCGAAAATTCATCCCTTCTGTATTGTTTTATACTTTTTCGGACTTAAGGGATTAGATGACGAAAAAGGAATTTTGGAGTTGACTTTATGTACCTTTTCAGACTCTCTAAAAATGAAAAGGACCGAGTTATCCTTGTCGTTAGACTCGTTAAATTCATTAAATAGCGACGAACTTGTCTTTAGACGAGAACGAGTTTCCCTATCGCTAGGCTCGTTAAAACATAGCGATGGGCTTGCCCGAAGGGCAGGTTATAGAACAAGCATATGTTATCCTCCTCAAGCTTGACAAAAATAAAGAGGTACTGGTCAGCAATGACTGGGGAAAAATTGGGAGAACCTCACAGCTTTAATGGTAGCAAGTCACTCTTGAACATGACACTTTGTCCTCCGTATCACATCGGGTTGGGTTGTTTCATTCACCGGTCTCATCGCCATGGTCCCGCCACACCATCCACATTTGGGGTAATGCTACCGATCCATCACATCAGTGTCGTTATATGTTCAAGAGATGTTTTCTGCAAAGAGTCAACCGTGTCCCATCCACTGCCATACATTGTCCTTCATCCATTTCATGACCGCCACCCTGAATCATACATCACAGTTTGTTTTCACCTCATCACAATCACTAGCTCCGTTCCGTGTCACTGATGTGGGATTCATTAAGGCCCTCCTTTGACGGATCGCTCCTTGTCGACATCAGCTCATTATCCAAGGAGTTGATCTAGGAACAACCCCTTCAGTACTTTGAAGCTTGCATGCCTCAATGGCAAGTTTCTCACTTCCGGCGACAGGTATACATCAATGACCTTCGACCAGAAGATTTTGCATGGTGGTCGACACCAAGTCCTTTATTCCCACCATGTGAATTGTACTGCTGTACCTTGAGGGTCATCATCCTTATCAGTGATTCCTCTCGCGCTTGTTAACGGTTTACATCATTGACCGGTAATCAAGCGATGTCTTTCCATGTTCGACTTCAAGAAATTCTCACATGGATCGACTTGTACATCGAGTGAAGATCGGAAGAGATTGAAGACCCCGGATCTAGTTTCATCCATCCGGGCTGCAATATATATTCAGGATATAAAGACATTTGATGTGTGCATCATTGCAACAGATGATCATCCTTCTCAAAGGATGATAATTTCAGCAGAGAATTATCAGTCTACCATCAGACGATCGTCTGTTCTATGTACCAAAATGAATTTATAAAGCTGAGCATGGGAATGCCCGCCTCAGCTAGATCATGAAAAAGTATGAAAAATAATGTATTGTATTGTATCTTATTACAGGACACTTCTCAGCAGATTGAATGAACTTCGGATCCTCCTAAATAAAGCATTTCACCCGATAAACGACCTCATACTTTAGGGGGCATCTGTTATAGACAATTTTGTGCCTTGCAGCATCAGGCATGAATTGTCAATAATCCAAGGGATCCGAAGTCCCGAAACATGATGTTCCTACCCCTAGAGGAATGAAGTCAGCAAACCAACAGCTCTCAGATCAGTTCTCCACCTGAAAACACTCAAAAACAAGCAATCCTGAAATCAAAGCAGGTGCTCCACTAGGCTTCTGCGCTGAAACTCAACTCCTCCATGGTGTACTTGCGTTGCAAAGCAGATAGAACAAAGGCCACCTGCGCTGAGCGAGATGGGACAAGTGGCACACTGAGTCATTGCTCTGGAATCTTCCAAAAATGACACTTGGATCAGGGATTTCGCCTTGTGATGAGTCAGAGGCTCTGTTTCTCCAAGTGGAAGCAAGGTTCTCCAAGTGGACTCAAGAACTGAAGATCAACTGAAGAGAGAGAGGACACAAGGCAGCTACACATCAGTTGCAAGCTGACTCATCCTTTCTCAATTCATCTATATATTGAGCTCTCTCCTATGAGCTCAGGAGGCTGGAATTTTGTGCAAAGTAATGATATGCTGTTGGTTTCACTATAGAACTATTGGGTGATTGCTTGAAGGAGGTGAAGAGGAGAAATTCTTTCTGCTGGGAGGTGTTGCTGGATTGGGGCCTTCAATGGTTGTAACCTTCTCAGAACTTTACTTCTTCCATTAATAAAAGCTATTGAGGTTCTTCTATATGCATTTGTTTCAATGATGTATTGTGATGATTGTATATTTGATTTATGCTAATCCTTGAATCAGTTATGAATGCATGCTTCTTGTAGTTTCCTTCTTTGTTATTTGGCAGGATCTCATTGTAGTTAGGCCAGCAAAAGAGCAAAGAGCTAGGAGCAAGCAGCAAAGAGAAGAGATTGGAGCAAATATTAAGCGCAAGGCAACGGTTAGTGCATTTCTTCATTCTCTCTTGCTTTCATAAAGAAGTAAATCTTAAGTAGTTTTGTTTACAGTTGTTGCTGAGGTACTATCACCCTTAGAGTGGGATAGGGTCATCCGAATCGGATACTTTTCCCTACAACAACTCTGCATAGACACTAGATTTCCCGATAACAAAATGGCGACTCCACTGGGGAGTGAATAGATTGTTTGTTTTTCTATATTTGTTTTCTTTATAAACTTACAGACGGAGCCTGAAGTCAAGCCAGCTAGCCTTCAAACTGCATTTGCTATGAAAGTGAAAAGTAGATCAATGCTGCTTCAGTCTATCTCCGGGTTTTGTTTATGAACTGAACAATCGATTTACAAGCTCTCTAATTGCCCTTATGGTGCCTCTAGTAACCTGAGTCCTTAGATCTACCCCTATGATTTATTTACTGATTACTACTTGCTCGGCCTAAATCCCTAAACTATGCTGCAAACTGTGATCAAGAACTGGATCAAAAGTCTCACACTGTACCATCGCACCCTCCCTTCAAGGATATCAGTATGCATCGCACTTCCCGTGTGCTGTAGGTGGGATGCATACTAGAATCCCTGTGTAATAGGTATGCTGATCAGAAAGGGCTAATTTTGCCTTCAGAATTTGTTTTTTTCACTCTTTTCAGCTCTATTCAGGAGTTTTGATGTCTGTAGTCAGTATACCTCTGTTGGAAACCCCCTTCCTTGCCATTATTCCGCCTCCATTGTGCAAAGAACTATAAGTCCTTTTATGTATTGTGATCCATTTTCAGTTCTCTTTTACAACGAAGTAGCGTAATTGAACTATCGTTTCTTGATCTGGAAGTGTCGCAAGTGTCGTTTTCAATCATAGAAAAGAATCTGATTGTTCTTGATAGTAGATTACACTGTTACTCTTGTATTTGATTTGAATTAATAGTTTTTCAAGTGTCGAAAGCAAGTTTTCAATTCCAAATAACAAAGTGTCGTCATTGTCTTCATTTTGTCTTGAAAAGAAACTTGTTAGTAATGTCGCTTTGAAAATAATTCAGATTTGTGCTTAGCTTTCTTTTTATCATTCACACATTAAGAAGGCTGAAAACAAATACATGCATGTGCATTTTCATTTAGACTGTTTGTTGGTTTGATTTAGGACAGTGCATATAGTGTGTGCTCTCTGCTCTATGTTGAAAGAATATCGTCTCTCTTTCCTTAGTAGCTAGGATTTTCATTGCAAAAAGAATATTAAATGATTGTTTATCTTCTTAGATTGCATTTTAGGAATTGTATATCTACATCACGCGGTGAACCTGAAAGGCAAATTTCTTAAGAAAAATCAACTGTAAAATAAATTTAATGAATCTAAAAATGCTTTGGAACCTAACGCACAACATTTAGAAGTCTACGCTAGAGACGTATTCCGGCGTCGTAAAGCCTAGTAACTATTGTTTTCATTTCTAGTTGGGTGATTCCTCCACTTTGAGACGATAAGTGCCAGTACGGACTTGTGCTCCCATGTACCATTGAGTATATATTGCGAGACCACAATAGGCTTTATCCTTTATCCATAGGAAGCCGCGTCTGCTGCCTTATCAATCACAATTCACTGAACACAGCATTCGGGAAGATTGATTGCTGTACGGTAAAAAGTATTCTGCAGTTTTGCGATTGGTTTGGTAATCCGTCTGTCTAGATTTCTAGAGTAGTCCCTTTCGTTCCTTTTCAGACTCCTTAAAGGAAAAGGTCCATCTAAGCACTTTTCACTTCAAGCTCATTAAAAATCGAAGGCGACTAGAGTCATCTTTTGTTTTTTATCGACTCTTAAAAATTGAAAAAACAAGTTGTGTCAAAGCATCTAAATTTCATTTAATTCGGAAAAATATTTCCCCTTGATTTTTAGTTTATCGAGTAATCCGCAATCGTGGAAGAAAGTCAATTGAAACCCCGTCGTTCGTGGAGGCTTACGAGTCAATCGTCTTTGACTCCAGAATCAAAACTGTTATGGACAAAGCGAACTCGTTTAACCAGTTCCAAATCCCCTGGTAAGGTTAGAACAAATGTTCCAGCACCATCGGAAACTCCGGTTACTCCAACCATTTCTGGTATCCCTGCCTTTATAGAAGAAGTTCCACAGCCACCAAAGGACAGTAGAGCTGATCCTAGTGTGAAGGTAAACACTTGTATTACTGAACCAGCTCCATCTACAATTGATTTGGAAGGTGTTATTCCCCAAACATCGGTCACTACAGATTCTATACCTTCTTCGACACCAGAAATATTTTACGGGCCTGACAGTCTACCTCTTCCACCTGGTCTGATTGCTATAGAAGAGATTTTGGAGGATCCTCCATCTAGTACTCCATCGCAATTTGGAGTCGGGATCACCCTATATCCTTCTTCATCAGAAATTAGTCTACCGTTATCGGAAGCTCCTGTAGAATCACTAGGAAATCTTTTGGATAGACTAGAAATGTTTGAACAACCGTCGACATCTAGGACTGTGTCATCCGACATAGTAACGACAGAACTTCCTGCTGTCACTACAACAATGTTCATCAGCATACCATCTGCCCCAACTAGCTCTCAATTGCTAGATGGGGCCCACTCAGGGGCTATTTCGATAGTATGGTCCGTTCTTGTTTGTCCATTCGGAATAATATCCAGGAACTCTTATGTTGAGTCTCAACAAATTGATCCTTCACGGTGTCAATTTGGGCAGTCCGGTCCTCAAGGACAAACAATTCCTTTGAGTACTGGATTATCATCGTATGGGGGGCAATATACCCTTTCATTGTCTCCTCTGGGAGGACAACCATACGAGAGTTCACAACAAAATTCAAGTTATGCTGGAATTACATCTAGTGGTTGGGTGCCAATATTGCCTCAACAACCAAGAGTTGTATACTCAATGCAACAATGTTTACGTATGTCTAATATACCAACTACGTCGGCTATTGTGATGGTGTCGCAAGTACAAGAATTGCTTGTTGTATGCCAACCTCAGGTTTCTCAGGTTGTAATGCAACAACCTCTTGTCCTTGCGACTCAACCATAATCGCCAACTAGTGGAATGACATAAGCCCAAACGGGTACAATTACCCCTCATCTTGGTCAAACAGCCAGTATTGGATAACAACACATGGCTTCACAACCATGGCTGGTGCAATATCAACAACCGCAATTCCAACAAGTATACCAAGGATCTAAGCAACAAATCTTTGCATATAGTGGGCAACCGTATATTCAAAATGGTCAAAATCAACCATTCTATAATGGTTATGCCCATCAACCTTACCAAAGTTACCAGCATCAAATGCATTATGCTGGTATGAAAAGACCAACTTCTCAGGCAATTCCATCTTATCCTCGGTATGCTTCTCCAAACCTGAATCAATAGTTACCCTTCGTGGCGACTTTAGAGTTACAGGATCTAAATCGGCTAACGAACAATCCAATTGCTTATGCCCCTTGGTGGCAAGTGATTCCACATAAACTTCCATCAGATATTCCTAAATTTAATGGGAATCCAGGTGAAGACCCGTCGAATCACGTGATGACATTTCATCTGTGTTCATCAAACACCCTAAACGATGATTCGATTAGGATTTGCCTTTTTCAGAGAACGTTAACTGGTCCGGCAGCAAAATGGTATATCGAATTACCTAGAGCTTCGTTTGATAACTTCAGTGCCCTAGCCACAACCTTTTTAACCCATTTTCAGTTACCCATAAGGTATGAAATGGGAACAGAAATTATTACCAATTTCAAGCAAACGACGACCACTCACATATCCGATCATATTCATGAGTGGCGACGTCGTCGTAGAATGGTAAAAATGTATGTTCTTGATCAGCTTTTAGCTGAATGGTTTATTAAGTCATTATTACCTTCCATTATAGAAGATGTGGCAAAGGGAGGAGTCGTCACTGAAGAGCAAGTTATTGCTCGTGCACAATATTTAGACTTGATTTATACTCAGTATTATGTCAATGAGTTGCTGGAAAACTTTAGGATCTCCAACATTGTCACAATCTTCGACGGCATTAAAAGCATTTGATGGATGAACATATACCCCATATGGGATTCTAAGTAACTTGCAAGTTGAATTGGAGGGGAAAACAATAGAAATAGATGTTGAAGTAATCGACAGAAACCTCGATTACAACATCCTACTGGGAAGGCCCTGGATATATGCTATGGCTGCTGTTGTGTCGACCTACTTTAGGAAAATTGCATTTCCTTTTCAAGAAGGAATTACAATCATCAACCAATAAACATTTCTCCCCAACAGTTCCAAAGTTACAGGAAGCATTCTGATGATCCATGGAAGCCCCCATTTGCTTCAAAATATCGGAGTAGGCCTACTAAAAGACCCTATACTAATGGGGACTTTTTCCCTCCCGCCTCCAATCAATTTGGTGGAAGTGGCGATGGTAGGAAACTGCAATATGATATCTTCTATTCAAAATATCTCAAAAAACGATATTAACATGGATCATCTGCAGGTATTGCCTCCAAGCCCAATAGAAATATTGTAGCAATCAATGTTTTTGGCATGTGAGGTAGACCCAAATCAACGCTCATCAAGTGTTTGGATAGATAGGTCTAAGGAATATGGCACCCCTTCAGATCCTTGGTCGCAAGTGCATTACACCGATGAAGGAATTGTTCAGTCAATGACAATTGACGGGGCGCCATGGGAAAATTACCACCATCGTTGCCATCTTCCGGATTTTCAAGAAGATACTTCTCATGACCTTCATCATCCTTCAGTTTTTGATTTCCTATCAAATATTGTAAACACGGTGGATTCCGAGTGAAACTTGTCCAATATCGAAGAGACTATCGCCATAAATATCTCGACCAAAACAGATGTTGTAGAGAATATTTATGTTGGCAAATGTTGTTCTCCTTTAGAACTGGAAATATATAATGCTCTTTTTTGCGAATTCAGAGATGTCTTTGCTTGGTCATATGACGAAATGCCAGGCATTGACTCGAATATCATTGAATGAAATCAAGATGTATCCAGATGTCAAACCTGTACGACAACGGCTACGACAGGTGCACCCCAAGAAAGCCGCTGCCATCAAGGCAGAAGTTGAGAAACTTCTCCATGCTGGTTTTATTTACTTAGTTCCTCTAACCGATTGGGTATCAAACATTGTTCCTGTGATGAAAAAACAAGAAACGATTAGAGTGTGCGTCGATTATAGGGATGTAAATCAAGCTTGTCCAAAAGACAACTACCCTACACCCTTTATTGACCAAATAATTGATGAATGCGCCAGATGTGAAATCTTTTCATTTATCGATGGATTATCCGGGTATAATCAAATAAATATCCGCCCATAGGACCAGTCAAAGACTGCATTTATTTATCCGTGGGGCACATTTGCATATCGAAAATTACCCTTTGGTTTAAAGAACGCACGGCCAACATTTCAAAGGGCAATGAATTATACCTTCCATGATATCAAAAACATCGTTCAACCATATCTCGACGACCTTATGGCTCATTCGCGAAAGCGAACCGATCATCCGCAGCATTTGAGAGCGATATTTCTACATTGCCGACACTACAAGATACGACTCAATCCACACAAATGTGTGTTCTATGTCAATTCTGGTCATTTACTTGGCTTTGTAGTGTCAAAGGACGGGATCTGTCTCGAACCATGTAAGGTTCAGGCAATCATAAATTTGTCTTCACCTTCAAATTTGCTTCAGATTCAGAAACTCTAAGGGAAAGCAAACTTTCTGAGGAGGTTCATTCTAAATTACGCCGAACTAGCTAAAGGTTATAAGCCTCTATTGAAAAAAGAAGTACCCTTCATCTGGGATCAAGTCGCACAAGCTTCCTTTGATGCTTTAAAGGAATCACTAATGAAAGCATCATTAATGTACACTCCTGATTATCAAAAAGACTTTAACCTGTATCTGGCTGCAGTAGATACAACCATCGCAATGGTTTTAGTTCAGGAAGACAATGGAATTGAACATCCTCTATATTATTTGACTAGAAACTTAAATGATACAAAAAGAAAGTATTCCTATGTTGAAAAGCTGGCTCTCGCAGCAATTCAAGCGATACAGAGGTTTCGACACTTTGTCCTCTTTCGAAAAACTACCATTTTGTCAGATTGCAACCCCGTGACTTATATATTGTCGCGACAGTTGCTGGGGGGGAAATATTCCAAATGGATAGCAATTCTTCAAGAGTTTGATCTGGAGTTCGTAAAATCCAAATCAAAGAAATCCCTGGTTTTTGCAGAATTACTATGCGATCTCCCATCGTCGTCCAACGATGAAACATCTGAAGAAACCATCGTGGATGAATCTTTGTTTCTGATATCTTCAAGGAATCTATGGTATGGAGATATAATCATCTATCTCCAAACCCAAAAATATAGGTCTAATACCTCTCGCTCGGAACAAAAACGTATTCGATACCAATTGAAAGACTACATGATCGTCGGTGATACACTTTACCGTCGTGGTGTCGATACAGTTATGAGGAGGTGCCTCACCCATGAGGAGGCAGAAAAAGTCTTGAATGATTGCCATCCAGGCGCAGGTGGGGGGCATCAATCTAGTTACGCTACGACACAAAATTTTTTACGAGCAGGATACTTCTAGCCAACAATGTTCGACGATTGCATAACGCCAGTCAGAAGTTGCCATGCATGTCAAATTTTTGATATCAAAACTAGAAGACCACCTGCACCCCTGCTGCCAATAGTTGCGGTTGGGCCATTCACCAAATGGGGCATTGATTTCATGACATGTAACCCCACCTCGACCGGGGGGCATGGGTATATCATAGTCGCAGTAGACTATTTTACCAAATGGGCCGAGGCGATGCCTACATTAGATAACACTGGTGAAACAATTGCCTTCTTCTTTTTCAATCATGTAGTCACCAGATTCGGCGTTCCACGGGCTATAGTCACAGATCATGGATCGCATTTTCACAATCACATGATGGTCGAATTGGCTGCCAAATTGGGGCTATCCCATGACAGCTCTACTCCATATTACCCGCAGGCCAATGGACAAGTTGAAGCAATCAACAAAGTCCTGAAGCGGATGCTGCAAAGGATGATTGGAGTTCACAAAAGGAGTTGGCACCTGATTTTGTACTCAGCCTTGTGGGCATACCAAACATCGGTGAGGAATGCAATCGGGTTTACACCCTTTCAACTAGTGTATGGTATAGAAGCAATATTACCAGTTCAGTGTGAAATCTCGTCCCTCAAACTCGCAGTCGATCTTCTCCCCGGAACTTCAGAAGAGGAGGCTCGTTTCTTGGAACTAATCCAATTGGATGAAACCCGTCGTGATGCCACTTTGGCTAACGAAGCCCATAAGAAACGAGTCAAGGCACATTTCGACAAAAATGTCAAACCCCGTGTCTTCTCAAAACGTGACTTGGTCTTACTTTACGACCAAAAATTCGATAAATTGGGAGTAGGTAAATTCAAGTCTTTGTGGATGGGCCCATATATTGTTAAGCATGTATTAGCAAAAGGAGCCTACGAGTTAATGTATTATGACGGGATTCCACTAGCGCAACCCCGTAACGGGTTGTACCTTAAGCGTTATTACACATGATTCAGTGTAGTAACCCATATGCTTTTGTTACATTTTTGTTTTTGCTAAGGGTAATTGTTTTGGTCAAGTAATCCACTTTTTAAATTTGTCGCAGATGTTGAACCCATTGGAATCTTTTGTTGGATATGTCGACGGAGTGAGTTGTAGTTCGCGAAACCTATCTTCTGCGGCCTGGGCCATTTTTGATCCAAGCGGCGAGTTAGTAAGTTTCAGAGGGATATGTATTGGTCGGTCAACAAATAATATCGCTGAATATAGCGTGTTGATAGAACTTCTCTTTGATGCCATCACACATGGAATACGCCGACTTGTCGTCAGGCTAGACTCACAACTCGTCATACTGCAAGTCACTGGTATCTACTCCGTCTAAAATCCAGCTATCTACCACATGTTCCTAAGGGTCATGATTTTGGAAAGGCAATTTGATTTTATTCAATATCAGCATATTTCCAGAAACTTCAACACATTAACCGATTCATTGGCAAATTATGTGTTAGATATACATTTGCAACATTTATAAAAAGAAGCATTTCATGAATATTTGCATCAGGATCATGTAACTTAACCAAAATAAAACCCCGAAAATCAAAAATATATATATGACTGTTTATGGTTTACATATAATGTTCTGTAACCAAGACAAAATTGGTCAGATGACCCAAAACTCAAAACGCTAGGGGGCACCCTAGTCTAATGATGCTGGTGATAACAAGTCACTGCTTGTGCAATCATGCGTAAAAGCCTAGTCCATCGACTCAGCACGCCGGTAGTATGTTGCTGCAACCTCAAAGGCAGCTTGTCAGTCCTCACATCTGGAATACCAAGAATGAGGCCTTCGACCTGATCCTGCAATGCTGAAAGAGTCTCGACCACATCAAGGTCACAAAGGATAGCCCTTCCCACAACTTCTCCTACTGGAGCAGTAGTGGGCACTCTCAGGCGGACTACTGGCCGAATTGGTCCAACATCTGCATGAGCACATGAGTTTTGATTAGTCCTGATAGAAGAAAGCACAAGAACATTATAAAAGAAACAGTAAACAGAGATATGGTTAGAGAATTTACCGATGACACCCCACTGCTCGCCAGCCGGTAGTACCAAATCTGGATCACCCCGGAAATCCATACCAGCGTATGGATACTCGGAAAAAACCATCTCCTGACGGTTGAACCACTCAAAGAAAGTATTAGAAAAGGAAACCTGGGACTGACCAGCATGTCTGGCCATAAGGTCGACCCATCTCTGCATCTGTGGCTCAGTCGGTGGAGGTAAACCAAGTGAAACATACTGCAGCTGCATCAGCGGGATCTTTTCCAAGGCGAAAGCGGTCAAGATAGAACCATATCCAAAGTTCTTCAATCTTCCATTTTTCACCTTGGTCAGTTGTTCTTTCATCACAGAGAGTACTGCATCACACCAGTTGAACACCTTTGGTTCAAGGCATTCTAAGGCATACTGCATATAAGATCTGTTGGCCACATGGAGAGCCGCACTACCAGCCAGTCTAGCAAAAATGAACAGAATGGTCCTCAAGGACCTGTTAGTGACATCTCGGATATTGATCTTGCCATCTTTACTCGGCTGAGATCCCTCTCTGCAATCCCTGCGAATGTAATCTCTCACGGATTCACCCCCACAGGCTGAACCTGATAATGAGATAGGGGCACCCCGCCTCGATAAGATGGTCAAAAAATAGATGTCCACGACAGTCAAGGGGATGGACTTTCCCCTAATCTGGAACACCTGGGTGGTAGGATCCCACGCATCGAGGAAATATTGCAACAAGTTGATTTGTTGCCTCATGCTAGAGATGCGGAAAAACTTGAACAGGCCACAATTCCACAGTGCATTTACCATAACTGGATCATGTAAAGCAAGCATGTCCTCTTCTTCATGCTTACGTTCTCGCCATGTAACAGGCATTTTGCTCCAATGAATCTCTGAAACAAACAAGAGAAAAGTCAGGATCTTGATTTGGTGAAAAAGAGGAAAAAATTTCCATGAAAAACTGTGCATAAATTTCCTTCTTTGCGCCCATCGCACCCCCAGCAGTGTTATGGGTGGGATGCATGTTGACTGGCCAATGGCCAAGCCAGCATGCATCGCACCTTTCGATATAGAAGAGGTGCGATGGAGCCAGGGTGAGTTTTTCAAACCCCAGAGGCTCAGAAAAACCAGAAAACATGCTCAGAATTCAAAAAGGAAAGGATGAAATTGAAGAGCTCAGGTTTAGCTCCTACCTAGTCCAGACAGCGCCGAGAATCGTCCACAGAATCTCCCGGAATCAGCTAGTGAAAATCAAGGGGGAAAGCACCTCCAAAGCTCCAACAAACCAAAGTTCAAATGAAATGGTAAAATGAGAGGTAAAAAACCACTTTTAAATTACTTTTCACGTAATTCAAGTAAAATATTAGTGTTTTGACTCATTTTTCAAACATATATTGTTCGTTTCTAACTAGTTTGATGAAGCAATTCCGTAGGCAGTTCAACCTTTGAAGGAATAGAAGTTGTCAATGGTAAAATCAAGATAATCAATGACCATTATATCGAGCAGTTTTAACGCGGAATCCAAGCTCGTTAAAAAATAAACATAAGCAATGAGCAAATGTTCCCCCAGAGTTTAAGCTCATTGAAAAATGAACCAATTT
Organism: Pinus tabuliformis; assembly: GCA_031772625.1. NCBI lineage: Eukaryota > Viridiplantae > Streptophyta > Pinopsida > Pinales > Pinaceae > Pinus > Pinus tabuliformis. The sequence goes on from CM062817.1 coordinate 53,102,286, forward strand.
CCAATAAATAACCATCGTGAATGTATTATCATCAGCCTTTGAAGCCTTGGTCATGTTCTCAACATCACCTCCACTCTATTTTGGCCAATCATCACCTCCGTTTGATTGCTTACCCTTTTTGAGGAGCAGCTGCAAAGAGTGATCCTGTTAGCATCCTTGTGACACTGCTGTGATTGGAAAATTTGAAACCTTACCTGGAATTAGCTGCTACCCAAATTTATCACTCGTTCCTCAAAAAACGAGTCTCCTTTAAGCTCTTTTCAACTGACTCGTAAAATATGAAAATATTGCCGAGTAATTGGCCTCTCCAGCTCGTTAAAGTGACCGGAAGTGCTATCCCTCTAGATTTTAATCTTTTTGGACCTGAGGGGTTATTACACAAAAAGATTAAGCGCTTGTTTTGTTCGGCTCATTAAAAGTACCTAAAATTCATCCCTTTTGTATTGTTTTATACTTTTTTGGACTCAGGGGATTATATGATGAAAAAGGATTACTGGAGTTTTCTTTACGTCCCTTTTCAGACTCTCTAAAATTGAAAAGGACTGAGTTATCTTTGTCGTTAAACTCGTTAAAACCGAATAGCGAAAAACTTGTCCATACAGACAAGAACAAGTTTCACTATCACTAGGCTCGTTAAAACATAGCGATGGGTTTGCCCAAAGGGAAAATTATAGAACAAGCATATGTTATCCTCCTCAAGCTTGACAAAAATAAAGAGGTATTGGTCAGCAATGACTAGGGAAAAATTGGGAAGAAAACTTGAAGAAACTTTATTGGTAGCAAGTCGCTCTTGAACATGACAATTTCACTCCGCATCCGAGTCGGGTTGGGTTGTTCCGTTCATTGGTCATATCACCATGGGTCCATCGCACCATCCATATTTGGGGTTAACACTACCAATCCATCATGTCAGTGTCGCCAATATGTTTAAGAGAAGTCGCTCAAAGAATTCACCTGTGTCTCATCCACTGCAATACATTTATGCTCCATTCTTTCATGACAACCACCCTGAACCTTATGTCATCAGATCATTTTCACCTCCATTAAAATCATTTTCTCCATTCCGTGTCATTGATATGGGATTCACTAAGGCACTCCTATGATGGATCACTTCTGGTCGACATCAGCTCATTATCCAAGAAGTCGATCTAGGAACAATCCTTTCAGTACTTTGAAGCTTGCATGCCTCAATGGCAAGTTTCTCACTTCCGGCGACAGGTTTACATCAATGGCCTTCGACCGAAAGATTTTGCATGGTGTTCGATGCCAAGTCCCTTATTCACACCACGTGAATTGTACTATAGTACCTTGAGGGTCATCATCATTATCCGTGATTCCTCTCACGCCTGTTAACAAGTTACATCATTGGCTGGTAATCAGGCGATGTCTTTCCATGTTCGACTCCAGAACATCTCTCACATGGATGGACTTGTACTTTGAGTGAAGATCGAACGAGATTGAAGACCTCGGATCTAGTTTCATCCATCCGGGCTGTGATATATATTCAGGAAAATAAAGACATCAAATGTACATCATTGCTGCACAAATAATCATCCAACCTAAGGGATGATGGCTCTACCAGAATCATCAGTCTGCACACAGACGATTGTTTGTCTTATGTACATGAAAATGAATTTATAAAGCTGAGCATGGGAATGCCCGCCTCAACTAGATCTTGAAAAATATTATGAAGATAATGTATTGTATTGTATCTTATTACAGGTCGCCTTCCAGCTTGAAAAAACTTCGGATCCTCATGATAAAGCATTTCACTCGACATCAAAAAGATTAACGACCTCATGCTTTAGGGGGCAACTGTTATAGACATTTTTGGGCACTGCAACCCCAATCATAAATGTCCATAAACCAAGCACTCCTAAGTCCATAAAAGTGTTGTGCCAACCCCTAAAAGAACAAGGTCAACTGATTACAGCATCTCCCAGAAGTTCTCCATGAAAAACTACTCAGAACTGGTCAAAATTGGACCATCTCACCTACTCCATGGTCAAAGTGCACTGCATCCCACCTAAATGCACACAGGAGGTGCGATGCATACTGAAAAGCCCTTCTATGGGGTGTGATGGGCGAGAGTGGACAAATGGCAGGGTCAATCTGTGAGGTGGAGGATCATGGAATCCTCCAGAAACTTCTCCTGTGACACTTGCCTCTCTGCATTCGCCCAGGGATGAGTAAGAGATCATCAATATCCAAGTGGAATCAAGAACTATTAGAGAGAGGACACTAATCAAATCTTAGAAGCTGACTCACCCCACTTGCAAACATCTATATATGGATCCCTCATCCCAGAGATCTAGAGGCTGGAATTTTGTATCTTGTAAGGAAGTGTTGCTGGTTTCTTGGTGTAACATCATAGTGTTGGGTGATCTAATCTTTTTATGAGTTGAAGAAGGGATTTCTTCCTGAGAGGATGAGGCCGGGTCAGAACAATTGGTTGTCATCCTCTTTTCTATTCTTGATTATTAATAAAGCCAAGTTTTCCTCCACATTCTTGTATGATTGATGATATATGCATTTGTGTGGTCAATATATATCTGGTCCTATATTGTTTATGATGGTAGATCTATGTTCTTGGATAGTGTTATGCTACTTTGATTCTACGGGTGCTCTTTGAAGCTGGGTAGACAAGGAAGCGAGTGGAAAAGATCTATTAGAAGGGAGAGGAATCAAGTAAGGAGCCAAGCACAAGACAGAGGTTGGTCTCCTTCTTTCCCCTCTTATCTACTTCTCATAAAGGAAAACGAAAGTGGTTTTAGTTTGTTTGTTTCTAAGGTAGCTACCAGCCTTAGTGCGACTAGCAACTCTGCATAGACACTAGATTTCCCGATAACAGTAGGGATAAAACCTTTGTTACAAAAAAGAAAGAAAGTAAAGAGTGATGCAAAACATGAATGAACAACAACGGTGAAAGGAAAAAAGGTGATACCTTTTATTAAAAGCTTACAACAACTTGCCAAATAAAGACTAAGAGAAAAGAGAGAAAACTAATAATTGACCTTACATTGATAATTGGATCAGAAGTAGCATAAGCCTGAGGCAATTTTCTAAAGAAAAGGATTATTTGAATGAATAAAGGCATCACCTATACAAATATCGATCATTATTGTAATTCTTATTCTCCAATAAAAATTGTGTGGGGGGCTATAGCTAGAAATCTCTTTGATTGACCCAATCAATCTAAGCTATCTCTTCTACAAGTTTGACTGGACATGGGATTGGAAGGATTGATCCTTTAAAAGATATAATATTTTACCCAATATAATAGAAACTGATCAATCAATGGATATGCTTGTCCATTTTTTTGTTTCTCCTATTACGTCCAATTGCGTCAATATCCTATTTTGTTGAAATATCCACAATTGTTTTTAATCCAATTGGGATATGATCTAATGAATCTTGGATCCTAGTGGGTTGATAAAAAATGAATATAAGTATTCATTGGCATATGAAAACGGAAATAGGATGGGAATGGGGCATGACCAAGTGGTAAGGCAACAAGTTTTGATCCTGTTTTTTGGGAGGTTCGAATCCTTCCCTTTTTGACTTATTTTATTGGTTCTTGTTTTCCCTTCTCTCCCTTTTACCATTCTTCCTTTGTAAAGGGTAAATCCAATGGAATTTCAATTTACTTTTTATCATAATTTCACTATAGTTATGAGAAGGGAATGTGATTACCATAGGTAAGAGATAAAGGGATATCTCTATGGTACAAGACCGGAATACAAATCAATTTGAGATATGGTCAATTTATAAAATTATCCCATGATCCTACTCATATTAGAACTCTATGAGTAGTTAGTTCATTAAAAAATGTCCATGCCATTTTTCTTGCTCCTCGAGGAGATGATTGTTTTAATGTAATGCATTCTATGTTAGAAAGGAAATAAATTCTATACTTCATCACATATTAGCACGTGGATCTTGAAAAAGAGTTGTGGATAATATTCTTTGAAACAATAAGGAGTAAGGTCCCAATTTGATCATATTATCACCTACATGTACCTTTTGTATCTTGCAAGAGGATTTAAAAAACTTTGTGGATATAGCATCCACAATCTTTTATTGCAACATCATTTTTGCAAATATGGATCATTAACAAGTGAATGGAATTCAAGCAACAATTACAACTTTGGAATAGGTAGTTCAATATTATTTGGAGAAATCCAATACATTGGATCAATTCATAATAGATGCACCTTATGTAAACATTATTGGGATTTTTTTACATTGGACTTTAATAATTGACATGATTGTCATGAGTTGAGATGTTTATTAAAATATTTGGACATAAGAATTTAACAAATAATTCAAGGCTGATTTGTAGCGGATCAGAAAAATTCACCAAAAGCTTGGTTTAATTTCCTTCCTTATTGTGAGGAGGGCTTAATGGAAACAATGTATCTGAATAAGGAATTTGGAATGCCTCATGTATCTACAATTCCTATTGGATTTATAGATATAGCCAAGTGCATCGAACAAATAAATAAATATAATGATACCTTGGTAGCTTCTATTTTATCAAGTAAAATAGTTGATTACAAATTATATATCGATGGAAAAACTTGATTCATTTCCCGATTTGCTTGGTTCTCAACATCTATCAATTTTCAGAATTTTACTGTGAAAGAAGCAATCATTTATGGTGATGCAACTCATGCTACTTCAATCACTAAGTTACTTGCCAGAGAAATGGGAATTTGTGTGCGTTGTATAGGTACTTATTGTAAACATGATGTAGAATGATGTAGAATGGTTCAAAGAGTAAATTAAATATTTTTGTGGTGAGATAATCATCACATATGATCATGTTAAAGCAGGAAATATTATCTCTCACGTGGAAACCTTTGCAATATTTGGTACTCAAATGGAACATTATATTGGTAAACGTCTTGAGATTCAATTTGGATTTATTTTGGAACTAACTCATATCCAAAGATTTTCCTTGGATTATTGACCCTTTATGGGATAAGAAGGTACTAATTAAATAACTAATCTATTTTATATCTCATTCTCTCGAGGTATGGAGGAATTTTTGCACCAACTCATATCCAAAGATTTTCCTTGGGTTATTGACCCTTCATAGAATACAAAGGTACTAATCAAATAACTGATATATTTTATAACTCATTCTCTTAGGGTATGGAAGATCATCTTCTAGAATTTTTTTTGGGTCATGAAATCAAATAAATAATGACTAAATCATTATCCACTCATATGAGTCCAATTTGGGACCTTGAAAGTCGATAAGAAATGAATAAAATCCCATATTTTATAAAGGACAAAGAAAAGAGAAATAAAAAAAAAAAATTGTAGGAGGAAAAGGCATTGTGAACAAGTAATGCACATAGCTAAAGAAGCGTGAAGTTAAGTACCTACTCAATATATATTATTTGATTACATGGAGTGTATTTTATACAAAAAAAGAGTGGATCCAATTCAATACTTATTTCTATCAAATTAGTTGAGTTAATGACTATTCATAATCACATCTCGATGATGATAATTCGAGATTAGGGAGGAATCTTCAAAACATCATTTAAAATGATGGGGTAGAAATAAATGTGAGACTATATAGGTTTTGTGGATATAGATTATGGCATCATTTCATATTAAAATCAAATGCCATTGGCTCAACATTATTTTTATTTTATTATATATTCTCCAATTCAATCTCATTTCCATGTCATTACATACAAATATGACGAATATTTGAATCATTCTATTATTATAAATAGGCTCAAGATTTTCTGCCAGTGTGTCTAACATCTTCTCCTAGTAAAGTTCCAATCCAACAATTCATTTATCTCTTATTTTGGATTGAAAATAGTGTATTATGTTGATATAATTTGTCCGTTCACAATATAAATAGATATCTTAGGTTCATCATTTATCAATGATTCTATCCCATCATGATAATTTTGTTCATGGATCATTTATTCATAACGGAGATTACTTTATTCTAGAATGGTGGATCAAAACTCTACCTATCCATATATGAATTGACTAGTGAATTATTTGGTAAACTAGATTGGTAGGATTCTTTTTACTAGTTCATATTTGGTAACCTCACATTCCACTTCGATCATAGATATCCTCAATATATATTTGCAATATGGGGTGCTAGCTCAATGGTAAAGTAGTTGGATTTTAACTGTAACTAAGATATTTTACACATTTGAATGAAGTGAAAAACTAGTTGATACCATCTCTAAAGTTCATAAGACTATCACTGATTTTTGAAGTATAATGAATGGTAAAAAAAGGAAAAAAAACATGTTGTTCCAACATATGATCTTTATGATGGCTGATATTATTTCTTAGATACTTGATTTAATTAAAGGAAACAAATTGGTGGGAAATGCCTATTATATACCTAGATGGATGTATAATATGCTCATATTTTTGGATCAAATGTGATAATTGTGAATAAGATTGAATCAATTCATGGCTAAGTCAAATGAGTCAATGGAGAAATCCATATGAACTGAATCATAAGTAAACCCAAAGAAAAACTATTTTGTTCCTTGTTCCAATTAAGTGAGTGAGGAATTCCCTTTACTGATTAGAAGTTAAGAGTAGTGTAGTACCCCATATTGGGAGGTTTTTCTGAGTAGATCCAGGATTTATAGACTCACAATGAGTCCTCAGTACTTGAGTATAGATGTGTAACATAAATATTGTAATGACCATGTTTATTTATTAGATGAGTTAGAAGATTTATTGGTTGCTAGGATAAATTTTTTTTATTCTTCCTCATGACTATTGAGATCCTTGAGTAGTAAATCTATATAATATAGAATCTTGATATCAGGATATATCTCTTTTTTCCTATCTTGTTTAGACTAGAACACACCATGTATTTTCTCAAAAATTAAGAGGTTATTCTTATGAATGAGGACCATAGTTGAGGTTTGAAAATGGATGAGTTCCATAGATATGAAAAGGAATATAGCTCTTGGAAATAATGCTTTTTTATATCCACTCTTTCTTAGGGAAGATATTTATGCAATTTATCATGATCATTATTTGGATGGATTAAGTTCCTCTAAATCTATGGAGATTTTATGTTCGAGTGATCTATTTAGTTTCCCAATTATAAAACATATGATTGGTCAAATACATCAACAAAATTATTCAATTTTTTAATTGGTGAATTGTGATCCAAATCCATTAGGTGATCACAAGAAGAGTTCCTATTCTAAATTAGTACTAGAAGGACTAATATTGGTCCTCGAATTTCGGTTCTCTATATGGTCAAAATATTATGTAGAAGGGATGAATGAATGGAAGTGTTTTTCATTCAATATTTCCTTTCTTGGAGGATAAATTCTCACATTCAAATTATATATCAGATACACTAATACCTTATTCTATTCATCCTTAAATTTTGGTTCGAACCTTTCATCATGTGATCAGAGATGCTCCCTCCTTGCACCCATTATGACCTACTCTCTATGAATATCAAAATAGTCTATAGAATTCACTAAGATCAATTATTATTGTCCCAAGTGTAAATATGAGATTCTTCTTATTTTTGGGGAATTATTAGGTCTATGAATGCAAATCCATTTTATTTTCCATTCTTAAATGATCCTCTCACTTATGATTGTTGTCTAGTGGATATTTCCCTTAGTGAAGTCATTTTTATTAAAAGATAAAACATATTCTAATATTTTCTCTTTGAAATTCACTGAAAAATATCTCGTAGTTGAAGGATCCTAAAATTCACTATGTTAGATATCACACTATATTTATTATAGCTATAAAGGGTACTCATCTTCTAGTGAAAAAATGTAGCTATTATCTTCTATTTTTTGGCAATGTTATTTCTATCTTTCGTTTGAAGCATACAAGGTAAGTTCTTGTCAATTATCCAAGAATTGTTTTTATCTAGGTTATGTTGTGAGGGTTCATATGAACCCTCTATTGGTTAGAACCAAAATTCTAGATGAGTTATTCATGGTCCATCTTATTGCTAATGAATTTGATCCAATAATTTAGATTGTACCACAGTCTAACAGATTTGGTTCAATCAAATTTAGGGAAATATTTTCATTACTATAATGGATCCTTTGGTCAAGATGGTTTATATCTTATAAAATATATACTTTGAATATAATGTGCTAGAACTTTATATAGTATAAAGTATATAAAGTATATACTTTGAATATCACATTATTTACATGTAGTTCAGAATGAATTATGTCTAAAACTCTTTCAAAAAAACCTATTCAAAAGAACAAGAATTAGATTCTCTCCCTTTTTCATGAGAAGTGGTGGCTTGTTCATAGAGAGAACCAATTAGCATTCAAATATTCCCCAGACAAATTCCTTAGGTAATTCTTGGGAAAGGTACAATATCTGAAAATAGAAAACTTATTTAACTAATGAAATGTTGTGAGTAATTGCCTATATTCAGAATCATTTTGACTTTCTATCCTAGAAATAAAATGATTAGGAAATAGATACATTACATGGGGAAAGTAGTATGCAATGAGAATTGCAAACAAGATTTGGGGAGAGATTTCTCATTCTTACTGATACTAAACTAGCAAATCATCCACTCCATCCTATGAAGTTTGGGTGGCAATCTGAATCAAATTTCTAATAAGTATATCTCTCCAATTATTCTAGTTTTAGATCTAATTAATTTCCTTTTCATATTTATTTTTGCTGGCCAAGAATGAACTATCACAATATAGATTCTCCAAAAAAATGATAAAAAAATATTGTTCTACTCACATCAATTTTTTTTAAAACTACTCAACATGAATTTCCAACTTAGATTTTCTAACTTAGATTTTGATCCTATTACTTAATGGACTTCAAAACTTTAAATGAACCTCAAATCTTAACCAACCATTATTTAATCAAGCTATAATTAAATTTAAGTCTATGATTTAGGTGGATCAATATCTCTAACATTAATGATCAATGTCTTATTGAAATGAATTTGTATTATAATTATTATTATCTAATTTTAAGATCACTCCCAAATCAAACACCATATTAGTGTATAACACTCCTTATTTATGAGCTATTTGAAATTATTATTAAGAAGTTTGATGAATTACTTGGAAGCCATCAATTTTAGGTATCACATTTAGGAAAATTAAAAATAAAGTAAAAATGATTATTCAATGACTTCTGCTTTGTTATTTAATATTTGTAAATAAACTACTTGATACTATTGTTAAAAAGTTTGACTAGTTACTTTGAAGCTATCGATTTTAAGTATCAATTTTAAGAATATTAAAATTAAATTAAGGATAATTATTTAATGACTTATACTTTGTTATTTAATATTTTTATGTTCGTTTATAAAGGGAGTTTTAAGATCGTAAGGAATAAAGTTAATATATTATACATATAGGAGGGGTGTAGGAGGGGGTAAGGAAATAAGAACTAGAGATGTTTATAAGTGGTAGGAGATATGAAAAATGTATTTGGTAAAATAGAGGATATTTATAAAATTAGAGGTTAATTTTTGTTTTTAATATATTGGAAAGGGTTTTAAAAAAAAATTAAAATGTTTTTATTAAAATGTAGTGAAATTAATATCAACTATAAACAAAATATTTTAATTTCTATTTTAATTTTATATTTGAAATATTAAAAAAAATGTTTTGTTTTTGTTTTTTTTTTATCAGGCAAGAGTAGGTCCTTCTATTAAATGTATCCAAATATACATAATTTACAAGGAGCCACACACCTCCTCTGCGAGCGATCAACAGTTAGTCGGGCAGGCCAAGCCAAACCAATCACCTAAAACTAGGAGAAACCTAAACCAGAAATCCAGGGAGAACTGCATAACAGAGCACAAGGTCATCTAGCAGTGTTGTTGTGCATCAAATGAGCCTAGAAAACCATGGAGGGCAAGCCCATAACTTGCTGTAGGTTCACAAGAGGTCCCACCACAGGCCAACTTGAAAATTGACAAACGGACCCCATGGAAGTTAAAAGCATAACACTCTAAACATATTTTGGGTCCGACCAAAATGCACAAAAAGTCACTACCGTTGATCCATAGACAAAGATCCAACGGTCATCATGGATATCGGAAGGACGAGAAGCGCGTGAGTTAACCGCCCGATGGGGGCAGTTTTCTCTCACCTCACTCCGCCACGCGTCATTCAAAGAGTGGAATCGGAGCAAAACACAGAAAAACCAGAAACCATTTAGACCCCGCTCGATATACTGCTTGTGGTATTGGACCGGTTGACTCGCAGAAAAACAAAACACGTCCTTTCGCCATGTGTTGTCCCTTAATTCCGTCCAGCAGGCAGTACTTGAGCCAATCCCGTTCACCTGGATTCTCTGTCAACCACCACCTAAGCCAATGACGAGGCATACCCCATCCTGTGGAGCTGTCTGAGTCAAACCTTTCATCATTCAAACAAAGGGAATCCAGACTTTGGAAAAAAACTGAACCAAGGCGGCTTAGATTGTGTGGAGTTCTCCAACCTCCCGTTGTTCTTCAGGGTCCCTTTGATCCAACTTGTTAGTCCATTATTCCATATCCTGGGTAGCTTGACAGAGACAATCCTACCGCAATTTACGTGGGGGAAGCGAATCCTAGGCATACCTAGAATCCCTATCCCTATTTGTGACTCCTTCATTCGCCAAACAATCTGCTAACATGTTAGCCTTCCTTTTCACATGAGAAAATATGACAGTTTTAAGGGTTCGCAGGTGAGAATAGATACAGTAAAAAACCTGCAAGAGCTTCCAGTGCTTCGACAGTTTATTTGGAGAGGTTCCGTTGCTAATTTTCTTAGTAGCTCTAATAATTAATTCCGAATCCGCTTCAATTATAACATTGTTTAAACTTGAATTCACCAAGATTTCCAAGCATTGCTCTAATGCCATGAGCTCAGCCATGTTGTTTGTGGCCTTCCCCAAGTGGCCATGGATGATTATCTATATTTGTCCCTGATCGTCTCTTATGGCACCCCAAAGCCCGCTAAACTTGGGTTGCCCTTAGCTGCTCCATCAATTTTAACCTTTAAGAAACCATAAGGAGGAGGCTTCCAAATGGTAGCACACTTGTTTATAAGGCTCACTGCCTTCATTATTCCCAGAGGATTGATAGACTAGAGACCCAAGTGAAGTAAAATTCTCTCCTCATGGGGCAGGGGAGGATCTTTAGGAAGGGTCCTCAACGAGCTTCTTACTGTGTCTTTGAGCTACCTCAGAATTTGCTCAATTATATGTTGGGGCCTGTTTGATTTGCTTTTGAAGATCTGACTATTGCATTCTTTCCACACATTCTAGATGATAAAACCTGGAACCAGAATCTAGGCTTTATTAACTATCTCATTCCCTGAGAAGTTCTTCCTCTAGTTCTTTAGAGTGTTGGATATGCTAAGACTATCCCTATCCGTTTGTCTAAAAATAGCAGCCACCCAGTCCCACACATTTGAAGTGAAAGGATAGAGGTTGAGAAGGTGTTCATCGTCTCCTCATGAGTGCCACAAAGGTAACACCTAGAAGGACCAATGAAGCCTTTCTTGAGGAGATTCTCCCAAGTTAAGATCTTCCTTTGATGCACTAGCTAGATGAAAAGCTTTATCTTCATCCAATGCAGACTTTGCCAAAGTTTCTTCTAGATCTAATTAGGATTCACAAAGTTAAATCCTGTGACTTCCTATTTGGCCTCTTTGAGGTTAAAGTTGCCTTCAGTGTTCTTATCCCATCTTAATTGATCCATTGAGGAAGAGACAAGAATCCTTCTATGCTCTAGCTCCTGGGTGAGGGCTTCTGCCTTGGTCTTCAGCTGGTTTTCATCATTGTATCCAAGATCCTTCCACTCCCTCCATTTTCCATTATTCCTTCCCTGATCCTAGAAGTCTTTTACCAGAACCATACCTTTGCTGCCTATGTCACTTTTGAGATCTGCAAGTTAATCCCTATAAAGGTTGGGTTCTTGTTGTCAATTGTCCTCCCAAAATCAAGCAAGATCCCTTGCTCGAATTTCCCAAAAAAAAATGGTGCTGAATACTATTTTTATTATCCCAGGCAAGGTTCCAAATATGGGAGCCCTTATTTTCCCTCACATTCTAATGTGATCCTTCTCCTACGAGTTCATGGCATATTTTTGTTTCTAAAGCTTAGCCCAAGGGGCATTCGGTTCCTTAATCCATATCCACCAAAGCTTGGCTCCCAAGACTTTGCTGAGGGTCTCACGATCATGAAGCCCCAATCCACCATGGCCGTTTGGCTTGCAAAGCTTGTCCGAGGCCACTAAAGCCCACTTATTTTTCCCTTCCCCTCTACCCCACAGAAAGTCCCTTTGTATGCTTCTTATTTGCTGCTTAATACCTTCAGGAGCTGGCAGAGTTGAAAACTTAAAAATGGGAATGGCTTGCAAGACCGCCTCTGTGAGCACAAGGCGCCCTGCCAAATTTAGTGATCTACATGTCCATTTTCTGATCTTGTCCTGAAGTTTATTTAAAATTGGTTCCCACACTTTCTTGCTTAGCGGTTTGTCAGTAACGGGAATGCCAAGATATTTGGAAGGCAACTGTTCTCTTTGAAATCCAAGAATTCTGTTAATATTTCTATGAATAGTAATATTAGTGTTAAAGAAAAAAAATTTGGACTTGTGAAGGCTTACCTCAGTGCCTGCTGCCATAGCAAATTCATTTAAGATGCTTTTGATTGCTCTGGCCTCCCTAACTGTAGGTATGCCTTGCAACATTGTGTCATCAACAAATTGTTGATGAGTGTTTGCCTCTCCATCCACGGTGAGTTTGATACCCTAAATTCTTCCTTCAGCATTTGCCATTTTAATCGCTCTACCTAGCCCTTTCATCATGAGGGTGAAGAGGAACGGTGAAAGGGGGTCTCCTTGTTTGAGCCCTCTGGAGGGAGTGAAGGTCCTTGATGGAGCTCCATTAAGAAGTATGGAAAAACTCATTGAGGTAGCTAAAGCCATGACCCATCTTATCCAATTCTCATGAAAACCATAGGATTTTAGAATTGCTCTTATGTAAGCCCAACTTAATTTGTCATAGGCTTTCGCGAGGTCCAACTGAATGATCATACCAGCTTGTTTGTTGTTTTCGACAGAGTGTACTACCTCATGAGCTTGGATGATATTGTTTAGGATTTGTCTTCCCTCCACATAGCCTTTTTTCTCCTACGATATGAGAGAGGGTAGAACTGGTTTGAGTCGATTGGTTATAACTTTGGAGATAATTTTATACACCACATTACATAAGGCTATGGGCCGAAACCCATCCGGAGTCATGGAATTTTCCTGCTTTGGAATCAGAGCTATGAATGATGCATTCAGAGCCTTCAAAACTTTTTTGGATCTTCTTGACTCTTCCACAACCTCAAGGATTTCATGTTTGACAGATTCCCAACAGGCTTTGAAGAAGTCTACATTGAATCCATCCGGGCCTGGTGCTTTTCCACTCTGCATTTCATTTATCACTTCACTCACCTCCTCTTCCGATACTGGCTTGTTGAGATTGTGGTTGTCCTCTCTGGTAACCAGCTGAGAGATGAAGTTAGTGAAATGATCAATGAACCTAGATCTGTCCTCCAGTGGCTCCTTTGCAATTTTGTAGAAGTGTTGCACAAGGACCGATTCCATATCATTATGAGAAACAAGCTCAATGCCTTGAGAATCTTTAATTTTTGTGATTCTGTTGTGTGCCCTGTGAGCCATAATGGCTTTGTGGAAGAATTTTGTGTTTCTTTCTCCCTCTTTGATCCATTGTATCCTTGATTTCTCCCTCTAGAAAATTCCTTCTTGTCAGCATCGATCCTCCTATTCTTCCTGCAGAGAGTTAGTTAATTTTTGCCACTCTTCGGTGAAGCCATCTATGATGTTGATCTGATTGATCTCTTGGAGCTTCAATTCAATTCTCTTTTGGCTTTGAAGATGTCTCCAAATTCATTTTTGTTCCAAACTTTAAGACGGGATTTGATATGCTTAAGTTTCTGCTGGAGCATATACATTTTTGTGCTGTGAATATTCAACTCCTCTCTCCACCATTTATCAACGTAATTAGTGAAATTATGGTGCGAGAGCCAAGCATTTTCAAGCCTCAAAGGTTTGTTTCTCGGAGTGCCCATAAAGGTAGCTTCCAGCTATACAGGCCAATGATCTGATCCTCCAAAGGGAAGAACGAACGCTGTCATGGCAAGTCCTGAGAGAAAGAGGTCCTCTGAAATCATGAGCCTATCGAGTTTGGAAGCAACTTGATGAGACCCTCCCCTTTTTTTGTTCCAAGTGAAGGTTCCATTAATTGTTTCAGTGTCCACTGGCCTCATGTTCATAATGAAGTTCTAGAGGCCATGGAGTCGCTGCCTAGTTGTCTAGTACCTCCTTTTTTTTTCGGAAAGAGATCTTATCATATTGAAACCTCCTACAACGATCCAGGGAAAGATGGGATGTCTTGCTCTTAGTTCATCCATGGAAGTGAGAAGCTTGAGTTTGTCTGCTTGCTTTTGAGGTCCATAAACATTTGTAATCATGTCTATCTCCTTGTCCCCTACAGGTTGACATATGAGGGAGAGATAGTTCCTAGATGCTTCAACATCTAGAATTCCAAATTTCTGTGGGTCCCACAAAGTGAGAATCCCCCCCATTGAGTAATTTGCCTTAACCTATAGATACTCATATTTAAATAACCACTTATTATGAATATCTCTTATCTTTTCCATCGAACATTTTGTCTCCTAAATGAAAACCATGTCTGGTTTTTCTTCTTTCATTTTGTTACTAAGATTTCTTTGTTTCCTCCTATTCCCTATTCCTCTAATGTTCCAGGTTGTGAACATCATTAAGAAAGGTTAGTAAATGAATAACTGGTAAGATCTTTCATCTTACCTAAGTTTATCAACAGTTTTCCACATTTGTTCAACAATTCATTCTGCCTCTTTCTTCCTCTTTTGCTACCCAAAGTTCTTTGGAGATTGTTCCTAAGAATTCTCCATCATCTTGACCCTGCTTGGCTCCTGGCTTTCATGATTTTTTTTAACTCCAGCTCTCTTCGCTTGTGACCTCTAGAGAAAGAGCTATTGTACTATATCATAGTCTTCTTTTGGGAGGGAGTCCACCCTTATGTTTTTTTCCCTGTTCTAGAAATTTCTCTAGATCCAGATTTTCCCTATCTAGGATCTCCTATAACTCATGGTCCTTTGTTCGTGCTTCACCTGGAGTCATTTTCTAGTCCCTACTGATCTCCATCAGGCTTGGTAGATCATCCTTTTGCTAGTTGTCTACTATCATATCCTCCATGTCAGTGACCTTATCCTGTTCCTTTGTTGCATTCTCCACGTCCTGGACTATCTCCTTATTCCTCTTTTCTTCCTCCAGGAACTTGAAGTTGTTTTGTCTTGTATGTCTGTCCTCATTTGCCTTCTTGTATGGATGCTTACCCCCTTTTCCTTTACTTTTGACTTTGGTGAAACCCTCGCGATCTCTCTCCACAATGGTTTTTTGGTTATCTTCCCTATTGATTGTGGGGCAGTCTCTATATAGATGCCCATGTTCATGGAATTTGTGGCATCTAAATGGTATGTGCTCATAGTCCACTGTGTGCACCCATTCTTCATCATATACTTCTAAAATGATCACTTCTGGAAGGGCTCCAGATAGATCCATTTCCACACGTATTTGGGCAAAGGAGGTATATGTTCCTTTCAGAGTTGCCTCTGAGATCTTTAGAAAATGTCCTAGCTTGTTGCCTATGGTTTTCAAAGATTCTAGTAGCCAATAATCTAGAGGAAGGGAATATAGTCTAATCCAAACTCATACTGATGTGAATGCTTCACGTTCTGGGACAAAGTTCATCATCCATGGCTACATGTAGAGCCCTGCTGCAGCATAGAAATAGGGCCCTCCTTCAAACACTATATCTTTGTCCTCTAGGCTTGTGAACACTACTATGAAAAAGCCTTTAGAACCTAGATGTAAATGTATTTCTCCCTTTGGCTTCTAATGACTCCTTATCTAGACATGTAACGCTCTCTCCATCGGCCATAACCCCATGAACTTGCATATGATTTCATGTTCCGTCATATGCTGTCTGTGAGCTTGTATTGCTCGGTCGCTCAATGCAACCCATGGGATAATGCCTAACTTGGGCTTGCAGACTTCAGTGGTGTTAGTGGAAGCCGGTCTTTCACTATTGCCTCCATTCCCCTTTTCTTTTCTCTTTTCTTGTTGATTCCCTTCCTGATCCTGATCTCCGCTTCTTCCATATGTCTCTTGACTTCGTGTTTCTGAGATCTTGTCGAGTGGTTTTTTGAAATGTTTCTTTCCTGCATCCTAACTCCCTCTTGAGACTGTTTGGCTGTAGGAGGGAGCAGCACTCCCCCTTGCACTCCCTACCATTTGCACTCCCTACCATGGTACCCTGAATCCAAAACCCTGTCTTCAAATCCAACCCTAGCTTCTCCTTCTCCCTATTTTTTATCAAGACAGTCCCCACCCAAGTCAAAATGAATCTCTTCTTGTTGTTTTATTTATTTTTAGTATAAGGAAGATATGTAATTTTTTTGGCATGTAAAAATAGTATTATTAATATTAAATGATATATATATAATAAATAAAATAGTGTGTGTCATAAATAAAATATTTCATTGTTATGCTTAGTGGAAAAACCTGTGAACCATTTATGAAACCAACGTTTCGGACTAGCTAGGTGAGTCCATCATGAGGGCAATGAGATCTGTATTTTGAGAAGAGAGAGTTGTGAAAAATATGGAGCTATTAATAGTTCACTATAACAAAATATATGGAGCTATTAATAGTTCCACTAAGCATAACACTCTGCCAGTCTGTATGGATTCTCTCTTTAACAAAATATTTCATTGTCAATTATGTATATCTTGTAAAACAATTAGTGAAAATAACAAAATTCTTATAATTAAAGTATTTTATTAGTAGTTTGCATAAACCAACATAAATCTATGTTAACTCCAAATCTACCAAAAACATAAAGAAATCAAACCTCTTGAAATGCAAGCCTTCTCTAAAATTTTACATTAAAAAAAATATTCACATTTTGAAAATTTTGATCTCTCAAAACTAAATAAATTTAAAATTTAAATAAATTTATCTTAATACTGTGTTATTTTATATACATTGCAAAATACATATATACCATTAATAAAAAAATACAATGAAATAAAACCAAAATCAAAATTTTAATAAAATAACACTATCAATTTAGTCCCTTATACAATCCTACAATCTTATTTTTGAAAATAAAATATAAAATTTGATTAATTACATAATTCAATTAAAAAGTTCATTAATTTTCAACCCATAACAATCCTCAAGATAAAAAAAGAAAAGAAAAAAGAGAGGAGGTTGTCATCAACCTTTATTCATCCACTAAAAATTGAAACATAAATAATGATTATTATCAAGTCTAGCTTATAATTCACTGCTCAATCTCCCTAGCTGTGTGTGCCTTCAAACCATATGCTGAAGTGAAAGTTCATTAATTTTCAACCCATAACAATCCTCAAGATAAAAAAGAAAAGAGAGGAGGTTGTCATCGACCTTTATTCATCCACTAAAAATTAAACATAAATAACGATTATTATCAAGTCTAGCTTATAAGTCACTGCTCAATCTCCCTCTAGGTGTGTGTGCCTTCAAACCATATGCTGAAGTGAAAACAGAAGCATTGCATCACTAAATGTCATCGGTTCACTATTGGTACGAACATATGTTATTCATTGTTGACGGAAAGGGCCTCATAGACAAAGCATGACAATGGCAGCCACCCTGTAAGGTCTATTGCACAGAGAGATATTTATATCACAGAATCTTTTATTTATGAGATGTGCAGATTTTAAGCATATCCGTATGAATTTTGCTGTGGAGGCAAAGATGATAAAAAGTTTCATGCATATCCGTATGAATTTGAATGTGGAAAACATGATACAACAGTACTCACATGCAAACAATACCATAGTGGGTCACGTTTTTCGGGTGAGAAGTCGCTCATTGTTGTCTTCATTGCAACAAGTGGCCTTTGTCATTGTTTTCTTGTTTCTGCAAAGCGTGATGAGGACATCCAGGGTCGAAAGCGGAGTTATTCGTTCTTATCGCTGCAATTCTATTTTGTTTTGCACAGCCGGCGCCAGCTTGTTCCAACCATGCCCATTGAACGATATTTTACATAATTTCATGGAGTTTGCGTCGTCGTTAAATTAATTTGCAGGTCGTCAACACTGCAAACCAGAGAACATGGGGGACCATTAGGGTTTTCAACAGCTAGCTGGTATGGTCTGTGTGAAAAGTAACATTTGTTTGTTCGTTTTTGAATCTTCTGCGAAAAGGAGAGAGAGACAGACGCGTTTTGTTTTAGATGTCGGTGGTGGTCGCAATGGACAAAACACTGTTGATAGCAACCCAAAGGTTAAGATCTGTACACTTGCATTTAGTTTTCATTCATTTTCAGACTCTGCTTGAGATTCAAACTCGCGTGAAGTTGTCATCTGAAAGCTCAGCAGAAATTAAATGAATATAAAGCCAATATGGCAATCTACTTTATCCTGTAATAGCTATTGAAAAAGACTGATGTCATTGTGATGGAAAAAATTGCAACAATCTAGGTGGAGTTCATTGAGTCCACAAATTCAATCTGTGTTTTAGCAAGATCTTGGATTAAAATTTTGTGGTGGATCTTTTATATAAATTTTGAATATAAAATTTAGTATAAATAAAGAATACAGATGATATAAATTATAGGTGTAATTGTAGGATATAGATTATTGGTATAAATATGTAATTTTAATAAAATAAGTATGAAACTTTAAATGAATGACATAAAGAAATATTCTATAACAGGGATATTGAGAAATGTTGATATTGTTAATTACTATGACATGAATGATCGAATTAATCATTAAATGGATCTAGACCCAATATGACTATAAAATCAATCAAATCATCACTAACTACAAAAGATTCCCCAAATAATTTGAAAAGAACAAAATCTTATTTGTGTGTTATGTGTGAAGAGTTGACCCATAATATAGTTAGAACGTTAATATAATGGTTGGACTGAACCAAGCTATCCAGTTATCTATCGCAGAAAGCCATAAATTAGAACAATGGATAAGGAGGTTGAGGTGGTAGATATCAAGGCTGAGAGGAATACCAAGGGCTAAATTAAATTATGAGTTATATGTGAAGAATTGACTCATAATAGCCATAAATTAGAACAAAGGACAAGGAGGTTAGTACTCGTAAAGATCAAGGCTCAAGCAAGCCACAAATTAGAAAAAAGGACAAGGAAATTGAGGTGAATACTAAGGGAGTTAATGGTAGGGGTGAAAATTATAGCAAGGATGTTTGGCTCATTCAACTTTTTATTTTAATTATAAATCCATAATTACATAAACTTTTGAAGTAGGCTTATTCACTTCCTTCATAAACCTATTGAATGCTTTGATAGTCTATCTATTATTTAAGACTAATGATACTTTATATCTTACCCTAAATTCTTTAATAAGGGGAAAACCATAATTAATGAAAGCAAACTATGACTATCAACATAAAGATTGGAATTCAAAAGTTGTAAATCAAAACAAACATTGAGAATACTCAATGTTGTAAATTATCTCATGATAAGAAAGCAAAAGGTTGAAAGGAAAGGAAAAATGAAATGGAAAATGAGTACTAATGGAATGTCCCCATCTCCACATGTGAGTTAATTTTTAATTAATTGGGTGGTCGCAAGCTTATGATGGTCTCTCATGACAAATTAGTGGCAATGCAAACATAGAAAAAGAACAATATTTTAACTTGGAGGGATAATTAGAGGTACTTAAGAAATGAATTTGAAGATGGCTTAAAAAGATGAAATGTAGGAAAATAAGTAGGTTTTCCCAATATATAATTTGTATTTATAGAGATTGTGTTTAGCTATGTAAATTTTAAGTTTTCCTATAATTTTTCATGCAAAATATAATGCTCATGTTTTAGTTAATGTGGCCTTGAAGTATCTAAATGAGAGAATATTGCTACAAAAACTTGTGGAGTTGTAGATTATTTTTGTTCACAACTATTTTTTCAAATTTCTTAATCTTAATTTTCTATCTTTTTGAATCATGAAAGTCAATATATCTTTGAAATTACACGTCTTCCATTAGTGCAACCTAAAAAGGGCCTTACCATTAACAAACATTTTAATCTAGATCTTAATATCCTCTAGTGTACCATATAATTTTTATCCAAATGTTTAAGGTCCTACAAAATTATAGTAGAAACATACTAGGGATGTATTTTAGGATTTTGATATATGTCAAGAGAAAAATGTATTAAAAGTACAAAAAGCTATTAGTTTTTTAATTATATATTTAGAATGTATACATTCTACTCTATATGGGTATATAGTTTCATTCACAAAGGGTTTGTATTGATTATAGAAAAAGAATGACAAAGATAGAGATGTATGTATTTTTTAAAAATTGGGTTTTTCATGTTGTGTTCTTAGTGTCAACAATGCATGCAAGTTTCAAAAATGTGTGTGCATTTTTAGTGCGTGTAATGTGCATGTATTCATGCAACTAGTGACTTTAACATATATGAAATGATTGTGGTGGGTTTGGGGCATGGAGGGGGGGAGGGTGGGGGTGGTCACCATGATGGGGTGATGGATGGAGGGCAAGGGATACAAAGAGAGAAAGTTGGAGAGAGATAGAAAGAGTGTGGGATGGGGAAGAATGAGCTATTGGGAAATGGTTGAGGTGGGTTTGAGGGTGAAAGAGAGCCATAAAGGGGCCAAGAGAGGAGAGAGGGGGGGGGGGAGGGGGGGCGGGGGGGGTAGGGAAGAATGAGTTGGGGAATGTGGGGAGAGAGTAAGTGAGAATTAAAAAGTGAGAGGGATAAGGAAAGAGGGTGCCAAAGGGAAAGGGAGGGAGATATTTTTGGTTGACACAAGGAAGAAGGGAGAGACACAATTGGAGGGGGATATTGTGAATGTGTCTATGTGTGTGAGAGAGAGTGAAATCTAAGCAAGTGATAAAGATAGAAGGAGAAAGTAGAAGGGGAAGAGAGAGGAAGAGTGAGAGATAGTGAGATGACATGGAGGGGAAGAGAATGAGAGAGGGAGAGGGAGTGAGGGAGAGAGAATGATAAAGGGAGGGAGATAGAGATAGAGCTTGAGGGTTAAGAGAGAGAAGGGGGGATGTTTTAAAGATTTCACTTGATTTAGGGAGGGAGGAATGGTGAAATAGAGGAAGTGGGGAAAGAGAGAGAGGTAGGGAGAGAGAGAGTGTGTGAGGAAGAGGGAGGAGGAAGATGGAGGGAGAGAGAAAAACATATATGAAGAGAGAGAGAGAGAGAGAGACTGGAGGAAGATAGAAACAAATCTAGAGGGTAGGGAAAGGGGGAGAGAGAGAGAGAGAGGGAGATTGGAGGAAGATAGAGATAAATCTAGAGGGGAGGGAGTGAGGGAGAGGGTGGGGGGAGGGGGATATAGAGAAGGGTAAAGGGAGGGAGATAGAGATAGAGATGGAGGGTGGAGAGAGATGGGGGGCTTGTTGTGAATCATGAACTGAATGAGGGTGGCAGGAATAGAAAAATAGAGGAACAAAGAGGGGGAGGGGGTGGAGAGGGATGAGAGAGATAGAGAAGATGGATAGTGATAGAGAGGGAGGAAGAGATAAGGAAATAGAGTGAGGTAAATATGGAGGGAGAGATACGTAAATATGCACACACACACACACACACACAAAGAGAGAGAGGTGGTGATACAAAGTGACAATAGGGAGGGAAATTTATAGAACTAGGGAGGAGAAACAGGAAGGAAAGCAGTGTGATGGAGAAAGAGGTGGGTAGAGAGAGGGAAGAAGAAAGAAACAAATAGAGAAAGTTAGAGTCATAGAGAGAGAGTATGTGTTGGGAGATAGAGGGAGAGAGATAGTGAGGGAATGAGGGAGATAGAGAGAAGGAGCGAGGGATGAAGATAGAGAGACACAAATAAATATGTAAAATGGAAATAGAGCGATGGAGGGGGGGGGGAGAAAGAGAGCGAGGGAAGGAGAGAGAGAGGGAGGAGAGAGAGAAGGATGGGGGATATTGAGAGAGGTGGGTGGAGATAGACAAAGAGAGAGAGTGGGGTTGTCACACAAAGAGACAAATGAGAAAAAAATGAGGGATAAATAGAATAAGTTGGATGAGGGAGAGAGTGGGAGCAAAAGAGGGATAGAGAGGGAGAGGGAGAGTTAAATAGAGAGATAGAATGATGGGGGCAGGGGAGAGTGATATAGTGAGGAAGTGAGGGGGAGAGAGAGAAGGAGAGAGGGAGGGAGATAAATACATAGAGGGAATAAGAGATAGAGAGACATGAAAAATTATGTAAATGGAAATATAGATATTGAGGGGGTGAGAGAGAGTGAAGGAAATAGGGAGGGATAAGAGAGAGAAAGAGGGGAGAGAGATTGAGAGAGAAGAGGTAAAGAGGGAGAGAGAGTAGAAGAAGAGAGAGATAGAGAGAGCATAAGAGATAGATAGAGGGATGTTGAGACAAAGAGATAGATGAGAAGATAGGGAGGGATAAAGATATAAAGCTAGAGGAGAGAGAGAGTGATGGGGTGAGAAGGATAGAGATAATGAGGTAGAGGGACAAAGAGGGAGGGATATAGAGATATATGTGGATGGGAGAGAGAGAGAGAGAGATTGAAGAAAATAGATAGAGAGAGAGAAGAAGTGCAAGAGAGAAAGAGGGTGGGAGAAAGAGGGAAGATGAGAGAGACAAAGGGAGGATGAGAGGAATAAAGAGAAATGGGGAAGAGAGGGAGAGACATGTTTAGAGGGAGGGGGAGAGAGTGATAGAGATATAGAAAATAGTGAAGAAGAGATAGAGAGGGAGGAGGGATGAGAGAGAGGAGGAGGGGAGGGAGATTGAGAGAGGAGAGAGAGATAGAGAGGGAGAGGGAGAGAGTGGAATATGAGAAAGATAAAGAGGGAAGGAGAGATATAGAGACATGTACAAATATGTAATTTGAAATAAATATATAGAGAGTTGGGGGGGAGAGAGAGGGAGAAAGAGAGAGAACAGAGAGATGGAGAGAGTGTAGAAGAATAGAGATATATAGAGGGAGGGAGGACGGAGAGAGAGGAGGAGAAGGAGATTAAGAGATGAGAGACATAAAGGGAGAGTGAGTGGAAGAGAGAGGTAGAGAGACACATACAAATATGTAAATAAAAAAAGGGAGATAGAGATTTGAGGGGAGAAAAAGAGAGATATCAAGAGGAAGAGAGAGTGAATGATGGAGAAAGATAAGAGAGAGGGAGAGAGAGTGGAAGGAGATAGAGAGGAAGAGAGAAGGAGAAAAAGGGGTAGGAAGAGAGTGGACATAGATGGAGGGTAGATAAAGAGGGAAGAATAGATATATAAATAGAGAAAGAGAGTGGTGGGGAGAGAGGGAAGGAGAGACAAAGGGAGATAGAGACACAAAGGGAAGAAGAGATAGAGAGACACAAATAATTATGCAAATGGAAATAGAGAGATGGATAGTGGAAAAGGAGTGAAAGAGAGAAATAAGGAAGGAGATAGGGATGGAAGAGAGAGAGAAGGAGGGAAGTGAGATTGAGAGAGGAGAGAGAGAGGGAGAGAGAGTGGAAGAAGAGAGTGATTGAGAGGGAACAAGTGAAAAAGAGTTGGAGAAAGAGAGTGAGAGGGAAGGTGAGAGGGAGGGACAAAGATACTAGAGAGGGAATATGAGAGAGACAAATAAAGAGAGAGATGGATATATAGTGAGGGAGTGGAGGAGAGAGAGAGAGAAAGAGGGGGAGAGGGAAATTTAGAGAGGAGAGATAGAGAGGGTGATGGAGTGGAAGAAGAGAGAGACGTAGAGTGAAGAATAGAGAGAGATGGAGATAGAGAGTGAAAGAGAAGAAGAGTGGAAAGGATTGAGAGAGTGGAGGGGGAAGAAGAGAGAGAGGGAGTGAGGGAGAGAGAAATAAAGAGAGGGAGTGAGAGGCGAAGGGACATAATGAAAGAGAGGGAGAGGGAAGGAGAGACAATGAAAATGGAGATAGGGATAAAGATAATGAGGAAGTGAGGGCGAGAGAGAGAATCAAATAGGGAGGGAGATAGCGATAGAAATTGTTGGGGAATAGAGAGGGAAGAAGAGAGAGACAGAGAGAGAGGGGGGGGTAGGGAAGAATGAGTTGGGGAATGTGGGGAGAGAGTAAGTGAGAATTAAAAAGTGAGAGGGATAAGGAAAGAGGGTGCCAAAGGGAAAGGGAGGGAGATATTTTTGGTTGACACAAGGAAGAAGGGAGAGACACAATTGGAGGGGGATATTGTGAATGTGTCTATGTGTGTGAGAGAGAGTGAAATCTAAGCAAGTGATAAAGATAGAGGGAGAAAGTAGAAGGGGAAGAGAGAGGAAGAGTGAGAGATAGTGAGATGACATGGAGGGGAAGAGAATGAGAGAGGGAGAGGGAGTGAGGGAGAGAGAATGATAAAGGGAGGGAGATAGAGATAGAGCTTGAGGGTTAAGAGAGAGAAGGGGGGATGTTTTAAAGATTTCACTTGATTTAGGGAGGGAGGAATGGTGAAATAGAGGAAGTGGGGAAAGAGAGAGAGGTAGGGAGAGAGAGAGTGTGTGAGGAAGAGGGAGGAGGAAGATGGAGGGAGAGAGAAAAACATATATGAAGAGAGAGAGAGAGAGAGAGACTGGAGGAAGATAGAAACAAATCTAGAGGGTAGGGAAAGGGGGAGAGAGAGAGAGAGAGGGAGATTGGAGGAAGATAGAGATAAATCTAGAGGGGAGGGAGTGAGGGAGAGGGTGGGGGGAGGGGGATATAGAGAAGGGTAAAGGGAGGGAGATAGAGATAGAGATGGAGGGTGGAGAGAGATGGGGGGCTTGTTGTGAATCATGAACTGAATGAGGGTGGCAGGAATAGAAAAATAGAGGAACAAAGAGGGGGAGGGGGTGGAGAGGGATGAGAGAGATAGAGAAGATGGATAGTGATAGAGAGGGAGGAAGAGATAAGGAAATAGAGTGAGGTAAATATGGAGGGAGAGATACGTAAATATGCACACACACACACACACACACAAAGAGAGAGAGGTGGTGATACAAAGTGACAATAGGGAGGGAAATTTATAGAACTAGGGAGGAGAAACAGGAAGGAAAGCAGTGTGATGGAGAAAGAGGTGGGTAGAGAGAGGGAAGAAGAAAGAAACAAATAGAGAAAGTTAGAGTCATAGAGAGAGAGTATGTGTTGGGAGATAGAGGGAGAGAGATAGTGAGGGAATGAGGGAGATAGAGAGAAGGAGCGAGGGATGAAGATAGAGAGACACAAATAAATATGTAAAATGGAAATAGAGCGATGGAGGGGGGGGGGGGAGAAAGAGAGCGAGGGAAGGAGAGAGAGAGGGAGGAGAGAGAGAAGGATGGGGGATATTGAGAGAGGTGGGTGGAGATAGACAAAGAGAGAGAGTGGGGTTGCCACACAAAGAGACAAATGAGAAAAAAATGAGGGATAAATAGAATAAGTTGGATGAGGGAGAGAGTGGGAGCAAAAGAGGGATAGAGAGGGAGAGGGAGAGTTAAATAGAGAGATAGAATGATGGGGGCAGGGGAGAGTGATATAGTGAGGAAGTGAGGGGGAGAGAGAGAAGGAGAGAGGGAGGGAGATAAATACATAGAGGGAATAAGAGATAGAGAGACATGAAAAATTATGTAAATGGAAATATAGATATTGAGGGGGTGAGAGAGAGTGAAGGAAATAGGGAGGGATAAGAGAGAGAAAGAGGGGAGAGAGATTGAGAGAGAAGAGGTAAAGAGGGAGAGAGAGTAGAAGAAGAGAGAGATAGAGAGGGCATAAGAGATAGATAGAGGGATGTTGAGACAAAGAGATAGATGAGAAGATAGGGAGGGATAAAGATATAAAGCTAGAGGAGAGAGAGAGTGATGGGGTGAGAAGGATAGAGATAATGAGGTAGAGGGACAAAGAGGGAGGGATATAGAGATATATGTGGATGGGAGAGAGAGAGAGAGAGATTGAAGAAAATAGATAGAGAGAGAGAAGAAGTGCAAGAGAGAAAGAGGGTGGGAGAAAGAGGGAAGATGAGAGAGACAAAGGGAGGATGAGAGGAATAAAGAGAAATGGGGAAGAGAGGGAGAGACATGTTTAGAGGGAGGGGGAGAGAGTGATAGAGATATAGAAAATAGTGAAGAAGAGATAGAGAGGGAGGAGGGATGAGAGAGAGGAGGAGGGGAGGGAGATTGAGAGAGGAGAGAGAGATAGAGAGGGAGAGGGAGAGAGTGGAATATGAGAAAGATAAAGAGGGAAGGAGAGATATAGAGACATGTACAAATATGTAATTTGAAATAAATATATAGAGAGTTGGGGGGGAGAGAGAGGGAGAAAGAGATAGAATAGAGAGAGGGAGAGAGTGTAGAAGAATAGAGATATATAGAGGGAGGGAGGGAGGGAGGGGAGAGAGGAGGAGAAGGAGATTAAGAGATGAGAGACATAAAGGGAGAGTGAGTGGAAGAGAGAGGTAGAGAGACACATACAAATATGTAAATAAAAAAAGGCAGATAGAGATTTGAGGGGAGAGAAAGAGAGATATCAAGAGGAAGAGAGAGTGAATGATGGAGAAAGATAAGAGAGAGGGAGAGAGAGTGGAAGGAGATAGAGAGGAAGAGAGAAGGAGAAAAAGGGGTAGGAAGAGAGTGGACATAGATGGAGGGTAGATAAAGAGGGAAGAATAGATATATAAATAGAGAAAGAGAGTGGTGGGGGAGAGAGGGAAGGAGAGACAAAGGGAGATAGAGACACAAAGGGAAGAAGAGATAGAGAGACACAAATAATTATGCAAATGGAAATAGAGAGATGGATAGTGGAAAAGGAGTGAAAGAGAGAAATAAGGAAGGAGATAGGGATGGAAGAGAGAGAGAAGGAGGGAAGTGAGATTGAGAGAGGAGAGAGAGAGGGAGAGAGAGTGGAAGAAGAGAGTGATTGAGAGGGAACAAGTGAAAAAGAGTTGGAGAAAGAGAGTGAGAGGGAAGGTGAGAGGGAGGGACAAAGATACTAGAGAGGGAATATGAGAGAGACAAATAAAGAGAGAGATGGATATATAGTGAGGGAGTGGAGGAGAGAGAGAGAGAAAGAGGGGGAGAGGGAAATTTAGAGAGGAGAGATAGAGAGGGTGATGGAGTGGAAGAAGAGAGAGACGTAGAGTGAAGAATAGAGAGAGATGGAGATAGAGAGTGAAAGAGAAGAAGAGTGGAAAGGATTGAGAGAGTGGAGGGGGAAGAAGAGAGAGAGGGAGTGAGGGAGAGAGAAATAAAGAGAGGGAGTGAGAGGCGAAGGGACATAATGAAAGAGAGGGAGAGGGAAGGAGAGACAATGAAAATGGAGATAGGGATAAAGATAATGAGGAAGTGAGGGCGAGAGAGAGAATCAAATAGGGAGGGAGATAGCGATAGAAATTGTTGGGGAATAGAGAGGGAAGAAGAGAGAGACAGAGAGAGAGGGAGAGGCAAAGAGAGGGAGAGAGAGTGATTGGAGAGAGAGGCAGAGGGATAGTCAAGGAGATAAATAGGGAGAAGGTGAAATATATGTAGATAGAGACATAAATGGAGGTGGGATAGAGAGGGAGAGAAATGATAGATGGAGGGAAATAGAGACCAAAGTGCATACAAATTCTATAATGAGTTCATGGTCTTGCCATTGTGAGGCTTACATTAGAAGGAAAGAGAGGAAGGAAAGTAGGGTACATATTGTTGTGGTTATTAGTGTTAGGAACACATGTACATTGGTGAGAATGTGTGTTTGTTCCCAAGAACACATGCACACTCCTAACAACACTTGTGTTCTTCCTCTACTAGCCTTAACTTG
This sequence comes from Pinus tabuliformis, assembly GCA_031772625.1. NCBI lineage: Eukaryota > Viridiplantae > Streptophyta > Pinopsida > Pinales > Pinaceae > Pinus > Pinus tabuliformis. The sequence goes on from CM062817.1 coordinate 53,130,154, forward strand.
ACCTTCATTCCATTTGTTCGACATCCAAACAAAAACATAGCGTACCATCATAGAAGAGTAGTGATTGTTAACACTTGGTATGAGTTTTTATGTAATTGAAAAGTTGTTTGTCCACTTGTGTTATTGGAAATCAATATTTTGTCTTATTGTGTAACTAGAATAAATTTTTAATTTAATTAGAGGGAAATTTTAATAATTTAAAGGTAATTGTTGTCTTTTGAGGAATTGGAGAATAATTTTTGTCTTCTTATTTAATTGGAAGGAGATTTTTTATCATGTTGTGAAATTGGAAGACAAATTTTGTCATTTTTTTTTTAAATATTGGCAGACAATTGTTGTCTCCTTGTAATTACAATCCATTTATAAATGGGGAACCATTGTAGTTAGAAAAGAAAGTGTTCAAAGAAAAGAAAACCACAAAAATTCTCATTGAAGCAATAGAAAAGACCATGGTTGATATGGAGAAACACAGATTTTTAGAAAAGGATGTTCCAACTTATAGCATAATAGATGAACCTCTCATGAATATTCCATGATAACAAATTGTTGTGGATGATCAAATGATGATGGATTTGCTTGGATATGATTATATTATCATGAAATAAGAGAGGCGATTCATGCCAACTTATTAATGAAAAATTTATTATGGTACAATATATTGTTCAATAGTGCAACATTTTGAAAGTTATCCTAAAGCACATTTAGTCCCCTTTAAGGAATCTAAGTCCACAACAAAGAAGTCAAGACTTCAAGAATATAGGTCCATCACCCTTGCCCATATTGAACAATGTGCAAAGAAGAACTCCAAAATGCCTTTAGGAGGATGAAAGGAGTTTATTGTTACTTGAAGGTAAGCTATCTAAAAATCTATTCATTTCCAACCCTATAAAATTATCAAATAATAATTTGAATCGAATTTTGATGCATCCAAATGTCAATTATTTTTGTCTTTTTTAAAACCTAAGAGTTTAATTGTGTTTACAGGAATATAGGCATTAAAATAATTAAAAATATAGAAATAAGTAATCTTATCAATAGAAACCTTGTGGATGCCTTTAAAACAATTTGTAAGACAACTTGATCCCAAGACCATTATACAACCCATCATGTCTTATCACAATCAATCGTTAAGAATATCCTAAGAAAACATTGATTGTTAGAAAAAATACATCCCATCTCATTAAACATAATTCCAAAACCCTTCAAAAGTATTATATTAGATGAGATAGCCTTGAAATAGTTGGCCAAATGGATTTTTGTTCCTTCACTAGTAGTAGACCTTCCTCTAACCAAAAATATGTAATAAAATTAAGGAGTTGTATGGAATGTGAATGCCACAATAAACACTTCATTGACATGACATATACAAAATTGTATGAGGGATTCTAGAATGCACATTTTGCAGTTAACTTGAGCCAACAATCATTTGATAAATGGAAGGCTTCGTATGTTAGAATAAACACAACTTGTAACACATGTTATTGTCAATATCATAATGAATACTCTTACTGTTATGACATATATCTATATTCTTTTCTATATTACATAACACCCTTGCGCAAGAATGCTCAACTATATTACTACTAACATCATCTAGAGACTTAATTTGCACTATCTATTAGAATTCATGATTATACTGAGCATGAGGCGGGGTAGGGGTGAATCAATATAATGAAAATTTTACTTATTTAAAACTAGACAAACATCATAAAACATTAATCTCATAAAATGTACAAGTAACACAACATATACATGGAAGCCATTATGGGAGAAAAACACAACCTATTTATATAAAAGAACTTGTAGGCATCAACCTATTATTACATAAATTTATAGGAACCACCGTACACGAGAAACCAATCCCATTTGTTTTGCAGGAACCAACTTATAGGAGGCTTCTTCTTTGTAGTCACCAACCTAGAAGAGACACTAATCCCCTCTACTGCTTTATAGGCACCAACCTATAGAAGAAACTGATTCCCTTTATTGCTTTGTAGGAACCAACCTCCAAGAGAAACTAATGTTATAGAAGCATTTACCACTCTTGGTAGATTTGATGCTCTGATTATGGCCTAGGGCAACCCTTCCTTCGAGACTTGGTCCAAAATTTAAAAAATGGTTTTTTATTCCCTATACGCTACTTTTCCCTGTGATAAAAGCATGTAAACGTGGGTCAACATATACCCAACCTGCATACATATGTTAAAACACTTAAAAAAAATTAAATTTCCTTAATTTCGGGCGGATTTCATAGGTTTTACCTCTTACTCACTTCCTATTTCCCATGGCTCAACTGTTTCCCAACTGAAAAAACTAATTTGGAGAAGTATAAATAAACCTCTATGGGAAGGCCTTAAGGTAGAAGATATAAGATATTGATACTATAGTGAGATTATCCCTGATCGATTCTGAAAAAATCCCTGGGCCTCCTGCACTCGCCAAAGCTTCAAGAAACCCTTGTTTCCTTGTTGGAGATATCCTTCATCTTTCTTGAGATATGCTTGTATTGGTGATGGAGGAACATTGCTAAGGCCGAGAAAGGATGGATCCGGAGGACGGTTCCTCTTAGAGCGGGAGAAGGACTCATGTCATATTTCTCCACTTTACTTGTAGCTAACTTCAACAAAGGAATGTTGTTCTATTTGTGATATTAAATGTGTTTATGCATCTATTTATATTGTAATTCATTTATGAATCTTACATTGATGCGTAATTTTTCATTCATTTATATGATTATAAGTTATTATCATGAACATGCTTTATGTTTCTACTGTTGTATATGTTTCATTTAAATAATTTTCAGGTTTTGAAGACATCAAGAGAAGTTGAGGGTTTGCACCTTGCAGGATATACTCAAACATAGGACTTCTAGGTAAGGACACTCTTACATAGTTCAGTAGAATAAGAATTTAGGTTGATTGTGTGAGCATTTCTTGTTGTGGTTTTCCCTCTACTCTGTTGGGGTTATCAACCCAAGACCCTACGGTGTTCTCACCCGTAAGAGAATTGGTGACTCTGTTGGGGATAACATTCTTGTTATTCCTGGTTTGGGTTGTTTGTTCTCAATCAGGGTTCAATTTCTTGATTGCTTGCTTTTACAGTGTTGTTTGATCCATTAGTGTCCCAGGCATCAAGTCTGATCTTCTTGATGAGACTTTGATTTTTGTTTTTTCCTAATTAAGCTTTGTATACACTATTTTCTTAGGTTACAGTCGCGTATACATGCAGGTTTCTTCAAGCAAACTCACGTATACACGTGTTTCTTGTATTAGAGATGTGTGTGCACACTTTTGTGTCTTTACACAGTCGCGTATACAATTTTTTGAATTGTTTTCTCAAATATTTTTGCCTATTTAGGTCTACTGCCTAGTGATTTATGCTATTGTATGGTTATCTACTCTTTGGAGAACTCAATGTTCCTGCAAACTTTCTTCTTCATAATCTCCTTCTCACTGAAAAGTCTTGATTGGCCTAGGATTGCTTCTTAAGCAAGTTTGTAGTTGTGTCTTAGGTTCAATTACAAAAAGGTCACCAAACTAGGAAAAGAAAATCAAGGGAACTTGAAATATGGGCTGAAAACAAAATCAAAATCAGTTTCTTGTTCTGGAAAACAAGAACATCCAAGAACTAAGAAGTTTGAGGTTTTCTTGTCAAACTGGTTTTGGCAAGTTTGAAAGTATTTCTTTCTTGAAATTTGGTTAGTTTGCTGAAATCTTTTGCTGTTGTTCGGATCAGTTTGTGCAAGTTTGTAGCCTTTCTTGTTTCAAGTTTCATTTATTTATGAGTTTTATAACTTGTGATATTTAAAGACTCATTGTACTTATTTCTTGATCTTTCGAATTTTAATAGTACTTTTGTGACCTTGAAAAGTTGCTTGTGTTTCATTAAAAGAAAAAATCCAAAAACATCACCTTTTCTTTTTCTTTTTCCAAGATTTTGGTTTACGGTTTCTTTTGTTTGGTTGTTGAGAAGCAAATTGCGATCTTTTGCAATTTGTTCTACTTTCTTTGGAGAGAGATTGGTTTTTAATTTTTGCCCTCTTCATTTTCAAGTTGGTTTATTGTCTCTATAAAGGACCGCATTTGCTTGTGAGTTTTATTTAGGATCTTGCATCGTCATTTTGACTTGCATTAGGTTAGTTTGCATTTTAAGCATTCTTAGTCTTTGTGTGTGTGTGGATTGTTTCAGAGAAGAAAAGAAAAATATTTTACGTATATATAGGTCTTTGTAGAACCCAAGTAGAAATCACTCTTCATAAAAAAAAATGACTGCATCCATATAGTTAGTTTTCTATTGATCTCTTTTGTGTCATAAAGCCTCATCAGTTTCACTCTTGTAATTCCCCCTGACTTAAAGAACAACTATATAAAATCAAGCGATCTAATAAAATGAACTAGAACTTTGATTGTTGTCATTAATAAACACCAATAAGGTTAGGATCATTAGGGCCTTGGAATAGGTGAGTGGAGAGTTAACTCTCCAAGGCCGCTCAAATTACAAAACTTAGAAGTTGAATAAAGAGCGAAACTCAATATCATTAGAAAGACCAGGAAAGCGCCATGATTGGGAGTTAAGCACGATGGAGAGTGATGAAAAGGAAGAGATATACCCCCTCTCCTACTTGTTCGATCCCACCTCATGACTATTCAGCCCGGCTTTCGAAATGAGATGGTATGCATAGTTTCCTTTCCTAGGGATCACAAAGGTGGCTGTGGAGGGGAATCGTGTGGCACTTGAGGCTAAAGTTGCATCACATTTAGCAGTACCTCTAGAGGGTACCCTTGTGAAGCTTGGGTTCTTGCACTGGTAAAGGTTGTTGTCTGGAGGCCAGTGTAACTGCTTCTGATACCTTCGCTAGTAGGACTTGTTGAAATATGGAAACAAGAATATTCCAATTTAATTTGTCCTTGAATTAAATTGAATTAAAATCAAATTTAGTCTTAATAGCTACTTGGAAATAATTAATTAAGTTATTTTGACTTAATTAGTTGGATAAATTCAAGTTAGAAGTCTTTCTAAGGTCATGCAAGAGTTATCCCTTAAATTAAGGAGATAAGATTGAGTTATATTGGAGTTGTAATTAGTTAACTCAGTTTACTTAGTGAAGTCTAGTTAAATTAGTTCCAAAATGTTTGAGGAACTAATGGTAAGTTAACAGTCAGTTGATGCATGCATGCACTCAACTAGTGTACTCCAGTTAACTGAAGATTCCCTCATCAGAAACTCATGCATATCTATTTTGATAAAGACCCATTTGAGATTAAATTCAAGGATAGTGTACTATCAGTTGCATGTGTTTTCATATACAGAAAACTCATGCATGCAGAAGGAATCATTCCTTGAGGATTGCACAGTTCTGACAATGTGTGTGGTCAGTTGATCATCCACTTGGTAGATGAGTTTTTCACTTTGCAAGAGAGAATCATCCCAGAGGAACTGTGCAAGGAAATAGGAGCTTCGAGGGCAGATAGGAAGGCTGAAGAACAACCAAGATTACCCGTGAGCATCTGTGAGGATTGTACTGAGAGCTGGCTAGCTGTGAGAGCTAAGGCTTTGTATAATTCCTATGTATTTCCACCTTGTATGATAATACAGATAGTGGGGTTTTTAGTAGAGGCTTTCCTGAAAGTATTTTCATGTGTATTGTGCAATTGATTCTTCATCTGGTTATATTATTGAACTCGATCTTTAAGCTTCTGCAAATTGATATTAGAAGTAGGTTATAGTATTCTGTTTTTATTTATATTGCATTATCAGTTTGACCTACATCAGATTTTCTACATGGTATCAGAGCTCGATTTCTAGAATTTTTCTATATAGTAATGGAGCTATGAACAGTATATGGAGAAGAGAATTTGAAGATTGAATTTCGAGGTTGCAGGTGCAAATTGAATTCTTATCGTACTTCAAGGTTGGCCAATGGTGTTCTATGGCTTGAGACTCGAGTATGTGTTGAAAGGTAGATCAAATTACATAGCTTGGAAAGATAGAATGGAGGTTGTATTACAAGACAATGGCTTGATGGAATTCATTGATTAAGAAATCCCAAAGCCAACTTCACCTAATGCACAAGAGTTGGCTGAGTGGAAGAAGTGTGTGGTGAAGGTGAGATAGATCATCCTTGAGGGAGTTCGAGACCATATTGTCTCAAGTCTCTATGGGAAGGATACTCCATTTTCAATGTGGAAGACACTGAAGGACCTCTACCAGAAGAGTAGCGACCAAAGGAAATTGGCATTGAAGGATAAGCTTCGAAGAATCAAGATGGAGAAGGGTGATACTATTTCCACATATCTGAACAAGCTCACCACCAGTAGAGATGAGCTTAGCAGTGTGGGAATAACTACTCCCGATGATGATATGGTGAGCCTCGCTCGCCTTGGCCTTCAAATGAGTTTGAATAGCTACCAGGACTCTGTGAATGGAAGGGAGAAACTGCAGGATTGGGAACGACTGTGGTCGGATCTCATGTAGGAGGAGATTAGGAGGAGCACACGAGATGGTTCTTGATCCAAGGATGATGATGAAGAAAATCTGGCCTTAGCTAGTAAGGCAAGGAAAGGAAAGGGGAAGGCTTCTAATTCCAAATCGAATTCTTCTCATGGAGGGAAGAAGGGTGACAAGTCTAAAGTGAGTTGCTTTAATTGTCACGAGATGGTACATTATGTGACAAATTTCCCATCGAAGAATTCCAAGAAGGGATCCTTAGATGGATCGGAAGGTGAGGCATTAGCCTCTCAGTTCGAAATGGACTTTACCCTCATCGCATGCATGGTGTCATCGATGATGGGTTGTGTTTGGTATCTTGATAGTGGAGCCTCTTTCCACATGGCTAGTGATAAAAATTTATTTAGTGCCTTGGAGGAGAACGACCTCAAGATGCGCATAGAGATGGGTGATGATGGAAGGTATAGTGTTTCAGGAGTGAGCATGGTTGCTTTTCAGAGGGAGAATGGACCTCCTATCACCTTGACAGATGTGATATATTTGCCTGGACTGAAGAATAACTTGGTATCCGTCGCAATGTTGGAGGAAAAAGGCTACAATGTTGTCTTTAGTAAAGGAAAGGTGTTCCTAAGACACATAGCCTCAAGTCAGACCAAGAGGATAGGGATTTGGGTGAAGAATCTCTATAAACTAGAGGTAGATGGTTATGCAGCATTGAGTACAAAAGTAGAATTGGAGCAAAGCCAAGACATTGGTGAGTTATGGCATAGATGGTTGGACCATTTCCATCATGTGGCTTTGAAGATAATGCAGCGGATATCTACAAGACTTCCCAAAGGTAAACTTGAGCAAGTTGACACATGCAAAGGTTGTACCTTGGGAAAGTACACCAAATTTTCCTTTCATGATCGAGATAATTGAGGAGAGGCTGTCTTAGAGTGAGTTCATACTAATGTGTGTGGACCGTTCTCGATGGCATCCACAACGAAGCAAAGGTATTTTGTGATTTTCATTGATGACTATTCTCGTACATGCTAGATTTATTTCATGCAAAAGAAGAACCAAACCTTAACAAAGTTTTGTGAGTTCAAAGCTTTGGTCGAGAAAGAGTCAGGGAAGAAGATCAAGGCCATGAGAATCGAAAATGGTGGAGAATATGTCTCTCAAGAGTTTAAGGACTTTTTTGCAGTGGAAGGAATTAAACAAGAGTTGATGACACCTCATAACGCACAACAGAATGGGGTGGCCGAGAGGAAGAACAGATCTATTGTAGGGGTAGCATGGGCAATGTTGCATGACCAGGGCCTACCACTTCACTTATGGGCTGAGGCATGCAACACAATGGTCTATTTGTGGAATGGAAGCCTGCATCGCATACATGGGATGAAGACACTAGAGGAAGCTTTCTCTTGTAAGAGACCAGATGTGGGTCACTTAAGGATCTTTGGCTCATCAGTATATTTCCATGTGACAAAGGATGAATGGAAGAAGCTTGAGCCAACAGCAGAGTTGGGGATACTTGTGGGGTACAATAATACACCTCACAACTATCGGGTGTATTTTCCTACCAGTTGGAGGGAAGTGGTTCACAGAGATCTCAAGTTTGATGAGCAAAAGGCCATGTGAGTTTCCCTTGAGAGGGAGCTCCAATAACACGTTGTGGTGGAACTGTTGGTTCCTAAGGAGGAGGAGCCTCAGACTGATGCGGTTCAGTTGCATGTAGAGGTTCCAGGAGTGGAGACATCCACTCAAGCAGAGTCTTCCAGAGATGGATGAAAGCGCACAAAAGAAGCTAACAAATTGTTGGAGGATGTGAGAGAGAATGTGGGAGAACAATCTTATCACCGCAGATAGAGGAGGTAACCTGAGTGGTACACTCGATATGTGGCCCTTGCTAGGGAATGTGTTGAGAGCGAGCCATCTTCCTTTGAGGAACCAGTTCAGCAGCCGATTTGGGTTGATGCTATGGTGGAGGAGTATGACTCCATAGTTCGTAACAGTGTCCTGCGACGTGGTTCTAAGACTAGAGAAAAAGTCAGTTGTGAGTTCTCGTTGGCTTTACAAGGTAAAGCGAGCTGTTGATGATGGGAGGATCAAGTTGCTGCAGTATATTTAAAATAGGAGCAAGACGCTGACATTTTGACAAAGGCATTGTTAAAGTGTAAATTTGAGTTCCATAGAGACAAGATCGGGGTGGCATATAATCCCTTTCTTGTTGAGAGGGAGTGTTGAAATATGACAACAAGAATATTCCAATTTAATTTGTCCTTGAATTAAATTGTGAATTAAAATTGAATTTAGTCTTATCAGCTACTTGGAAATAATTAATTAAGTTATTTTGACTTAATTAGTTGAAGAAATTCAAGTTAGAAATCTTTCTGAAGTCATGCAAGAGTTATCCCTTAAATTAAGGAGATAAGATTGAGTTATATTTTAGTTGCAATTAGTTAACTCAGTTTACTCAGTTAAGTCCAGTTAAATTAGTTCCAAACTGTTTGAGGAACTAATGGTGAGTTAACAGTCAGTTGATGCATGCATGCACTCAACTAGTATACTCCAATTAACTGAAGATTCCCTGATCATAAACTCATGCATGTCTATTCTGAGAAAGACCCAGTTGAGAGTAAAGTCAAGGATAGTGTACTATCAGTTGCATGTGTTTTCCTATAAAGAAAACTCATGCATGCAGAAGGAATCATTCCTTGAGGACTGTACAGTTCTGACAGTGTGTGTGATCAGGTGATCATTCACTTGGTAGATGAGTTTTCCACTTGGTAAGAGAGAATCATCCCAGAGGAACTGCACAAGGAGATAGGAGCTTGGAGGGCACAGAGGAAGGCTGAAGAGTAGCCAAGATTTCCTGTGAGCATCTATGAGGATTGTACTGAGAGTTGGCTAGTTGTGAGAGCTAAGGCTTTGTATAATTCCTATGTATTTCCACCTTGTATGATAATACAGATAGTGGGGTTTTTAGCCGAGGCTTTCCCCAAGGTATTTTCATGTGTGTTGTGCGATTGATTCTTCTTCTTTTGGTTATATTTTTCAGCTCGATCTTTAAGCTTCCGAAATTGATAGTAGAAGTAGATTATAGTATTCTGCTTTGATTTATATTGCATTATTGGGTTGACCTTGAGTGTAATTACCTTGGACTATTTTCGGAAGGCCCTTGATTTTGACTTCCTTCTATTTTGGTTTCTGTTCCTAATCACCTGGAGCAGAAATACTTGAAATTTTTTTGATTGCTTGTATCTTTACGAACTTTTAGAGAGTGCTCTTTGCTCCTAGTCGGCCTAGATTTACATTTTTTTTACTCTTTAAGTATATCTCTTTAAAATAATTCAAAGTGGCTGATCAACTTGCTCGTCAGTCTAGGAGTCTTCATGGGCAATCACCTAAAAGTCCTAAGCCTTCTCCTCGAAGGTGTAGGAGCAATTTTGCCAGTGGTTTTCAACCAGTGGCAGTAGGGACATCAGAGAATGATCCTCCGGTTGGAGTTATTGATTCACAAGATAGACATGGTACAAGTAGAGAGTTAGAGAGGAACACTCCAGTTCTTTCTTGAGTCCTCTTCCAGTTGGAAGACAATATTGAGGTTGAAGAGCTTTCTGAGTCTATAGTGGCTCCTAATTCTCCTCTTCCTTTTGATTATCCAGACGTTTTATTATATGTAGGGACTCCAACCAACAGACCTTCGAGCCCATGTTTATATCGATCTTTTCCTTCGATGACCACTGCTAGAAGCATGGCATCCATGACAAGTGCTATGAGTATGCAAACTCCAGTATTTGTACAAGGAGGAGGAACCATTTCTATACCTTCCATTACTCCTAGCACTGGTATATTTGGTTCTACTTCCATTCTATCTTCGAATGGAAGTTCTCAAGTTGTTGCCTCTTGCATTGGCTTTTTCCTTTTTGGAATTCAGACTAGAGCAATTCCTTTGGTTCCTTCAAGTATTGCATCAGATGCCTCCACATCCATGGCAAGTGGATCAGCTTCTTTTCAGGGTTTCCCATTTAGGGGTGGCCATATACCACATTCCAATCCAACTTTGGGATCAATGCCTTTTTCCTCTATGGGTCAAAGTTATAATACGTTTCAAAGTTGGACAAACCCTGTGGTTAGTGGGTTAGGAGTCGGGAATCAATATTATTTCGTCCAACAAGAGAATATGTCATATTCTTTTGTCATTTCTTTCTAAAACTTTTCTCCCTATGCTAATCCATGGAACCATTACCAAGGGCTCTATGTTCGTTTTAACACTTCTCTAGGGGGGAAATTTACTAGCTACGGAGGTTTTTCGGCAAGAGTTTGTCAAACTCTAGTTTTTTCTGGACCACAAGGAGCTCCTTATGGTTTAGTTGGGTCTACGAGTTACTTCCAGCAACCTGATGCCTTCACAAATCTAGTCCATTCTTTTCAGAACATTAGTAGTTCCACCCACACTGAGTGGAATCCTCAGGGTCTCCCATGACTCCCTTTTCTGGCAACGTTAAACTATAACCCGGTTTGGCCTCTGGTCCCAACCAAACTTCCCTCAGATATACCAAAATTCAAGGGGAAGATTGGTGAAGATCTGGGTGACCACATAACCACTTTCCACTTATGGTATTCGTCCAACTCCCTGATAGATGATTTAATCAGGTTGAGATTATTTCAACGTACCCTAACTGGAAATGTGGCTAAGTGGTGCATAGAACTGCCAGGGAGCACCTTCACTTCTTTTGGTGATTTGGCTACTATCTTTTTGAACCATTTTCAATTTCCTATCCGATATGATGCTGGAACTGAACTTCTAGCTAATTTCCAGCATGATCAGGAAACTCACGTTTCAGATCATATCTAGGAATGGAGGAGAAGGAAAAGGCTCATTAAAGTTGATATTCCACAAGAATTCCTTCTTGAATGGTTTCTTAAATCATTATAGCCTGAAATCTCTAAGGACGTGTCTCTCTCTGATGTTTTCACCGAAGAGCAGGCTATTTTCAGAGCGCAGTAGTTGGAACTTATATATTCTTAGTCTGGGGTTCTTTAAAAAATTCTACCTAAAGCTCCTAGACCAAGGTCGATATAGCCAACCTGAAGCTAGGTCCCCATGCCAATGGTCTATTCAGATCAATTGATGCCAACACGACTAACCTGTTGAATCAATTGGGACAGTTGTCTTTACAAACTGCTTCTTCTATGCACACATCGTCTTCTGTATCTACACCTTCCCAACCGATGTCTATAAACGTCGTCCAAAATTCTAACCCCAAAGGAAACCAACAACCCGATGGGAAGAAGAAAGGACGAGGTAGGAAAAATAGCTAAGATGGAAAGGGAAATGCAAACAAACCCGGCAATGATGCCGGAAGGAGTAGGAAAGAGTCCAAGAAAAAATTAAAATTTCTATGCAAGTTATACAATGGGGATCATTTGACTCATATCTGCCCTAAGATCCAAGACGCTTAGTGCCTGTTAGTGCAGCAGGGGTCCTCTAGCTCCCAGGCTGTCCTTACTAACCCTTTTCCCCAAGGGTAGCAATTACTTTCTCTCACAAACTCTAATGTTGGTACCCCCTTAGGGGCAAACCAGGATGGGGATAATTCGTCGAATGTCTACATGATGAGTTCGCATATCGACGTCACTATGCAATCACGTGATTATGGTGAATCATAATCATCTAAGGATAAGTCTGCTTCTGATGCCTCACAACAACTTCATATTGAGAGGCCCTCTATTGAGTCTATACCTTGGATGCCGAAAGGCTCTGCAAAGCACTTGACCATTAACCCTAACTACTCGATTGTAGAAGATCTCACTCAGAGTCCTTGTGCTATGTCAAGGTTAGAGGTACTCCAGTGTACCCTACTCAGAGGAGTGCATTACTCTAGGCAATCAAAGCAGTAGATCCAAAACATTCTCTTGTGCTCACTTTTGATATGTCAAACGTTAAGAATAAACTCCCTCATCATATGGATTTTCAGATAAAGTCTACATATCAAAAGACCAACATCTTTTAACCATTATTAATGAGGGATCTTCCACATGTGTGATGTCCATGTCATGTTGGAAGATAATTGGATCACCTCAAGTTGTTCCTTCGCCGACTCTATTGACTACATTTGATGGAAATTATCATAGGATGCACGAGATTATTCCAGCCTTTTGCATCTGTGTTGGGGGAAAGGTGGTAAATATTGAGGTAGAAATAGTCGATGCAAATCTGGATTACAAAGTCATATTAGGCAAGAATTGGATTTACGAGATGGATGTCATAGTTTCATCATTATTTCGCATCCTTTGTTTTCCTCATGAGGGGAGGATTGTAAAACTAGATCAAATGGACTATTCTCCTAGGGACTCCCACACATCTTCTGATTCTACCGTTCCATTAGTGGACAATCCCATGTAACCTATAAAGAATTTAGGGGTTGGGATGTACTCTTATTTAATGGGTATTTTTTACTTTCTTGCTCCTTCAGCTAGAATCAATGCTATTTCATCCTCTAAGGGACCTTCTAGAAGAGAGTTCTTTTGAGCTCATTATTTTTCGAACCCTTGGCCTTTACCTTCATCTAATACCACATTAGATGGAGGGCAGGTAGGTGGAATGCCATGTCCTATGTCTACAACAGAAATTTCTTATCAGTATATTGTTAATTCTATAGACTTCCATCCTATTCCTTTCTCATCACAGGAGTTAGATGGAAATGTGGCTCTGGCCTAGACCTTCGTTTCAACTTTGGCTCATGATTTCTTAGATACGGTCTTACCATGTGAGGAAGCAATCATGGAAGCAATGATGGGTGTTGATAGACCATGGGATGATCTACATCATTGTTCATATTTCCTCCCTCATTTGCAAGAAATTGAGTTAAGATTGTCCAGTCCTTCTACTAGTGATGTTCATACAGTTTTAAACCCTTTGGCCCTAGCACAGTTTTTTGTTGAAGGTAACATGTCTGTTATCTCACAAATTGTACCAGTGAACATCTCTAGGAATCCTAACATAATCAAAAATGTCTTCATTGGAGCTGACTATTACCTTGAAGAAATTCAAACTTATACCAATCTCTTCAAAGAGTTTCGTAATGTGTTCACTTGGTATTATGGGGAAATTCCTCAAATAGATCCATCTATTGTCCAGCATGAGATCAACACATATGAAAATGCTAAACCTATTCATAAAAAAGTTCAACCCGTTAATCCTAGAAAAGCAGCAGCTATCAAATTTGAAGTCGAAAAGATGCTAAAGGCAGGTTTCATATACCTCGTTCCTCTAAATGAGTGGGTCTCTAATCTAGTCCCCATAGACAAAAAGCATGGAACGATTCGAGTATGTATTGATTTTAAGGACCTAAATAAGGCTTGTCTAAAAGACAATTACCACATGCCCTTTATTGATCAAATTATTGATGAATGTGTGGGTAATGAATTTTTTTCGTTCAAGGATGGATTCTCTGGTTACAATCAAATTACTATCCATCGAGAAGATTAGTACAAGGCAACCTTTATCTGTCCTTGGGGTACTTTTGCATACAAAAGATACCTTTTGGCCTAAAAAAAGTTGGAGGAACTTTTCAGCAGGCCATGTCTTATACTTTTCACGACATCAAGCACGTTATCAAAGCATATTTGGATGATTTAGCTACTCGTTCTCGAAAGAGAATTGATCATCCTAAGCACCTTCGGTTGATTTTTGAGCCGCGTCGTTTTTATAAAATCTGGTTGAATCCGAATAAGTGTGTTTTCGTAGTCACATGCAGATGGTTGTTAGGATTCATCATGTCATCAAAGGGGATTCATGTTGATCCCTTCAAGGTTGGAGCAATACTTGAATTGCTTCCCTCGTCTTCCATACACCAACATCAAAGTCTCCAAGGAAAAGCAAATTTCTTGAGGAGATTTATAGCCAATTATGCCGAGATCACAAAAGGATTTATTTGTTTTCTTAAGAAAGTGGTCTTGTTTTTATGAGATGATTGCATGCAACGATCTTTTGATGCTTTGAAAAAATCATAAACCTTTGCTCCATTGTTGAGTCCACCTGATTATAACAGATATTTCCTCTTGTATCTCGCTACACCGGAATCAACCATTGGTATGGTTCTCGTTTAGGAAGATGATGCCTTATGTGAGCATGTAATCTACTATCTAAGTCAAGGCTTGGTAGGTCCTGAATTGCGTTATTCTCCCCTTGAGAAATTAGCTTTGGTAGATGTCCATGATGTCCATCGACTTCAGCATTACATTCTGCTTTGAAAAATGTTCGTCTTAGCAGTTGTCAGTCCATTTTACTTTGTTCTCAGTAGGTTAGTGATTGGGGACAAATATAATAGATGGATTGTTATTTTGCAATAATTTAATCTCGAATTCATGTCGGCTAAATCTAAGAAATCTTTAGTATTTGCATAGTTGATATCATAGCTGCCTTGTGAGGAAGAAATTATTCACGAAGAAATTTTTCCTGATGAACACTTATTTCTTATTTCTTCACAAGATCCTTGGTATGGGGATATCATTATATATCTCATGACTTTGAAGCTCCCAACCGCTTTTTCCAAAGATGAGTGTAGAAAGTTGCGTCACCTCACTAAGAACTATATTCTTATAAGGGACACATTATATCGTCGCGGGATTGATTCAATCCTTAGGCATTTTTTAACCTTGGAAGAAGTTGAGTGAGTTCTTAATGATTCCCACAGTGGAGCTTGTGGCGGTCATCTATCCGGGCTTGCAACAGCCCAAAAAAATTTGCGAGCAAGATAATTTTGGCCTTCGATCTTCAAAGATTGTATTGAAGCGGTCAAATATGCCATCCTTGTCAGGTCTATACTCAGAAAATGCCTACGCATCTAGCTCCACTTTTCCCTGTTATCACCATCAGTCCTTTCACGAAGTGGGGCATTGGTTTTACTACTTGTAATCCGCCTTCGGCAGGAAATCACAAGTACATCATAATGGACGTAGACTAATTTACGAAGTGGGTTGAGGCCATGCCTACTTTTAAGAATGAAAGTGAAACAACGGCCTTGTTTTTCTTCAAGTAAGTTATTTCCTAGTTTGGTATCCCTAAAGAGATTGTCATTGATCATGGTAGTGATTTCCAAAACCAACTCATGTCTGAATTGGCTTTCAAGTTGGGTTTCCAATAGGAGAATTCATCTCTGTATTATCCTCAAGCCAATGCGCAGGTTGAAGCCGTGAAGAAATTCATTAAAATCATCTTGCAAAGGATGATTAACAAAGCTAGATCCAATTGGCACATCATGTTGTATCCAACACTTTGGGCATACTGAACGTCAGTTAACATTGCCTCTGGATTTACTCCTTTTCAACTAGTTTACGGGTTGGAATCTATCTTTCATGTTGAATGTGAAATTCCTTCCCTTAAACTAGTTGTTGAACTTCTTCCACAGACTTCTAGTCTCAAGGAGTGCCTTGGTGCCACAATAAACGAAGCCCATAAAAAAAGGGTAAGAACTCAATATGATAAAGTTGCTTGTCCTAGAAATTTTTTGAAGTTGACCTTGTCCCGGTCTATGACCAACAAAAAGATGCCTTGGGGGTAGGCAAGTTTAAGCCTATGTGGTACGGTCCCTTTATATTCAAGAAAGTTTTGAAAAATGGAGCTTATGAATTAATTGACTTTGAAGGAAACAAGTTGGAAAAGCCCAGAAATGCACTCTACCTTAAGAAGTACTTTTCTTAGGCTTCGACTGAGCACTTACTTGTTTGTATATATTGTATGTTTGTACATATCTATCTATCGGTTTTAGTGATGTCGGTATTTTTGATCTTCTTTGGTAGGTATTGATGGACGATTCAATATATTTAGGATTTGTTGATGGTGCTAGTAGGCATACTCGGAACCTTGCTTCCGCGACTTGGGTGATTTGTTATCCATCTAGCCAGTGTATGGTTTCGAGAGGAGTATGTATTGGTCCTGCTTTGAATAATCTTTTCGAAGATATTGTCGTTACTAATTTTCTATTTGAAGCGATATCTCTTGATATTGATTCGTTAGTGGTTTATTTAGACTCACAACTTGTGGTATCTCAACTAAATAACGTTTATCGGGTACGAGATCCCTATTTGTATCTCTAATTTCTAAGAGTATGATTGTTGCAATGATCATTTATTTATATCACATATGTTCACATTCCATGATCAGAAAATTCCTTAGCTGATTCTATTGCTAATCAAGCATTGTACTGGCATATAAATCATTCATCAGATTAGAAAACATAAAAAATAATCAAAGTATCATCTGTATATATTATCATCATAAAATCACATGTATATAGATAGAGTGTTTGTGTCCAAAATAATATAGAGGGATCTTATATGTTGGCATCCGAGTTGCAGTGTAGTACCATTTAATTTATCATGTTCACTTGGTACTATTTGGATCAGTTTCTTGACTTCAGTGATTAGCTTCATACTTCACCATGATTGATCAACTCTTTATATGTGATATTCATACATGTACTTTCTTGATTATGATCAGATGATCCATTATGTATTTCTAGTTCCTTTATACTTGTATGCATATTGGATCCACTTTTGTACTTGACATGCAGACATGCTTTACTATTTCTGAGCATGGGTATGCCTGCCTGAGACAGTAGTTTCTTTCTGATCTCTTTCGCTGGCTTGACAAGTTGAATTCTGGTGAACTCTTCTTTGGTCTCGGCATGATTCCTTCTATACACTTAATACATTTCAGCCATCATGTACCCCTTCTGACCTCATATATTGGGGGCATCTCCTATAACACCATTTACCACTCTTGGAGATCTGATGCTCTCATTATGGCCTAGGTCAACCCTTCCTTCCAGACTTGGTCCAAAATTTAAAAAATAGTGTTTTATTCCCTATACGCTACTTTTCCCTATGATAAAAGTGTGTACACATGGGTTAGCATATACCCAACCTGCGTACATATGTTAAAACACTTAAAAAAATTAAATTTCTTTAATTTCAGGCAGAGTTCACGGGTTTGACCTATTGCTGACCTCCTATTATCGGTGGCCCTACTATTTCCCAACTGAAAAAACTAATTTGGAGAAGTATAAATAAAGCCCCATGGGAAGGCCATAAGGGAGAAGATATGAGATATAGATACTATAGTGATATTATCCCTCATCAAGTCTAATGAAATCCCTGTGCTTCCTGCACTCCCCAAAGATTCGAGAAACCTTTGTTTCCTTGTTGGAGATATCCTTCATCTTTCCTGATATATCCTTGTATTGGTGATGGAGGAAGATTGTTGAGGCCATGAAAGGATGGATCCAGAGGACGGTTCTGCTTGGAGCCGAAGAAGGACTCACGTCGTGTTTCTCCACTTTACTTGTAGCTAACTTCAATAAAGGAATGTTGTTTTGTTTCTCATATTAAATGTGTTTATGCATCTATTTACATTGTAATTCATTTATGAATCTTACATTGATGCGTAAATGTTCATTCATTTATATGATTCTAATTTAATATCATGAACATGCTTTATGTTTCTACTGTTGTATATGTTTCATTTGAATAATTTTCAAGTTTTGAAGACATCTAGACAAGTTCAGGGTTTTCACCCTATGGGATATACTCAAACGTAGGACTTTTGGGTAAGGACACTCTTACACAGTTCAGTAGAATAAGCATTTAGGTTGATTGCTTGAGCATTTCTTGTTGTAGTTTTCCCTCTGCTCTATTCGGGTTCTCAACCCAAGACCCTAGGGTTTTCTCACCCACAAAAATTAATCACCTGTAGTAATTTGTAGGCACCAACCTACAGGTGACACCAATCCAAGTTGCTACAAATATTTGTAGGCACCAACCTACTTCACTCAACATTCTTGCTTCTTCACAATGTTCATTAATTTCTTTTACTTTCACCAAGTTTGCTTGCTAATTCTATCTTCTTTAGCACTCTTAGTTGCTTCTTCCTTCATCGGGTCTACTTGCTACTTCTTCCTTTACTAGCTCTATTAGTTACTTCTACTTTCAATAGGTCTATTTGGCACTTCTTTTATCACCAAGTCTACTCCCAAAACATGTTACCTTTAGCTTCTTACTAACAATGAACTTTCACAACATGCCATGTATCCATTTTTGCAAATCTATTTCTAAAATTTCTACCACATATACCAAGAGATCTCTTCTCTATCTCATTCAAATTTCAAAGTCTGAAACATCTTTATAAATACCTAGTTTTATCATTTTCCCACGCACTTTACATTATATTACAATTTATCTTTACAAACTAACTTAATTTTATTTTTATCTTTATTTTTATTTCCTATTTTTTATATTTTGTGTTTCATTAATGAATTTGGATTGTTTTCACTTTTCTTGGGTTAGTCTTTTATTTTGTTAGCATGTTTTGTTTTAGGTTTTACTTTTTTAGTTATGTATTTTATCTTATTTTTATTTTTTACTTTTCCTTTCATCTAGTTGGTTTGGATTAGTTTTATGTTCTTAATTTTTTTTATTTGTTTATTTTTTTTATTAATTATGTTTTTTTTGGTTGTGGTGATTTTTGTATTTATATTTTGTTCCTTTTATTTTATGTATTATAATGATTGATATGTATTTTAATTTCAAAATATTGGTGAAATGTTTTTGGAATATAGTGAATTTAAAAGTTTTATTAACAAAGGCATGAGTGTTAACATTTTTTACCATGGTTCATCTTAGAATAAAAGAGATAACTAATATGGACACATATGGAAGATAAAAATAAACATATGGAGATATCAAAGTATCACATCAAAGACATGGTATCCAAGGTGAACTAAAACCAAGATCCAAGGGAAAGACCATAGATAGACGCCATGTCCACATTGTCATATTATATAGTTTCTTCACATGTTTTAAGGATAACATATGTAAAGGAGGATGAAATGTAATGTACCTAGAGATAATAATATGAGGTACCTAGGCAGGTACCAAAGGTCATATAATGAATATAAGTGTCTATAATCATGGAATATACCAACTTCTTAGTTGATGGGTAATAAATATTTCTAGTATGTGGTTAGGAGGAAAGTATATAATAATAAAAGGGCACTTGGCATGAATCCCAAAGAATACACATTAGAAAGTATAAATACACTTGCTTATTATTGTATTGGATATGTGTTACATATATTGTTTTCTAGAAAACATTTCTTATGGACGAATTATTTTTTTAAGGAGAATTTGGTGGTGCTACCCTACCTTAAAGGTTCTTCTTTATATTGTTATATTGTTTATGGTGTGTATGGTTCATTAATTTTTGAAGAGAGAGGTTTAATTTTCAAATTTTATGGTTTATTATCTCTTGTATGTATCAAGGTTCACCACAACAACAACATGCCTAAAGTGGAAAGTATGATTTAGAATGGAACATCATATAAATTTTCATCTATCTTGCTACTTTTTGAATGGAGAATTTAAGGGAATTTACTGAAAGAGCTTATTTTATTTATAGATACTAGTATCAAAATTTGGGGTTTGGAACTTTCTGAAGCCATTTTGAGGCATCAAACAACAATTTTTAGATCAAACCAAAATTTTTAGTGTTATTCTTCCTTTCCAACAATGTGAAAATCATCTTGATTGGAGTTTATATGCAAAGTTATGATTCTCACTAGTTGACTTAAATTGTTTACATCTATGCCACATTAGCCTCCATAACTCATACATTTTGGGCTAGCCACATGTGGAATTTAAAAAAAATTTCATAAGGTAGAAAACCTAACAGTAGTTGAGGATTGAGGCATGCAAAAAATCCTAAATCTAGATGATTATAAGGCCATGTTAAATATTGCATCAGTAAAGGGAGAAGGGGTTCCATTCTTTTAGCATGATACTTGCTTAGTAGTTGGGTAGAGCATCTATGAGTGGGATAAGAGAGCATAATAAAGGAGGAAGAATATTCTACAGCATACATTTAAACCACAATGCCAAAGGAAAATCCATAGTTAGTGCTCCCTTTTTTGTGTTTGCAAGTTCATAGTTAAAGAAAAATGAACAAAATATAAGGTTCACCTTCTAGTTGGGTTTGCTTTCATTTTGGATTTCTCAAAATACATCTTATGTTCATTTGTGTAGATGGTGTACTCATTTGCCTTATTCTTTAATATTTGCATTTAAGTTATTTTTATATGTTTGAACACCTTACTAATAAATAAATCTCATATCTAAATAAATAAATGTACATAATAAGATATCTAGAATTTGATTGCAAATGCTACAAGCTTAATGATCCATTTCTCTATCTTCTCTTTGTATGGGAGAACCACTTCCCAAAAATCCCTTTAAAAAAGAATGGATAGGTAAATGATAATCCCATAAGTTTGAAGATTTAGTTTAGCTAAATGTAAGAGAGGATTTCTTAAGTAGACATAAGTCATTGGTTTTGCTAATCACTTATTATCCCATTGAATGTTAGACTTTAAAACTATATAGAAGATAAGAAAAATATTAAGCACCATATAATAAGTCAATGCTTAGCTTGATTCCTATTCATCTTATCCATTGGATATGAATAATATGGTATTCAATACAACTAGGTAGACATAAGTAATTTGTTTTGCTAATCACTTATTATCCCATTGAATTTTAGACTTTGAAACTATATAGAAGATAGGCAAATACTAAGCACCATATAATAAGCTAATGATTGGCTTAATGCCTTTTTCATCTTATCTATTGGATGAGAATCATATGTTCCTCGTTGGTTTTGCTAATAACTTATTATCACATTGAATGTTACACTTTAAAACTTATATAAAAAATGAACAAATACTCTATACCATAGAATAAGCCAATAGTTGACTTAATACATTTTCATTTTATCTCTATGAGAAAAATAATTTGTCATTCAATACATATGAAAATGAATAAACCAAACATTAACTTACTGCAAGGCTCTTAGTATTTACGTGACTCAAACCAAATATGACTGTGCCAACCACAACATTAACTTACTACAGGGCTCTTATTATTTACGTGACTCATAAACCAAATATGACTGTGCCAACCATAGTTACCAAATTCGGCCGAATCGGGCTGAAGAATTCGAAAATTCAGCGGTTCGGTTCGATTCGGTCAATAATTCGCTAAAATTCAATTCGGTACGAACGGAAACTGGGTAATTTTCATGAACGAACGACAACTGGGTAATTTTCATGAACATTTATCCTCCAAGACGAGCAGATTGAGATCCAGAGCCTGTTTTGTTTGTGTGTGAGATCTTCCTGGTTGGGATCTTGATGATAGGAGGGTCTATGCGAGCCTTCCCCTCAGAAGATTTATAATCCTCCATCGTGACCAGTCATAGAAATCATCGGAAAATTGAAAATCCGACGATTTGAAAATTGCATGTCCGAATGGTCGGTGAAATTTTCTTTCACACCTGTGTTTAATTGATCAGAGGAAATGAAAATTGTGATAACAAATGTCGTTGTTGCCTTTGATTATTCTTTTAAAGTAGGCATTTAAGGATATCCCATTGTCTAAACATAACTTCGACCCGTAACCAATGTATGGCGCTAGACAATACGGAAAAGGAGTTTAGGAAATAAATCAACCTCAATCAACGTGAAGTGAAATAAAAAAATGTGAGAAGGAATATTTAAATGAAAAACAATAAAAATGGAAAAGATAATGTAAAAATGAACTAGTTTGGTACTTAAATTTTAATTGGAGAGTGAAATATTTAAAATTTTTGTGGAAATTATTTGATAAATTAAAGTAGGGATTTTTAAGTATTTTTTCTTATTTTTAAATTTTAATATATATGGTTAATATAGCATTAGTGTGTAGAGAAGTACAATGAATAATAATAGTTAACTATTTAGTTGTAATAAGATTTGTTAAAATCTAATTTTTTTTGTTATTGAGATTTTTGTTGGGGAAATAATTTATATAGTTTTTAGAATTTTTTTAGAGAGAAGATTTTTGATCTATTTTTTATTGTTAGTTATTAGGATCCCATTAACAATTATTTATTGATTGACTAACAAAAAAACTCTAATGGTTTGAGACATGTTATTTCTTTCTTGTTCCTGGAGAAAGGGTTTCCAATTCCATCTCATTCACTTTCAATGAGGAGGAATTCTTTTTACTAATCTTAATTTCTAATTTTATTTGCAACTTCCCTAAAACAATTTTTGAGGAGCATGAGTTTTTGAATAATAAGATTTTTATTTTTGATTTTTTAAAAATTATTTAAAAGACTCCTTTTAGTAGTTGTAAGATGGATACTTCCAAATTAGTAGTTGTAAGATAGATACTTCCAAATTTTTTCCATATTGAATTTTATATAGTCGAATTATTTTAGTACCGAATCGAACTCGAACTTGGTAACTATGGTGCAAACCACATGCACTACTAAGACTTAAAAGGTGTCACATGCACTACTGGGACTTAAAAGGTGTCAAAACAAAAATAGCTTTTCTCGGTCAAAACCTCTCATACTAGTTCAAGTCCTTTCCTAACGTACGCTCCATTGTTCCAGTGAATCAGGTTTATGGCAAATGTAGTCTTTCAACCTAGCCCGGCTTCTTTTTCCTCAGCGCCAATGGCAGTGTACTGCTACTGGTAATGCTGGGTTTGCTCTCTCACTTATATCTTGAACGAAACCTGAGACGTAGTAATTGAGTTGTCAGTTGCCACAGTGAACGTATTCAATGACCACTGTTCTGTATACTGATTGACTCGCTTGTCCTTTTGCTTTCACCACCGCTACTGTATGTCTATGCGAATTTCCGTAATTTCGTGCAGGTTGGAATTTCAAAATAGAGTCACTAATAAAATTTAAATTTAACTGAAATGCTTTCATAATTTTAACAAAAGATTTTTAACTATTTTACAATTATTTTGGAATTTCAAAACAAAATCACAATTTATTTTTCTACACTGGAAAGACTCCAAATTTTTTAACTATATTTAACTACCAAATCACCCAA
This sequence comes from Pinus tabuliformis, assembly GCA_031772625.1. NCBI lineage: Eukaryota > Viridiplantae > Streptophyta > Pinopsida > Pinales > Pinaceae > Pinus > Pinus tabuliformis. Next base: position 53,153,535 of record CM062817.1, read on the forward strand.
CAATTTACAAATCAAATTCCATCCTGATTCCATGTGACTTGTAATACCATTAATGAGCTTCCCATCCACTAAATAATGGGGTGCCAGGGAGGGGTAGCAGGTATGGTGTGTCTCCTGATGCTGTGAAGGTGGGTCTGTAATTCCATCCTGATTCCATGTGACTTGTAATACCATTAATGAGCTTCCCATCCACTAAATAATGGGGCGCCAGCGATGGGTAGCACTAGCAGGTATGGTGTGTCTCCTGATGCTGTGAAGGTGGGTCTGTAATTTTTTGGCCTCTCACAGGGAAGGTGTATTAGGAATGCATTATATTTTTTTTGTGAATCTCTCGCACATTCTGCAAAGGGTGGAGTCAGACAGCACTATTTTTAGATGTCGGCGGTGTTTGCATTCTCAGATATGCAATGGACAAAAAATTGCACATTCTAAAATCCCTCCATTTTATACCATCTCCTTTCATTTAATTGAGAGAGAAATTAACAGTGTACCTTTCCAAATTTACAGTAACCGGAGAAAACAAAGTCAGTGCAGTAATTTAGTGCTTTCACAAGTAATCTGACCGATCAAAAGGAATGACATAAGAATGTCAGACACTGTTAATGATTTTTCAGGTTTATGATGGCCTAATCAAACGTACGTAAAACCAAATAATTGATTACAATCATATAAATCAGAAATTTATATACAATAATAAAATAGTATCAATTCCATGAGACATTTCGATACAATGAAAGCATCATGATCTTCACGAAATGGTATGGAATTTAAGAAAATTCGTTGTGGTAAGGTGAACGGTGAACTTTCTTTATATATATTTTGAGTTGTGTACGTACATTATTTTTATATAAATGTGCATATGATTTTTTTTAACATTAGATAAATATTTTGAAATTTTGAAAATAATATTATAAATTATTTATTTTCCATCATTATAATTAGATTTAAATTCAAATCTAATATAAAGGCATAATAATTTGACTCATTGTCGCTTTAATTAAATTAAATTTAAGAGGGTATCATGTCAATAGTGAGAGTTTTCTGAATGGCTTGCAGTTGCAAGAAAAAGAAAAATGATACGATGATATGGAACAATAATATTTAAATTTAAGTTTCTATATGAATTTAAATATGAGAACAATGTTTTGAATTAAATTTGTTTTTTTTTTTTTTAATTTTATATTAATGATTAAATCATATATTTTATAAAAAATATATTGAAAAGAAAAAAAATAAAAAATATGAAGAAAGTGAAAGAAATAATACATTGATGTAGATAAATATGGACCTTTGAATTATAGTTATTGAGCTGAAATTAGGTGATTGTGATTTGGTCATGTGAACCCCTAATTCATAAGTGTACTTGGTTGTATCTCTTAAACATGTTGGCTTTTGGTGTTAATATTGTTAATTGTTATAAAAGAAAAGTAGTGTTATATAAAAAAAGTAGTTTTAAAGTGATTTATAATTATGTATATAACATATTCTTTTATAAGAATTATTATGTTTATAATTTCAAAGACTTGATGTTTGAGGTATTAATAACATGTTGTTATGTAATTTGAGAGTTCTTAATTAGTCATATTAATAACTCGTCCATAAGTTACATTAAAGTATAGGCAATGTAATGTTTAATCACTCGTTCATAAGTTACATTAAAGTATAGACTATGTAATGTTTAATCACTAAATCAGTAAGCGTTGTTATTTGAGGTTGGTTAAAAGTGGTTTACCTTCTTACTTGTAACGAAATCACTGTCAAATGGATTGTGCTATGTGGAATCTTAACTCTTCCATCCCTTATGTGATCTCCCTCATGGATTTTTCTACTCGAGGAGTTGCATTTCCTCCTCCCTCCCCCCTCCAAATATTGTGGCTTATAATTCTCTTGTCTTACAGATCTCCTAATATATGAAGTCCAATCCCTCATGATTCACCAAAATAATAGAGGAAATCCCAAAGGTGCTTGTCCATGTGGCCCAATTAGGATCAAGGTTTCATCAAGTAGTTTACTAGTGTTTGGCCTTCCTAGTAAAAATTGAATTTGTTGGTCAACAAAAATTGGCACCCCATTATCAAAGAGAAATTATCAATAGCCTTTTGTGATAAGGGATTTTATGCCTTTATAATTAAAGAAAAGGAGGAATATGATATTCAAGAGTGGCCCTTACTTCCTTGGCTCTCAAGATCTGCATCACAACTCATGAAATCTTATCTTCAACCTAAAAGACAACATATTGTTAGTAGCTATAATATGGGTCAAGCTTCCTCAACTCCCACTTTATTATGGAATGAGGATACAATCTAAAACATTAGAAATTCCCTTGTAATTATATGAGTCATGCCAACTCATGGGAAGGGATGTTCACTCGTGCTCACATCTATCTTGAGGTCAACCATGCGAAGGGCATATTGGAAGCTTTCCAACTTTCCTTGGATAAGTATATATTTATCTAGCGAGACATGGATTACAACGAGATCATGTTCAAATGCAAAGTATGACATGAATATGGTCATTTTTCTAAGAATTTCCCCAAAGCAACGTCAAACTCTAAACAAGTAAACTAGGTTGCACATTTGAAACAACCCAAAAATATATGAGATACCACTAGGCAGGAAGCTCCTCCTCAAATCCTCAATCGTGTAGTGCTAGCACCTCAAGATCAATCCTTATTTAGGCAAACTTTTGGAGCTTAATCGCACTTTAGTGGTAAGGCTAGTGAGAAGACCAATTCAAGAAATTGCTATGAGAGATTAGCATATATGGAAAAAAAAATGCCTCCAATCTCTTATGAACACGTGGTATATGGAAATAGTTCTATTGAAATTCCCCCATTAAACTATCCTTGAATCCATACATAAGCTCCTAATAACCCATAACTAGAGGGAGAAGTCTATCATTACGCACCAAAGCTATATAATCCTTTGGCCTCCCCTTTCCTAGTTTGGGATTGGTAGATGATAGATCATAAGGAGAAATAGTTCAAGAATAGATTGTTAACACCAATCAAGGAAGTGAGGAGAAATTTTAACTGGCATTAACATGAAGAGAAAATAGAAAAGGATAAACAACTTCGTACCCAAACAATTATCGAAGCCATTTATAGTACGGGTGTCACGATGATTCGTTAATTACCATGGATATTTCACTAGACAAATCGTCACAACAAATCTAATCAAATTATACTTAAAAATACAAAGCTATACTATATGGATTACTTTTCCTTAGATTCTAGATTTATTAAGTTACAATTTCATGCATGTAATATGTAAAATGCAGAAAATATAGAATAAAGAAAAATATAATCACTCACAACCATAGGAAGAGAGGATATACCCTAGGAAACCCTTTCAATAAAAACAATAATAGGAAGGTGAGGTTTCTCTACTCTCTTTGTTTGAATGGAAAATGGATGCAAGTATAAATAAGTGAGGCTTGTGGCATGTGGGTTACTATAGTGCACAAATTCCCTTTTTTTCTCTCTCCTTGTATTCACTCTTGGCTTCTTTTTTCTTCGAAAGAAATTGCACTCAAATAGAATGGAACTCCTTTTTCTCCTAGTGGCCTAACTATAAGATAGCCTAAGCGCCTACTAGTGGTTAATTTCGAATCCTTCAAGTCTTAATTAGGTATACAATATGAATATTCTAGATTCTTTCTCATAGTGAACATTTGCCTAGTCCCATTTCTATGAATAATGGGGGCTGAAATGGCATCTTCTCAAATTATGGTGGTCAAAACAAGAAGGTCAACTTTCGAGTGACACAACTTTTGCATACTAACTCAAATTGAGATGATTCTTACGCCCTTAGAAAGGTCTCTATGTGTGCAATAGCAAAAAAATATGTGCACTTAAGCGGAGAAAATTTAACCCCCAAAAAATGTTAGTTGATGCCTCAAATTTATCCGAGAGGGTTTAAGAGACCAATTTGTTAAGCTAGGTCCCACTAGTAAAAATGTCCCTATAAGGTGATCCCTCCACATTTTCCACTCTAAAAGCATCAATATGGATGAAAAACAATATAATGGTCCAATCAAGATCACACCTCCCCATTTTGGGAGGATTTTGGTCTCAAAACGCTTCTACTAAATGAGGTCAGGGAATTTTTCCTCCACCTTCTCTCAGGTGTACCATTTAGCCTTACTTCGAAGTTTTCCTTTCAAATCAATTTTCCAAAGGTCATGTTCCCCCGATCTTATAGTTATAGACTTCTTCCACAAAGAAATATCATCTGTTAAATCTATAAAATCATAATGTACCAAATCCTTTATAACAGGTAGGACATGTTCCTCTTCATGACCTATCATGGAAGGCTCATAGGGTTTCAAATTCTCTAAATTCACCATTGAGTAAATACATGTGTATAGGGGTAGAATGGGTCTATAGTTATTATCTCTGACCTTTTCCAGTATATCAAAGGGACCATATTGCAAATCTTTGATTTTCTTACCATGACCATGCAACCTCTGTTTTTTCAAGTGTAACCATAGTCTATCTCCAACCTTGAACAACTTCTTAGATCTGTATTGATGATGCCTAACCTTATATTTCTCTTGTGACTTCTATAGTGTCTCCTATACCTATATATGGATTTGCTATATTTTCTTGTTAATTTTTTTTTCCTTAAGGCATTCCCTATAGGATCCCCCCTCACTCCACCTTACTAACCATATGTAATATGCAAAGGTAAAGGTTGAAACTTACTAGTAAAAGTGTGGATTGCTCTATTATAAGTGTGTTGTATATATACCATATTTCTATCTTGTCTTCGAATGCTTCTGATTGTAACCCTTAAAAAGTTGTACCATAGTCCTACTGAGTACTTATGTTTACCCATGTTTATGTGGATGGAAAGCTATAGATATCTTCAACTTCGTGTGCATCCGATCCCACAATGTAGTTTGGAATGCACTGAGAAATCTTAGTTCTTATATGAAATGATGCTCCTTGGTATCCCAAAGTGAACACAAACATGTGCAAAGAACAATTTTGTTGCTTCTTTCCCACTAATGGTATTTTTACAGGGAAACAGAATGCACATCTTAATAAACCTATCAACAACCAAGAACATGCAGTCATGTCCCTTCCTGTTTATTTCTAAACCTCTCACAAATTCCATGGAAATTCTTTCCTAAGGGTGAGTGGGTACATGTAAGAGATGATATAAACCTTGTTTCATGTTTCTACGCTTGATGGTACAACGAAGTATGCATCCTCTTATCAACCTTTCTACTCATTCTTGCATCTTGGGCCAATACATATACCTCTACAAGTTGGTTACTGTCTTCCCTACACCAAATTTCCACGTAGCCTAAGAGGTGTGAGCCTCTCTAACTACTTGTAGTCATTCCCCTTTAGGAACACATAAATTATCCAACCTATAGAGTAGCTTGTCTTGGAGATGGTAGTCAATTATGTTGTCACCATATTCCACGTGAGTCAGGCTCTACAACTACTAAAACACCTCCTTAAATTCCACATCCACTAAATATGCCTCTCTATATGCATCATTGGCAAATGTTCCATGTTCATCAAAGTTCACAAAGCTATGATCATTGATGTGGGTGGCATGTAAAGTGATGATGTGTTTTTTGGCAACATGGTGTTGTCATTGAAGTCAATAGGATGAGTTAGTGAGTTGGGCATTATTGTTGTTGTCGCTCACTGCATTGTGGGTCTTAGTTGGTCAAGGTTTCCCAAGAGCGGTGAAGTTTTAAGTCACCTTTATAGGCTATAGGAGCACTTAAATACATATTGTATCCCCACCATTTCATAGTGCTCGAAAAGAGCTTTTCAACGGTATATAGAAGTCCAAGAATGGACTTCCGGATCAAAAGTTAGAGCATGTTTAAGATCACACTTGGAAACCCTTGAAAACTAAGAAAATGACTAAGTATGAGGGAAAATATCACATATCACGGGCCTCGGGCACAATAAGCCCTGCACATCACAATCTCGCATATCGACAGCCCCGCAGTCTCGCACATCATCTTATCGGACATATCGGTGGGCACCGAGAGTTCATAGGCTTATTGACGATCGACAGCGGACAAATCCCACATCATGTAGTCTCGCATGGCCCCCACAATAACAATGGGCCATTCTTGTAGGGGGAATACGTTGATAGTGTTAATAGTGGGGGAGGGGCTATTTTCATTTTATAAAGGAAATGCATGCAAAGATAGGGATGGACAGGCCCTTTATTTCTCCTCTGTGTGGCGGTACTGGTTATCACAGGTCGAGGGCCCCCGACAAAGTGAATCCCGCATCTCGGTGACCCTGCAGTCATGTAGTCACAGAAATCCTGTGGGTCGTACATCTTGCATCTCACTGTCCCCATAGTCCTGTATTCCGTATGGCCCATGTAATACCCGATGGACCATCCTTAAGGAATTATGGGGGGGAGAATCACTAATAAATCTAGGTCTTAGTGTTAAAGCATCATGAGGTCGAAAACGAAATACAAAGGAAAAGCATGGTAAAACAAAGGCAGGGTTGCCCCTTTCTCTCCCCTCCATGTGGCAGTATGGCATATCGTTGATGGGAAATCGCACGTTCCACAATCTCGCATTATCAACGATCGCAGGAATAGAGGGGCTAGCTCCCAAAAACCCTTGCAGGGTTGTGATATTGCAATTTAGTGTTAAATCACTTGAGAGGGATGAAACTCATTAACAAAGGAAATGCTTATAAAAACAAGGTCGGGTAGGCCTTTTTCTCTCTCTCCTATAGGGGGCCATGTAGAGAAATATGATTCCTTAGAGCTAACATGTGGCAATATAGGGTGACACGTGGCAACGATGATGTCATCTTGCATATTGGTGATCACAACTCCCTAGGGGAGAAACTTAAGGAAACGTGTATTAAGCGTCAGGATGTGGGATTTCGAATAACAAAGAAAAAGGACCCCGGATGCAATATTTCATAGGTCATATTTCATAAGGTTTTCACGTTCGAGATATCAATTGATGCGGTGTAAGGGGCTGTCAAAGGATTTTCAATATTATAAAGGAAAAGGCCCCCGAGTAGCAGTTGAAAGCCTTAGCGGCTGAAGGGCTAAGCACTTGCTTCGAGCCCCAGATCACATGAAGGAAGAATCACAAAGCGGCTGAAAGCATAAGGGATTAAAGGGTAGTCAGGCTCGCTTGCTTCATGATGTGATCCGGATTTAAGCAGGAACGCAATAGATTACAGAGATAACCACAAATACAGAGATGCGATAACCATAAAAACAGAGATAACCATAAACATAGATATGCAGCGGAAATAATACTTTACTTCATTAATGTAGAATACTGAAATATGCTTACAAACAGTAATGGAAATAACCCAGCTAGGGCGATGGTAGCTTATCTCTGAGAAGAGATGTGATGCTACATGCCTCTGAACTGTCTTACAATGAGGCTCGAAGGCCTATTTATTGTTGAGAAACAGTGGAAAAACCCTTAACATTCCAAAACCTAACCCTAGAAGATGAAACACCAAACTATGGGCCCCATTTGGAGTAAATTGGTACACCAACTTCCCAGGGTCATAACTTTGGCATACGATCTCCATTTGACGCATACAATAGCTCGTTAGAAAGATCTACCCGAGCACTACCATTGTTGGAACGGGCAACATCGGTCCATTCCATGGACCCATGTTGCCCCCGGATTCCCCAAAAAAACGTCGTTTAGGGCCTCAAAATGGCTCCGGAAGTTTAGGAACTGAAAAACTGCTAAAAATAGTAAGTTGTGCTACAATTAAGGAAACTGAAAATATTGAGAAGAACAATGGTGGGGGTCCAGGTGGGCTTGGCAGGTGGCCACCAAGATCCACCTGGATCATTCCTCCCCCCTTAGGAAGCAATGGTCCCCATTGCGTTGAGTTCCTCCATGAGATGAGGAAACTTTTGCTGAACTTGGTCCCTGGTGAAGGAATTGGCCTGCTTTGACAACTCGATATAGTTGGATATTCTGTTGGCGAGTGTTCTTGATCTGTGTGTCCATGATCCGATCAGTTGCAGCCTGTTCCATGCAATCTGGGTTTAATTCTGTGGGTGTGAGCTGCTCTGCAATGTCGGATGTGTCTAGCAATGGTGGAAAGTATGGCCGAAGGCGATCCACATTGAACACTGGGTGTAGGCCAAGGAATGGGGGAATGCTGAGCTCAAATGAATTGTCCCCCACAACCTTAGTAATGGTGTAAGGACCATATCGGAGTGGTCTTAGTTTCCGATAGGCTCCAGTAAGGCGTTCCTTTTGCAGATGCAACCAGACTTTGTCACCCACCTGAAACTTATGTGGCACCCGGTGTTGATCATGTCGCTGCTTGTACTTGGCATTTGATTTCTCCAGAATGTCATGGACCTACTGGGGAATATGTTGGATGTGCTCAATGAAGCTGGTTGCCTTATCTGTTTCGGACTGGACATGAGCTGAAGCTGTGTGAGTAGCTGCAAGTGGCAGGGCCACATCAATGGGGCATAGTGGTTGGAATCCCAAGCCCACCTGAAAAGGGCTATGGCCAGTCGAGCTGTGAAGAGCTCGGTTGTAGCTGTGCTGAACATAGGGGAGGCTCTCATCCCATGTGCGTGGATGCTTTGAGTTGTACATGCGCAGAATGTGTACAATCATTCGATTGACAACCTCGGTCTGGCCATCAGTTTGAGGATGGAAGGCTGTGGACTTAGTGAGTTTGGTGTCCAGCATTGACCAGAGACTGGACCAAAATGTACTGAGGAACCGACTGTCCCGATTTGAGATGATAGACTGTGGGATCCCAAAGTGCACCCACACTCGTTCAAAGAAGAGTCTAGCAGTGGCTTCTGCTGTGATATTCTTCTTGCAGGCCGCCATAATGGCCATCTTCGAGAACCTATCGATGACCAAAAAAACACAATCATTTCCATGCTTGGTGGAAGGAAGCCCTGACATGTAATCCATGGAGATGGATTCCCAAGGTCGACTAGGGGTAGGCAACGGGGTATAGAGGCCTTGCTTCTTGATGGTTGGTTTGGCAATGGCACAGGCAGTACATGATCTAATGTACTTCCCGACATCCTGTCGAAGATTTGGCCAATAGAAATACTTTTGTAGTACTGCCACTGTTTTCTCAACCCCGAAATGTCCAGCAGCCCGACTGTAGTGTGCTTCCCAAATCATCTTAGCACGCTCGCTTGAAGGAACAAAAAGATGACCCAGGTGGCATAATAGTGCACCTTGGAGGTGAAAATCTGGAACATGCTGACCCCCCAAGAGTGTCTGGTATGTGTGGCCAAATTCTCGGTCACTTTTGTAGAGAAGTGGCCAATCAGAAGTCTCGTGCCCACAAGAGTTGAGCACAGTGGTTAACGCCATGATTAGTGGTCGACTGAGGCAATCTGCAACATGATTGGTGCTACCCTTCTTGTACTTGATGTTCAGATGGAACTATTGCAGATATGTAGACCACTTCTGATGGCGATCATTCTGCAATTTCCCTTGGGTCTGTATGAACTGCAGGGGTCGGTGGTCTGTGTGGATGACTGTTTCCTTCCCCAAAATGTAATGCTTCCATTGTCGGCAGGCCTGCACAATGGAGTACATCTCTTTATCATAGGTTGGATACTTTCGGACTGTGTCTGAAAGTGTTTCACTGTGATATGCCACTGGATGCCCGTGTTGAGTAAGGACTGCCCCAATAGCATAGTCAGAGGCATCTGTCTCGACCTCAAATGGTTGTTGTAAATCTGGTAATATGAGCACTGGTGCCATGCAAAGGCGATCTTTCAATTCTATGAATGCTTTTTGTTGAGATTCAGACCAAAAGAATTTCGCTTTTGCTCCTCCCTTGGTGACTTGACTCAAGGGCCAAGCGATATGAGAAAACCCCAACACGAACCTGCGATAGAAGTTGGCAAGGCCTAGAAAGCTGTGGAGCTCTGTCAGAGTGGTCGGGGCTGGCCAATCCCGAATGACTTGGATCTTGGCCGGATCCACATGCACCCCCTGTTCATCAATAATGTATCCCAGATACTGAACCTGGGTCATGCCAAAAGTGCATTTCTCCAAATTGGCACACAGCTTGTGTTGTCGCAGTGTTTGAAGAACCTGTCGGATGTGGTGGAGGTGCTCTTCCCAACTCTGGCTGAAGATCAGAATGTCATCCAAGTATACCACTACAAATGAGTTGGTGAATGGCCGCAAGATGTCATCCATTAGCCTCATGAAGGTTGCAGGAGCATTCGTCAATCCGAAAGGCATGACCAACCATTCAAAGAGGCCCTCCTTGGCTTTGAAGGAAGTCTTCCACACATCAGAGGGTTCGATTGGTACCTGGTGATATCCTGACTTTAGATCGATCTTGCTGAAGTACTTTGCCCCCTTTAGTTGGTCCAAGAGGTCATCAATCTGTGGGATCGGGTACCTATTACGAATAGTGATCTTGTTCAACGCCCGATAGTCAATACAGAGTCTCCAAGTCCCATCCTTCTTCTGTACCAACACGATCGGGCTCCCACAAGGCGATGAACTCGGACGGATGTGACCTTTCTGTAGCAATTCCTGAATCTGCCTCTTGATTTCATCGTTCTCTAGAACCGAACACCGATAAATTGGTCCATTGGGTAGCGGCGCACCTGGGGTTAGATCGATGGAGTGCTTGACCTGACAGTGCAGAGGAACCCCTGCGGGGGAGGTGAAGATGTCCTCGTACTCCTTCACGACTTTATCCATCTGTAGTTGTCGTGCGGAGGGGTCCTATCTGGAGGTCGTGGCCACCAGCTTCTTCTTTCCTTGAGGGCGTATCATCAGGAAAACAAACTTCCCAGTCTTGGAAATGAGCTTACTACATTGTTTTGCAGTAATCAAGGAGATGGCGGTAGGCGGTGCTACCTCTGGTATCCTGTACAACTTATTCCCCAATGTAACAATAACAGCCCGGGGCCTTGATTCATACACAGCATGTCTCTTCCACAAGTATGGTTGTCCTAATAATACATCACAAACTTCAAGGGAAGCGATGTCACACAATACCTCATCCGTGAAGGGCTTGATGTTGTACGGAAGGCGACATTGTTGGCTCACGCGAAGATCCCGTCCTTGGTGAAGCCACTCGATGGTGTATGGTTGTGGGTGTGCTATGGTCGGTAAGCCCAACCGCTTCACGACCTCCGCCGAAATGAGGTTCTTTTGGCTCCTGCTATCGACAATGAACTGTAGCGGGGAGCCCTTTACCCACATCTGGGAGTGGAAGAGACGCTCCTCCTCCTCTGGATCTTCGGGTTCACCTTTCTGGATCTTGGCGGTAGCAACAGTGGCATTGGGATCCGTGTCAATGATCTGCTTCCCTTTTTCATTCCCCATGTCGAGTTCTGACTCAGAGTCGGAATAGGTATCTGATTCTGGATCCTTTAGCTCGGCCACCAGTGACTGCTTGGCCCGACACTCACTGGTGTTGTGAGTGGAGCTCTTATGGAACTCACACCATTTTCCCGTGTCCTTTTTCGTCTTCGCGGTGCTGTTCTTTGTCTGCAGCTTTGGCGGGTTGTCTTGGGCTGCCCCGCCTTGGCTTTGCCCTTTGTTCTGCATTTTAGGGGCACCTTTCCCTTGCTTCAAAGTCGTAGACCCAAAGTCTCGCTTCTTTTGTTTAAACTTCTGCTCGACCTTGACGGCATATCGGTATGCTGTGCCGAGCGAGGGGATGTTCAGGAATTGTATTTCTTCCTGAATGTACTTGTGTAGGCAACCGCGGTATTTGAGTATCAAATGCTGCTCCGTATCCTTGATACCCAACTTTGTGCGAAGGTTATGGAAGAGATTGGTGAACTCCGGCACGTCTTGGTCCCTTCCCTGCCGCAGCGTGGTCCATTTTATGTATTCATCCTCATAGCTTCCGATAGGGTAGTACTGCTCCTTGATGGCATCGTGGAATGAATCCCAAGTGGGTGCGGCTGAAAATAGCGAGCCGGTAGTTTCATCCTTCTGCTCGCAGTAGGTTTCCCACCAGTCCTTGACGTGGGGGGCTGCTTTGAGAAGAGCGAAAACAATCTTTTCTCGACTTGAAAATTCATGAACAGAAAAATACCCTTCTAGCAGATTTAACCATTTATCTACCACATCTACGTCTATTTTACCCTCGAAGATGGGGATTTCAAAATTAACTTGTACCTTAAAGGGCGTGGCATTTCTAGAGTAGCTGCTAGAAGCTGAAGCGTCACTTCTGGGTAGCCGTTGAAGGATCTGGGTGAAACTGTCCATCATCGTGTTCCGTTGTCGCTCGAGGGCTTCTTCGAGCAAGATTTTGATAGGATCTCCTGCCCCCTCGTCTTTCTTCTCGTCTGCCATGGGAGGCCATCGGGATTTGCGAGGCTGGTCTTGTAAAGGTTCGACCAGTTCAAGCCCTAACTCCTTATATCCCGACCTCGTTGGGGACATGCAAAGAAAAACAGAGAAAAAGCAGACCGCTCTGATACCACTGATCTGGATTTAAGCAGGAACGCAATAGATTACAGAGATAACCACAAATACAGAGATGCGATAACCATAAAAACAGAGATAACCATAAACGTAGATATGCAGCAGAAATAATACTTTACTTCATTAATGTAGAATACTGAAATATGCTTACAAACAGTAATGGAAATAACCCAGCTAGGGCGGTGGTAGCTTATCTCTGAGAAGAGATGTGATGGCTACATGCCTCTGAACTGTCTTACAATGAGGCTCGAAGGCCTATTTATTGTTGAGAAATAGTGGAAAAACCCTTAACATTCCAAAACCTAACCCTAGAAGATGAAACGCCAAACTATGGGCCCTGTTTGGGGTAAATTGGTACACCAACTTCCCGGGGTCGTAACTTTGGCATACGATCTCCGTTTGACGCATACAATAGCTCGTTAGAAAGATCTATCCAAGCACTACCATTGTTGGAATGGGCAACATCGGTCCATTCCATGGACCCATGTTGCCCCCGGATTCCCCAAAAAAACGTCGTTTAGGGCCTCAAAACGGCTCCGGAAGTTCAGGACCCGAAAAATGGCTAAAAATAGTAAGTTGTGCTACAATTAAGGAAACTGAAAACACTGAGAAGAACAATGGTGGGGTTCCAGGTGGGTTTGGCAGGTGGCCACCAAGATCCACCTGGATCATGATGTTCCTGTGTTAAAAGCCCATGCTCAAAGGTCATCCTCATTACATCATAATACATGACACCAGGCTTTTCAAAGCTCTGGTAATGTCTAATAGAGTTTTAATGGGCAGATGGGCCGATAGCTAAAGACTTAAATGGAGCACAATGCAACAATGGAGCACTACACAGGACTCAGGAAGATTAATGGCTCAAAATGGAGCCCCATCCCTCTACACAGCAAAGGACCACCAATACGGGCACTTATAGTTGACCCAACCCCTAGTCCACAGAGGAAGGCCTTCGAATAGTAAAAGTGGAAGTTGTGGGAGCCAGCTGAGCAGCACGAGAGGCCATACAGTGAGCCAACTGCAATCTGTAAAAGAAGATATTATCAAGATGGGCACTAAAACAATTTAATGGTTCTCTTTGACTGATATTTATTTTGATGTCCTCGAATCTGCTTTCCTTCCAAGGAGGCATTTAATTCAGTAATATTTTTGGGCCATAGAGCCATTTGTGATTGATACAGCTAGTCGAACCGATAGCTGAATCTAGACCATAGATATGTTTGTTGTAATGAATGGTCTTCCTCCCCTCTTCAGATAAATAGGGGAAAGAAAGACTTAGAAAAGGTTCAAAAATTCTATAGAAAACACTACATGTTATTTTCAGACTGTATGTCTTTGTAACATAGATATTTTAGAATATCAAGGGAATGGTGGAGATTCCCTCTTCAAGAATTATAGTATGTGTTCCCTCTATTAAAACCCATTTTGTGTTCATATTTCGTCTCTGTATTCATGCAATTACAGCTGATAGAAATATTTCAAGATTCCTCATAGATTTATTTGTGTTAACATGTGAATGCAAGTGTCTATAATTATATCACAGATTCACTTGCCTCAATACTGTTGGTGCATATACCTATATGGACTATTGAAATCATATCTTTAAATCTACAACACATGAATCATAGCATTTAGCTCCTCCTTCATCCATTATTTCTTCTTGTAACTCACATAAGTATAGAAATCCTTAATGCCCCAAGCTCTGTGTGTTAACTGTAGAAGTCTTGAAGCCTTATGCTCTATGTGATGGGCTTCTCCTTCTCTTTGTCATGTCTCATGTACCTTGCAAAAGCTTATTAAGTTGTAAGCCCTTAAAATACTCGGCCTCCATTATTTTTAGGCATATTTGTGAGATCTGAACCTGTGAACAAGTACCAGAAATCCATGTCTTATTTCTTTGGATAAATGAACCAACCAATTTCAAATAAATATATGTATCTATATCACAAGAGTGATGTCTCGAGTTTCTTGTAAATCATTTGAGACACACAAGCAAATCTAGATATGCCCAGGAACTGGTCTTGTAAGCAATCCAAGGTTGTCTCTCAGAGCTGCAACATATGTCAACAACTAAGCAGAGCTTATAGATGGTGTGGATGACATGTTCAAATGTTTTGGAGGTGTACACATGTTGTAGAGGTTTCTAAGGAAGTGGTGATATAGGTGGAAGTACTTTTGGATGGAAGAGAGTTGAGTTTTCTATTTTGAGAAAGACTATTGTGGGATTTCCATTATCATCTAGCAACACTACCACGGGCTTGTCATGGTCTCCCAGCTCAACTACCATAGGTTTCCACTAGTATGCCTATGGCACTGCATGTAGGGTGTGAAAGTAAAATTCATCGACTGATTCAAGGTAATGGATGTGATGAGAGTGTTTTGACATGGTCCTAAATGTTTAGTTAATTCGGTCAGGGATAACACCTTGATTCCATATCATTTGATCATTTGAATTGATCCCTCAATTGTATGGACACATTGATGGATTTATTGTTGTGTTAGTGGTTAATCTAGTCTCCAAAGGTCGTGAATGCATCAATATTGATTTGATCTTCATAGTATAATGCCTTAGTGGTTTGATCTAGTCTATAGTGTGTGTGAACACAAATGTATTCATGGGTATGGTATGATTTAGCTTTGGGAAAATAGCTCAAATGATAATATCATGGAATGGATAATGGCTAGAGAGAGTGTGCACCTTGTGAGACCTGTTCGATGTGAGAGGAAGATGCAATGCAAATTGGAGAATAATATACAGTTGTACGTGTTTTAGCTATTGTTGTAGTGTTTTCTTCTCAATGGTGTACAAAAAGAACCCACTTAAGATTGCCGATGGCAAAAAATCTCAACTATTGAAATGACTGCTAAACATTGTAGATTTGTAGCTATTGATAGAAACAAAACTTGCCAAAATCCTGATCTATGCTATGATCATAGTTAAACAGTGAAAGAAAGAGTAATAACCCCAAACATCCAATGGAAACTAGATATGTAAATAGTAAATTAATAATAACACCTGTGAAGAGAATAGATAAATGTTACGAGTCCCCCTCTATGGGATGGGTTCTTGGCTATCCTCAAACGTCTCCAGCTTCTGTAGAGTCTCTCTCCTCTATAATGTGAAAACCCGACAAAAATATGGTGTGCGACAATCAAAATAATCAAAGTTACAACACTGAGTACAACAATGAAAATAATCAAAAGTGAATAATGAATGGAAAACCCTTCTATTTAAAACAAAATATTGAGTTATCCTCGAATAATGAGCAATAATAAAATATTATTGATCCTATTATTGAAAAAACCATTGGAATATTTTATTGTATTTTTTTAGGAGGGAAAAAGTATTCAAACTTTTATAATAAATAAATAAATAATTTATTTATCATCTCAATGAATTAGTTATGGAATAATAGACAAATAAGGATTTATTTAATTATTCCTAAGGGATTTAGTCAAATTTAACAAATAATGATAATTAATTAGTGATTAATTAATTATTCTTATAGAAAAATAAGAAAAATAATGATTTATCTCTTTATTTTTCATGATTGGATCAAATAGGACAAGGAATAATAATAAAACAATGGTTTAATTAGTTATTCCTAGAAGAAAATCAAATAACTAGTGATTTACTTAATTATTCTTCATGGATTTAACTATAAATCACTTAACAAAGGTGGTTTATTAAGTAATTTCTCACAGTGAAAGTAATTTTGCTATGCTAAAATTGGCTTTACATGGTGTACTTCGATCCATCTAGTAAATTAGGCTAGACCAATTTTTTGGTGATAACAGATTGCCCCCCAACGTACGAGTGTTAGGAGAAAAACGTATGACCGAAGTATGTTGTAAAGACACAATCACTTAGACAACACGGGAGTCAAGGAGACAAAGAGAGAGACCAAGGAAGCTGAATTGAGAGAGGATAGGGACAGAGGGGACAAGAATAATGCCAACCTCCTTTTATGTTGTGGTACCAAATCTCAATGAGGCGGGGAAGGCATACCCATACCCACCGAGATAACTTAGTACAAAGATAATGGTTCACCTAGAATTATAAAACTGAGCAATGAAGTACATGTTGAATGGTACATGACATGCTGGAATAACAGAGCCAGAAAATAATACAATGTGTCCCATATACATAATGCACCTGGTAAAGACATGATCCGGGACTGAATACAATAATATCTGAGTAAATGAGATACAAATCCACTTCCCTCAAAAAATTGGTGGGAGTGAGGGTAGAACAACTCGAGAAGCCTTGCTGAACAAGGAAGGGCTCTGCAAAACTGAATGGATCATCTGAAGGAGACATGCATGTTATGGATGCTGTGATCGGTAGGAACCGAACCCTTCAACTCTACTCAACTACATCTAAGGTTGTAGCATAATAGGTATGCATTCAGGCATGTGGGGCGTTACCCGAAGGGCCGCCTCCTCATGAGGTATAAAACATCTCACACACACCCAGGAATCACTGGTACAATCTACTGCATCACTGGACCATCAAGTGTATGGATCAAAACCATGAAACAATCAAGTCAAAGGGAAATAATAAGACCCTCTGCTTGATCCAAGGCATCGAACAAGGATGGAAGCTGGAACCAAGATACATCGCCCTCTAGGATGTTCTTCTTAAAATAAATGAGCTGATGTCGATAGAATAGGGCTCGCGATAGATGAGGCAATGAGGATCCTCAACTAAATATAGTAATTTGATTGATGGAGTGACACCAGGGATAATGGCGAAATTGGACTTAGGGACAAATAGACGATTACCCTTGTTAGAGCATAAAGTGCATGATTAACCTGGCAACAACTGGCTCAACTCTGGAGGGGATGGGGACAATATGACTTGAGGCCAAAATGGGAAACACAAGATGAATGGTATGCAAATATGGATGGAATACTGTGACATGAGATGATGGGACATGAAATAGACTCCAAGAATGCAAAGGTGACTCATCACGGATGCTCTGAACAAGGGTGACTCGATGATGTTGCCACACAGACTCGGCCTAGTGGGGACCACGAAAACATGAGTAAATGATGATTACTCATGACGTGAATCGACATATGGCATGAAAAGTATTAAGAGAAGGTGGATATCAAAGTACAAGTGTCACTTTATGATGAGATTCAATTTTGAGAGACGACGAAGTGACCTTCTTGGTAAAGTGGTGTCAAGGTGAAGTTTCAAATCATCAAAAGTTGACGAAGACCCATTTTAGAGCTTAGTGAGAGCTTTCCAACGGTGATGGCGGTTTATGAAACTAAACTATAGTCTAGTTGTAATGGGCGATAGAAAAATTGGAGATTTTCCTTTAAAAGGGCATTTCCCCTCCAATTTGGATTCATTTTCTAAGTGAGCTGTGGTGAATTTGGAGAGGAGGGAAAGGCCCTAATCTTGTGGAGATTGTAGTGGATAAACCGACCATCAAAATCAGGATCTGTGAATTTCAGGTAGGTAGCCTTACTCATCTCTTCAATTTCAATGGTTTATTTCCTAATTTTTTGGCACCTAGTAGCTCTCTGAGAGACCCCTGCTCTTGCTCACGATCACATCACACTTTATGGGACCAAAAGTGTGATCTCGCTCACAAGAAATTGCTCGAAACCTGAGAGCTCACACTTCTTGGGCTGAAAACTACAATTTGTGGTTGGAGAAAGAGTTGGTCTGTTGGCTTGGTGGGGGCTACAGGTTGATCAGTGTAGAAAGTTTCTTTATTTTATGAGCTGAAGAGACATGTGGTGTTTTGTAGATATGATAGAGCTGAAAATCAACTTGTGTGAATGAGACTTGCATACTCTTCGATTCGAGATCTAGGGGGATTAGGCAGTTCGTGGGGCATTGAATCATTATGGGGTTCTTAACTTGGTAGAGAACCCACTGATGAGGGAAGGTGAGCCCTTTCTATCGAGAATTATGATCTATTGGGATCTAGACCAGGAGGTCTTTTTCATGTAGGGGCACAAGATTGAGCTCACATTACAGGATATTTACTTCTTGACCAGACTGCCTCCCCTCGGAGTGGTTGGGGATATTCACCTGGTGTTGCTTCGTGGGAGGAACATTACTGAGTTTGTGGAACACCATTTTCGACGACATGTTCATGTCAAGGGCATGACTATCAAGGTTGTTGATCTAGAGAGGCTAGAGACACAGGCTATTGTCACAACTGTGGTATGGGTCTTGGGCAGCGAGGCATTCCACCACGTCACTGGTGGGAAGATGATGTTAGTTGAGAGTGTTTTGGTCGGGACCTACCATGGGTGGGCCCAGATGATGTTCCCATCGGCGAAACGACAATTGAATCTTTGTAAGAGGTAGGTGAATCATGACTACTTTTTGGTACAGTACTATGTGCATTCTTCTTTGAGAAGATACCCACTATCCATCCTCATGTACAGATTTGAGATGGGGACCAAGGGGAGCCAAGGATGTGCCGTTGGGGGCAGATACTACGGAGAGGGGGAGGAGGGGGAGTCAGACGGGTGTTTCGACCCAAGTTTTTCACACATTGGGATCAGATGCCTTTTTACATTGATGATTATCCTTATAGCAAGATGAACTATCACGACGATCCTCACTTGCCACTTCTGCCCGGGCGAGCATGGGGACTAGATGGTAAGTGTTAAGGTGCTATGTTTTATGGTGAATTTTATTCTTCTGTCACATGTATATGGTACTAAGTGTGAAATATGTTGTATGCAAACATAGCACCTATGAGGCCAACAAGATATGCAGGTCGAGCCACAGCACTTGGGGCTGCAATTCGGGGGACATCATCATCACAGCAGGGTGCAAAGGATACTATGCTACTCACTGATTTCCATTGTAGCTTTGATGTACTTTTGACCGAGGTTTCAGAGTGCAGATGGCATGACTTAGAGGACCAATACACAAATGAGTGCACTAGTGTTCCCTCAGAGTGCCGAGGTATCGTGCGATGCATGGCAATGATAGGTCAGGCAGTAAGTGATCTACATGCACGTTGAGTAGAGCCTTTGGCACGAGATCGACCGGACAGTGACTAGATGCAGGGACATGTGGGTCCCTTTGGTTATGATTTTTGTAACATGCTATGGGCATGTTGGATGTATTTAGAGCTATGGCTCCAAAAAAATTTATGATACATAATATGATTATGCATTTTATATGACGATGATGGTTCACCATTTGTGTGGTTATCTTCTATGGTATACATGTGATAAATTCCAATCTAGAATGTTGTTTGCAATGGTATCTACATAGTGATTTTGGGCTCTAGGCACATGACTGAAATTAGTTGTTTCAAATTCACATACAAATAGCTTCACTCGTAGATATTTTCTAAATAGGACTTGGTTACGCACATGATACACACCATTCAATTGCATGCCAAGTAGCAAGGAATCTAAACGAACATGAAGATGAAGGATGCAATGAGTGAAGGCATCGACTAACAAACCTATCACTGCATCATATTCGGCTTGATTATTGGTGTCAGATCTAATGCACACACCGTTTGAAAGGACTAACATATGCAAGGGGGTGAAAATGGCCCAGGTCGCTGAGGCTAGATTCCAGGAGAAGTGACTTGCACCGTCGGCATGACTGATATATGGTGTCCTCATCAACATTTCTTGAGGTAGAGCACATTGGGAGAATTAATAAGGAAATGGCCTTCAAAATCCTCTTAAGAAATGCCCCCTTACTTAAGGGTAGGGGTAATCAGGGGTAGACATATCTTCCATGGTGTCCTCATCAGGCTGGGAGATGGGCGAACTGGAGGAAGATTGAATACATGACACTCTCGCATCACCTGATGCATCAACATGAGAAATAAGGTTCACATATGCATAATCCTGAATGGTAGATGACAGACTAGTAGATGGAGGATCTACTGATGTTGAGACCTCTGATTCTATTGAAAAATGTTCAATAGAAATGCACACAACAACCTCTAGAAGATTTGTCAGTGAGGAATTCAAGGATGACAATAGGTAAAGAATGGATCCTGTGGTGTATGTCATCTCGACATTTGGGGGAGGGATCAAAATATAAGGGCAAGAGTTTCCTTGTTTTGGTTGACTAGTGGTACCAGAATCCATAGGTAGAGGAGCAGAGGTTCCACTACAAGTGTCCTCGTAGTCACAAATTGCCCCAAGGAAATCGCAAAAATCATCGAGACAAGGGCAACAATGGGAATAATGACCATGAAGATCACAAAGGGCACAAGTGTGTTTTGTGTGAATCGTTTTGAGTTTCTTAGGTGGGACCGGAATGTTAACATGGACTTCCAAAATATTCGACTCAGAGAACGCTTCACGAACCAAAGGTTTAAGTTGAGGAAACTCAGGACAATTGTTGGTGCTGTTCCTAATGACTTTACACAAGTCAAAAGAGGGTGTCGGCTTTGGGGCCTTAGTAGCTGGAGGAGCTTGGGGAGCTTTGTCCTTCAAATCTTTCCTTTCAGCTTTGCCCCCCTAGCCATATGATTTCGTAACAGGTGCTGGTTCTTGTTGAGGTTGTGATGGAACTGAAGCAGTGAGAGGGGTCATGGAGACCGATTGAACCGGAGTCAAAGCGTGATATTTCTTGGCTGACCAGGCAAAGTGTTTGTAGGGGGATCAGTGTACTATACTAGGATCCTGAGAGTCATGTTAGAAAGGACCAGCGAAGCCATGAAAGGTACAGAAAAAATTCTCGGAGGGGGGAATAAGAAAGGTATCTGGCTGGCAAGATAATGTCCTGATGGAATAGCTCTTGGATGGTTAAGTCATAGAGGAACAGTTCCTGAAGGGAACATAGGAGAGGCACCCATAAATGGAGGAGGTCCTGGGGGAGTGGGTCCAGAGGGTTTAGCTAGAAGAGCAACAACAGGATGTTGAGGAGCTGGTTGTTGATCAGGTGTACTAGACTACTTAAGGGTAGCCTGTGATGCTTGTAACATGCAAACAATCATGGAAGTAGGTTTAGAAATAGGAGGGGGAGGACCAAGGAAGGAGCCCAACAATGAGGAATCCTTATATACTTTGGGCGACACACTGGTGCAAGGAGTTTAAGACTGGTTGTCGGGCATCGATGAGATGATGGACTCAGGGGAGGTCACGGATGTCGGCTCGTAGTAAGTCAACTAATCAATGATAATGATATTCCTTTCATGGGGGAAGCACATCTTGCAGAACAACATAGATGTGATAATTGAAATGACATATGTGTAGCTACGACCTAAGAGGATGTTCTAATCCAAAGAGGCATCAATGAATTCTAGGGAAGTTGTGGTACATGCCAAGGGGCTGGGAGGAGTGTCCATCCCAACCACGCAAGGTGATGCTGGAGGGGGAAAACTAAGTTGACTTGACTTGTTTCCAAATAGCAACAGACTTCATAAAGGTGGATGCACCTTCATTAATAATGTATCTGGAGATGACGACATTACAGACTCTAACTGATATCTGGAAAGTAAAAGATGAAGGCAATGGGGGATGCTTTGATGTATCAACTGGGAAGATAATCAAATGATCATCAGAAGGATCCACTGCACCCAAGGTAGTTAATAGAGCCTTCTTCTAGGAAGGGCATGAATAGAGGACTTCTAATGTCGACATGGTGGCAGGTGATTGCGCCAAGTCATCTACTATACTGTATTTATGGGCAGCTCTGTTAGAAGTCACATTACAACATAATGGTCCCTTTGGGATCTTGGGAATGGCCTCAACTTTGGGTTGAGGGATATGTAAAGGACCATTTGGTGTTGTAAGAGGCTCAACAGACACTTTTGTTTTGGACTCGATAGCTCACGAAGTGGAGGGCTTGTCTTATTGATGCAATCGAGTTTGTAGGTTGATATTGGAGGGGTTAACCTCATGAGAGTTCATCATCAAGATATGATAGTCACCGAGACCAGAAGGTTGGGGGAGGTGTGCTGATTGACCTGGTTGGGGTTGAGCAAAAACAAATCCTTGCTGAGGGAAAGGATTTGTGAGCACGATCGGTTGAGGATTTGCAGGATTCTGAGGCAATTGTTGACGTTGAGAAGTTGCTTGAGCTTCCCACATTTGGTGCAACTAGGGTAAAAGAGGACACTCATGTGTATAGTGGCCATGTACACGACAACATGCAAATTTTTTTTTCATACGAATAGCCTTGTTTTGGTTGGGTTGGCCGCCCTGTTGATGGTTGTTGGTGTTAGGCTAGTTCCCCTAGGGTCCACTAGGTTGGTTACCTTGGTTACCCTGGTTACCCTTCCCCTTATTCTTTTTCTTCGAATTATAGGGATTGGTATCACTCTGCTATGCAAACATCTGGCCCTAAGGGGGCGGTGTATTCTGGGGCTAAGGATGCATGGGATTCTGTGGCGCTAATGCATGAGGGGCTAAAGCGTGATGCTGTGCATAAGAAGGAGCAATAGTTTGGTAGACAAGTTGTGTCCCTGGAAACATGTTGCTTGAAAGAGGGGCATAAATGTTGGAGGAACTGGTGCCCCCGTGAGATAGCCATAACTCTGCTGAGAATCTAGCGAAGAGTGTGAAAGGGATCCAACGATACCGTTGGTGGCGTGAGATTCCCCCAGTGCATTGGCACTTCCAGGACAAGGGAGGTCTAGAATCAAAGTATAGACATAATCGGATTGAGCATAAATCATATCGTATCTCAAACAGGTCTGGAGAGCTTCTTCCTGACTCTGAGGAAAATGGGACGTGACATCTTTTCTGATGGGGGATAAAAGGCTCTTCAGAAACCAATCTAGATAGACACAGTCTTTGAAAGGTGGGGTACAGCATGTGCTCCTCCTTTGACGCCACTCTTGAACATGGTTAGAAAGGCAAGTTGCAAAGGATTGATGAAATGTAGTCAATACCTCCATACCATTGTCGTATTAGAGAGGTAACTAGAAATATGATAAGAATGCTTTAGAAAGTGTCACAAAAATGGAATGAGAGGTGGAGGGTTAGTCTACATACCATTTTGTAGCATCTCCAATGAGCATGCATTGGAAGAGCTGAAGAAAAATGGAGTCACAACTTATGGAGTTGGATGAACACCACATGTGGAAGGATCGAACATGGTTGGTAGGATCCTCTCCAGCAATACCCTCAACCTTTGGGATGTTTGAGGGAAGCTTAGTCAGTATAGAGGACCAACCAACATCATGGTGTATGGGGTCGTTTATCAACTAGTTAAGATTCAGTAGACTTAACCCAGCCATAAAGGGGTGCATGGGGGCTGCCGGAGGTTCCTAAGACTATTCCACCTGATGTGAAAACTTGTATAACACTGGAATCAACAACAGTTTGGGTTCTTGCACCAACTGTGGGTCCAAACATGGTGACGCTATGCGGTGAAGGAGCTCAGAATTAGATGAAAAATCAGAAGGACCAGGAGAAGAGTTGGTATGGCGAATTGGAGGGCTATGAACTCAAACTCAATGGGGAGGGGTAATACGCCCAAGCAAAAACTAGGGGTGAAGGCTTAATAATATCTGCAACACATGCCTTGGTGGCGCAATGATGGAAGGACACACAGAACATAGAAATGGTGAAGGGAGATCAAGAATATATCTTTTGTCTCTGATGCGGTGAGATAAATTTATTATGTTAAGTCTTGGCTTGGCAGTGTAAAAAAAGTGCCCTTCTCTTAAGGTGTGCTTGTGTGTGCAAGTGTATTAACTTATTAAGCCCAGATCATGTTTGCAAAAAATAAAAAGACTTGTTGCAAATAAACTGAAATAAATAACAGAAAATAAATAGAATAACGATTAACTAAACCCACCCAAACTGGGTTTAGAAACACTGGATGTCTTGGTGGCTAAACCGATGGAAAATACACTGAAATGGTCAAGAGACCTGAATGTCTGTGTGACTGGTATCAAGTGATTGTAAGCTGATGGAAAGTGGTGCAACAACAACAAAAACGCAGAGGGGAAGATCGCTGCAAAAGATAGGGAGATGTGTGAAACACCTAGGGAAACCGATGGGACCCTAAGGGAATGACCAAACAAGTTTAAATGTGAAACTATGGATGATAGCAACCTATCCTATCACATCTGAAGCAAAATGTTACAGATCTGGAAAATGTGGTTAAAGGCACTGCAGAAACTCAGACTTCTCAGTGAGCTAAACTCCTCTTAGAAAAGTGGAAGTGTAATAGAAGCCCTACGGGAGGCCAAATTAAAATTCATCAAGTAAATTAGAATAGATCAAGGCCTAAGCAAGATGATAGAGAGGCGAGATACCTAGCAAATAGTTTTCAGGAAAACCCAAAAACAAATATGAGAAAAACCCTAAAACCTAGAAATCGCAGGTTGTGACATGTTTTTTAATGAAATCAAACTTTTTGGGCTGAAAGCTACATTCTAAAGCCAAAATCGCACATGTGATTTCTATTCCAAGGCTCCTGGTCTGCAAATTTCATTAAAAAGTGTTGCCTTTATCGTGGTTGGTTCCTGTGACCTGCGGAAATGACCAGAAAGCTTGCAGAAGTGAGAAATTTATCAGATCTGGGGTTAAAACACTAGGAAACATTAAGAGAATTGAAAAAAGAAGAAACCCTAAGATGACAACCAAAGGTCACCCAGGTTTCTTTATCTAAAGTATAAAACCCAGTGGAGTCACCAATTTGTTGTAGTGTTTTCTTCTCAATGTTGTACGAAAGGAACCCACTTAAGATTGTGGATGAAAAACAATCTCAACAATAGAAATGACTAGTAAACATTGTATATCTAGAGCTATTGATAGAAACAAAACCTGTGAAATTTTGATCTATGCTACGTTCATAGTTAAATAGTGAAAGATGGGTTCTTGGCTATCCTCAAACGTCTTCAGCTTGTCTAGAGTCTCTCTCCTCTATCATGTGAAAACCCAACAAAAACATGGTGTGCGACAATGAAAAAAATTAGAGTTACAATAGTGAGTGCAACAATGAAAATAATCAAAATTGAATAATGAATGGAAAACCCTTCTATTTATAACAAAATATTGAGTTATCCTAGAATAATGACCAGTAATAAAATATTATTGATCCCATTCTTGGAATAACCAATTAGAATATTTTATTATATTTGTTTAGGAGGGAAAAAGTATTCAAACTTTTATAATAAATAAATAAATGATTTATTTATCATCTCAATGAATTAGTTAAGGAATA
Organism: Pinus tabuliformis; assembly: GCA_031772625.1. Classification (NCBI taxonomy): domain Eukaryota; kingdom Viridiplantae; phylum Streptophyta; class Pinopsida; order Pinales; family Pinaceae; genus Pinus; species Pinus tabuliformis. Next base: position 53,179,114 of record CM062817.1, read on the forward strand.
ATTAAAAAAATAAGGATTTATTTAATTATTCATAAGGGATTTAGTCAAATTTAACAAAGAATAATAATTAATTAGTCATTAATTAATTATTCTTAGAGAAAAATAAGAAAAATAATGATTTATCTGTTTATTTTTCATGATTGGGTCAAATATGACAAGGAATAATAATCAAACAATGGTTTAATTAATTATTCCTAGAAGAAAATCAAATAAATAGTGATTTATTTAATTATTCTTCATGGGTTTAACTATAAATCACTTAACAAAGGTGGTTTATTAAGTAATTTCTCATAGTGAAAGAAATTTTACTATGGTAAAATTAGCTTTACATGGTGTACTTTGATCCATCTAGTAAATTAGGCTAGAATATTAATTTTTTGGTGATAATAGTTATACTGAGTGGGACCAAAAACATCACTTCAGAGGATGACAATGCATTTAGAGGAAGATCACATGCTCCAATGTGTATAATTTTTATGCATATGATGAAAGTTTGATGTGTGCTTCTATATAGTCTGTAGATTGCAAACTAATGTGAGGAGTTCGATATACAAGTGAGGTGCACATTGACAGAGTATGGGTAATGAAATTTCTCTAGGGTGTGATTAGAAAAAGATTAGAGGTGTGTGCACATGGATTGATCATTTGATTGGGTGGAGTGCACATTGAACTGGTGTGAAAAGACATAGTATATTGGTTGTAGGGATGTTTAAAAACATGACCTAAGATAACTATGTGTTCATAAGAAGAATGGATAAGAAATTAGTATTGGTTACGGTGATGTCTAGTGTTGCTAACAATGATGTGCTATTGTAGGGGTTAAATCAATAGGGGTTGTCGGTATATTATTATATCACATGTATAGCCTTATATAGTCATGGTATTGACAATGTTTGTGTGTATATGCTGAGTTTATATGTCTACTATTCCTTGTGAGGCTAGAGTGCCTGAATGTGTATGAAGGGAAGAGAGTGTTCAACAAGTTTTGTATTGTGGATTCTTGATAATGCCTTGTATAGTTGTTGGTTATGATGTGTTGTTTCTAGGGGTTGTTAAGTTATTGTGAGGGTTTGTGGTGTTGAAAGAGTGTTATTGACTACTATTGGAGTTTGTTGTGAATAGTGAGTTTATATGTTATATGTATGTATGTTCATAGTAGAGTATGGGGGCTATGTGTGTGAGAGTATGATCATGGAGAGATTAATTGTTGAGTTGAGTCAAGGTTTGGTACATTGTAGTTAGGAGTGAGAGACGTTTTAGTATGTCACTGTATTGTATGAGTGGGGGATTTGTTGAAGGTTGACTACTAGGGTTTAGACGTATTTTTATCTTGTACTAAGTTGAGAGTTATAAGTGGGTCGAGTGTGAAAATGTATGAAATGTGACTAATAGTTTCTCTGTGTAGAGATTAGTGGGCCCTAGTTTCAAAATGCATGAAATGTGGTACATAAGGATTTGAAGGTTTGGGTCTTCATTGGGCTAGTGGTGGCTTACTAATTCGGGAAGTGGTGGCTTGCTCTAGGTTGTGGCCTAAGAAATTGGGAGTGGTGGATTCCATCTAGTGGTGGCTGGAGAAACTATTGGAGGTTGGGGCTTGCAGTAGGTTGGGGCCAATGTATAGTTTAGCAAGTGGTGGCTTTTGTCAAGTAGTGGCCTAGAGTGATTGGTTTCTTTCATGCACCACAAGTGAGGGCTTGCACACTAGTGGTGGCTAGTGCATGATGTAAGAAGAAGATTTGAATAATAAAATGAAGAAGAAAAACATAGTACAATGGTTTTTATCCCAAAAAGGTTTCCACCTAACATCTCGTACCTTATATGTTGTTGATGATTTATGTATTATTTCTTGATATGTTCTTGTGTTTTGATCATGCATTATATTTAGATCTTCTATTATATGTTGTGTTAATGATTAACATATGATTCACTTAAATGTTTGTGAAGAAAAGTTAAAAAGTAGTTAAGATGATCCATCTAATACAATACATATTCACTCCCCACCCCCCAATATTTTCAATCTCCCAACAACATGTATATGCTTCATGTTTAAATGGAGCTCTTAGGATACACTATTCATTTGTATTTTGAATAGAAGGTCTACTAAGACTTGTGAGGCACTCTGCACAGTATACACAAGAAGAAAGACTCTTATTTCTTCCTAAATGACCAAGGTTACTAGATATAAAAAATATGTCAGGGATACAATTTCTAGATGGGGAATAGCCCTATTGTTTCCCATAGTTCAGTTAGATGGTTCTCCACACACCCAAATCCTTTTTGTGGGTTCTTAACTATGTGTCACTCGGTAGGAAAATTCAAGCAATTTCATAGCATGGCAATTTCATAGCAGCTATTATCACAGTTTTGGCATCAACCCAATTTCATAGCAGTTGGCCCCAAATATCATTTCATTTTAAACAAAATTATATCAAAATAGTAGTAATTATTAAATATCTACCAACAAAAGGAAAATAGAAACCACTTATGATATATTGGAGAGACAAGGCGCTCATTGCAAAGAAGATTGAAGGAACATGGTGTTGATATTAGGATCAAAGATCGTGAACTTTAGCCCTTGCAAAACACTCTTCGAATACCAAGAACCATGTTTGCTTAGAAAATGTTAGGATTATCACCAGGAAAGAGCATTATCAAAAGAGAAAAATTAGAGAAGCTCTTGAGATTATGAAGCATACACATAATCTCAATAGGGATGGTGGGAGCGATATTAGTGGAAATTGGCTTCCTCTAATTAGACACATTAGTTCTTCCAACTCTTCCTCTCACGTATAATATCGCAGGTATAATTTTCTATCCTTATCTTTATCTTTAATTTCTTAAATAATTAAATTAAATTAAATTAAACAATTAATATTAATTTCAATAGTTATTTTAACCCTTATTTACTTTATTAGCTCACATTATAACAATAATTATAACATTAATTTCTTTATTTAGTTTCCATATTCTATAATGAATTTTTAGTTTGGTATTTAGGTAAATTTATTATTAATTATAATGAATAAATCAAATTAATTAATTAAATATTATTTATTTATAAGAATGATTATTGATATATTACAAATAAATAAATGGTTAATTATTAATAAATAAAGAGACAAATTAATTATTATTAATAACTATTTATTTATAATAATTGTTATTTAATTATTTATTACAAATCAATAAGTAATGAATTATTAATAAATAAATAAATTATTATTATTAATAATCATTTATAATCATTAATTAATATTATTTATTTATAATGATTAGTTATTTATTTTCTCCATAATTGCATTTCTAATAATATTAATTTAGGTATAGATTTATGTATTTCTAGTATTTTAGTATGTTTTTTTCAAAAAAAATATTCATTTATTATTTGTCATGATGATGGATCCCTTTAGGATTAGAAATGTAGACAATGTTCATGCCATACCCTGCAAGATTTGAATCACATTTCTCTGAAAAAACCACAAAAGTTTAAAATCTAACACTTATGATCTAATTCTAGGATAACATCTATTGAAATAAAATATACTTTCCAATAGACATGTAAACATAAAAGAAAGTCAATAAGACAATGTGATTATTATATTACTATTAACAACTACTATACCCAAATAAAATAAAAGAAAGAATAAGTGGTCTATAATGCACACGAAATTCATATTAATTGGTAGAAACAACTGGAAAGGAGCCTTGCTTCATAATAGTGTACATACATACATACATACATACATACATACATACATACATACATATATATATACATACATACATATATATATATATATATATATATATATATATATATATATATATATATATATATATATATATATCTATATATATATATATAATGACAAGAGCCATCATTCAACACAACATGTCTTTTTCCGTCTTTTCCTTTTGTAGACTAAATACTTCACAAAATAACGAAATGACCAATGTTTCAGTTACATAAAAAACAATGAATGATCGATGTGGTTTGAGCTTCCACAGGGATCAATGTCCCTTGTGGAAAACATATTAATTTCATGCTAGTTGTGTGTCCCTGTGATATGGCTATCAGTGTGTACACTGGGATAATACAGAATCCTCTGATTACATCCCTCTCCAGCTATAGGTTTGAGTTTTCGCTCAATTGATTTAGAGATTCTTTCTTTTTATCAAGGTATTGGTGAGAAGATAATATTGCATGTGCAGTTGTATGAGGACTAACAATTTACAATTTAATTGCAACAATTTGAGGGGTATATACTCAGTAAGTTGGCTGTGATGGCCCTTCAAAGGTGACACATATATACCCATGTAGCTCTAGCTGAGTTATTACTACATCACAAGGGTAAAGTGGTTTCATTGTTTCCAAAATTGGTGGCTCCCTATATCACATTGCAACTTCCAACATATTGGTAGGTTTTCCATATGTATTCAAACATGTAGTTTCATGATTGTATGCCTTGAACTTTGATAATTATATGCCTTCCACTTATTGTGCACATATATATGTATACTTTATCTCTTCCTGGAGTTTCTGTGGCAGTAAGGTCATGACATCTTCCTATTAAATTATGAGTTGGATGTTGTAACAATAAAGATTATCCATTACGTTGTTATTGCTTTGGTCCTGTAGCACTCTGCAGTAGCTATCAAAATGACTAAAATCCATTACATTGGATGTGCAATAATGATGTAGGAGCATTCAGCTTAATAGTTTAATTGTATTCTAGTAGACATAGGGGGTCTTGTATTTTCAAGGAAGTTGGATTCCTATATATGTAATCATTAATGATTAAGTGAATAGAATAGGAATTAATTAGATGTTGTGAGGATGTTTGTAAATGCTCTCGAATGAAGGAGAACATGAGTGGTTAATAATGACGAGAGAGTTAGAAGTCAATTATAACTCTTAAGGTAGTTTCATGATTCGAGGAACTAGAGAGGATTCTTAGGGATTAACTGGAGTTAAAAGTGGACTTAGAGGACATTTAGGAGTCAATTCAGTAGATTAAGGATCTGAACTAAAATTAGTTCAATAGAACCTTTCTGGTATAAATGTAAGCCTAAAAGGCATAAACAAGAGTTAGATGGTTAGACAGTAGATAGGTTTGACTGTAAGCCTACGGGCAAGAGAAGAGAGGCCATTGATATTGAAGATCAGGCCTGAGAGACAGAGAGTCTCGATATGTAATCAGTTGTTTATATTTACATATACAAAGTTTTATTCCAGAACTGTATAGATGTGTGAAATGAATATTGAATGATTGAATTACATGTAAGTTGTGTATTCTGTAATAGAGATTGCACGTAGAGTTCTGTAGAATATGCAGAGGAGAAGAATGATTCGAAGAAATCATAATGGATCATTTGAATCCAATTGAAGGATCAGAGTGAAGCTCTTGAGAGGCAGCGAAGGGAGAATTCGCGGAGTTAAGCTTAGGAGTGAGTTGAGCAGTGGAAGCAGAAGTAAGAAACCTTTGAAGAAAACCCGAAACCACAGGAACAACACTGAAGAAATGAATTAAGGTCAAAGCAAAGGGATGAACGAAGAGGCGAGTCCTCGATGCACAGGAACTATTGGATCTTGGAGATCAACAGACGAGGTCGAAGGAATTGTGTGGCTAAGATAAAGTCGCATAGGATTGAGTTAAGAGATGAACGACGGAGATTAACCAGAAGTGCTAGTGGAAGAGGAATCTGAAGAAGCCATTGCAACCATCAATGGTTGAAGATCTATAGTCATCGGGTGTGAATAAGTCTGGACGTTAACCAAGAAGAAAGGTGGATTTATAAGCGAAAGCGGGTTATTGGATGGAGGAAGAAGTGGTAAGTGGTATTAGAGGGTAGTCACCCGATTCCACTTATCGATTGACATGTAGCACGAGGTTGGAGAGAGAAAACTACTTTATCGGGCCAGTATTCTCCATTCTTGTGACTCACCCAATATCGTTGTAGACCATCATATCCGCTAAGTGCAGATCTACAGTGGAGGATTGATGTATAAGTTTGATTGATTAGGAAAGGATATCAACGGTCAGATTGTGGGGTTGAAATCTATGGTGGAGAGTGAACTCGATAAAGGTAAGCCTCGATAACTATGCGAAGGCTTGGATTGGTGGAAAGGTGAGTTTACATGCATTTATTTGTATTTCTATTATACAGGTGTTATAATAGAATTGAAGTGGATAGAAGGGTGTGATTAAGTCTACACATAACCTATGTTAAAGAGTGGGGTAAAGATTAATGAATGGTTAAGGGTAATCAAGGTTAAGGAGGGTGAATTAAGTTCTGCTTAAGGGTAAATGAAGGTCAAGACCATGGGTAAAAAAAGAACATGTTTCCGCATAATAAAGTATTAATTAAAAAGCCTTAAACCTTAATCAAATGAAGGTTTGACAAGGCAGGGGAAGATAAATTCATGGGACAAATGTGATTATGCAGTTTACATGCATACTGTGGGTGTAAGCGGGGGTAACCCTGCATCATTTGGTATTAAAGGAGAATTGTAATTGAAACAATTAGTGTTAAAACAGAACAAAAAAATTCTATGTGAAAGAATTGAGAACAAATTTATGTGTCAAGATGTTTATGTAGGCAAAGGAAGGATCAGATTCTAATCTGGCAGACAATAGGCACACATAGGTGATGTGTAGCAAAACTTGCAGATGCAAGAAACAAAGCACAATCCATTCAAGGTACAGGTGGAATGGTGGAACAAGATCATGCAGAGATCTTGAAGGTGAGGTGATATGTTCTGTTTCGATTTGATTGGAGAATGTGTGTTTGTACATTGATGCATAGATAAAAACAAAAGAAGGTGAGAAGGTTACAACATCTAGAGCAAGGAGTACCTGAATTGGTTCCAAAAGAAAGAACTAGAGAAATGCTAAGAGATTGAGCTTAGAAGAGGAGAGAAGCTTAGTAAAGCATATGTAGTAAGAAGGAGACTTGTTATTGCAGAGGTATTGTTGCATATCACAAAGGAAAATTCCACAGAGGATGTGGGTAGAATTGCTAAGGGATGAAAGAAGCTAGTAAAACTTTTTAAGTGAAAGAAGAGGTGGTCAGAACCAAGTATTTTATGGTGATTGAAATACAAGAGTACAATTGTGTTCTTAGAATATGCAGATGAGTTGAATCCTATAGGGAGTAGAGAAAAGTGCTCAAAGGAGGTTCCAGAGATAGAGAACCAAGGGCTTACCAAAAGACTAATTACAGAGGAGAGCTTTGTGAGGTAAGTGGTAGCAAGGAGAACTTGTTGTTATAGAGGCTTTAATGCAGCTCATAGTGAGTGAGTGAGGAGCTCATGAAGAGAGAGGAGAAGAAGATGGCTACTGATAGTCATAGCAGAGGTTTTGAGGAAGACCGCAACAGAAGAAAGATGAAGAAAGAGGATGCCAAGGCAAATGGAAAGAGAATAAGTCAAGAGGAGTTTGACAAAGAGATTGCATAGTTAAAAGAACAAATCGATGCATTAAGGAGCATAATAAAGGAAAGCCAGAGACAAGGTTGGGTCTTGAGGAAGAAGCCAGTGAAGTGGCATAAGTTGCAGAGAAGGCTACAGCAAAGGCAAGTAAGGTGGTTAATGGGAAAGCTCAGAGAAGCTAAGTTGGAAATGGAAATGGAAGTGTCCATTTGTGAAGTAGAGCAGGGTGAAATTCTGAGTGAAGATGAAGACTTGAAGACTAAAACTTCAAGTGAGGCCAAAGGGTCACGTGGTTTTAAATTTGATAATTTGTGTATATTTGCGGGTGAAACATGTAAAGAAGGACAATTTGCTTATATTGTCATAAAGGAGGAAGAAGACAAGCATAATCTAAATTTTGTTCTGGAAGAAGATGAGATAGATAGGTCTCATATACAGTTGGGGAAAGATATCAAGCAACCAAGTGAAGGGCTTGAGGAGATTGAAGAGGAGACCATCGAAGAATTTCTTAGTCATAAAGAGAATTTGGAACAACAAGGAGATATGATGGCTGAAACATCAAGTGGGACCACATGGTCTTATGTGTTTAAAATTGATAATTTGTCTGTGGATACAGAACAAGTGTAGGAGAATGTTAATGCAGATGGTGAGACAAGGATAGCTCTTGGAGAAGGTAAATAACAAGAGATTAAAGGCAAACTTGAAGAAGAGACTATGTTAGCTGAAAACATAGTAAAGGATCGTCAATTCACCATGATGATAGGCACAGTGGAAATAACCATGGAAGCTATTGAGATAGTCAGTAAAAAAGAAGGACATCTACTGAAAGATGTTAAGAAGGAAGAAACCTATGCAAAGGATTTAACCTTGGCAGAAAGGACATCTGATGATTAGTCACTAACAAAGGAGGGTTTTGTAGAGGATGAACAATCCTTTGAAGCTATCAAAAGTATGGAAAAGTATATTTTAGAAGATGAATACTCTGAAGTAAAGGATAAGGGAGAATATCTCTTGAATGAGGAAGCCAGTGACTTATTGCAGCAGAAAGAACTTACTAATGAAATTTTTACAACACAAGGACAATTTATTGTGGGAAAAAGAGATGAAGTTCAGTTTGAAGAACTGATATGTGAAACAACAGTTCAAACTGTTGAGCCTTGTAATTTTCAAACTAACAATTCATCTGTAAATGCAGGAATTATAAGTGATGATGAAGTACTTGCAAAGTGTCACAAAGAAATTGCATTGTTGGAATATTTACTAGGAAATTTAGAGTATGATAGTATCATTATAGAGGAAGGAGTTCATTACAGTGGACAAGAGCAGAAAGACATCATTAGAGCAGATGATGTGGAGGAGAGACTAGCTGGCAGTCTCATGAATTCTTTTGAGAACTCAAAACAACATATTAATGTGTTGACAAAGGAGAAAGAAATAGAGCAACAAACTAAATTGTTGCCAAAGGAAGATAAGGCACAAAAGCCTTATGTTTTTTTATTTTAACAAGTGTTTTATGAGTGCAGGTCTAGTTGCAGATGCTGGAGAAAATTTGGTACAGATGAGAAAATTTGGAAAAGTTTGATCCATGGAACAAAGATATTATGATATTGAGAAAATATGCTGGGATTGATGAACAACATTGTGTTGTATTTGAAAGGAGTCAAGTACAAAGGAAATTGGAGGACTATTTACTTTTTGAAAGTAAATTTATAGAGATGGAACAGAGGTTGTTTGGAACACAACAAGAGGGTATAGATGAAAGGGTGGCAATAAGAATCCAACAACTTCAAAGAGAAGACAGTAATTATCAGTCTGAAGATATACTGGATAGAGAGATCGAATGGATAACAAGGATAATGATAAAGGTGTCTTAGAAGAAGACAACAGCAAGAAAGCAAAGGAGCAACAGAAAAATAAAGACAGCGGCAGACTATGAGAGCATAGCGAGTGGGGCAATGCAACATAATGTATGGAAACCTAGAGAACAACAATAAACAACAACAATAACCAAATAAAAATTATAGAACAAAGTATGGGATCTAGGAAGACAAAGATCAGAAACACATGATCAGGAGATCATGATTATTTTAACCTTCGGAGTCTGATGCAGGAGCATTCAGCTCAACAATTTAATTGTATTCTGGTAGACATAGGGGGTCTTGTATTTTCAAGGAAGTTGGATTCCTATGTATGTAATCATTAATGTTTAAGTGATTAGAATAGGAATAAATTAGATGTTATGAGGATGTTTGTAAATGCTCTCGAATGAAGGAGAACATGAGTGGTTAATAATGACGAGAGAGTTAGAAGTCAATTATAACTCTTAAGGTAGTTTCATGATTCGAGGAACTAGGGAGGATTCTTAGGGATTAAGTGGAGTTAAAAGTGGATATAGAGGACATTTAGGAGTGAATTTAGTAGATTAAGGATCTGAACCAAAATTAGTTCAACATAACCTTTCTGGTATAAATGTAAGCCTAAAAGGCATAAACAGGAGTTAGATGGATAGACAGTAGATAGCTTTGACTGTAAGCTTACGGGCAAGAGAAGAGAGGCCACTGATATTAAAGATCAGGCATGAGAGATAAAGAGTCTCGATATGTAATCAATTGTTTATATTTATATATACAAAGGTTTATTCCAAAACTGTATAGATGTGTGAAATGAATATTGAATGATTAAATTACGTGTAAGTTGTGTATTCTATAACAGAGGTTGCAGGTAGAGTTCTGTAGAATATGGAGAGGAGAAGAATTATTCGAAGGAATCATAATGGATCATTGAATCCAATTGAAGGATCAGAGTGAAGCTCTGGAGAGGCAGTGAAGGGAGAATTCGCGGAGTTAAGCTCAGGAGTGAGTTGAGCAGCAGAAGCGGAAGTACAAAACCTTTGAAGAAAACCTGAAACCACAATAAAAACATTGAAGAAATGAATTAAAGTCAAAGCAAAGGAACAACAAAGAGGCGAGTCCTCGATGCATAGGAACCATTAGATCTTTGAGATCAATAGACAAGGTCGAAGGAATTGAGCGGCTAATATTAAGTCACATAGGAATGAGTTAAGAGATCAACGGTGGAGATTAACCAGAAGCGCTAGTGGAAAAGGAATCTAGAGGAGCCATCATAGCTGTCAATGGTTGAAGATCTACCGTCGTCAGGCGTGAATAAGTTTAGACGTTAACCAATAAGAAAGGCATATTTATAAGTGAAAGCGGGTTATCGGATGGAGGAAGAAGTGGTAAGTCATATTAGAGGGTAGTCACTCGATTCCACTTATCAATTGACATGTAGCACGAGGTTGGAGAGAGAAAACCACTTTATCGAGCGGGTATTCTCTGTGCTTGTGACTCACCCGATATCGTTGTAGACCATCGGATCCACTAAGTGCAGACATATGGTGGAGGATTGACATATAATTTTGATTGATCAGGAAAGGATGTCAATCATCAAATCGTGGGGTTAAAATCTACAGTGGAGAGTGAACCCGATAAAGATAAGCCTTGGTAATTGTGTGAAGGTGTGGATTGGTGGAAAGGTGAGTTTACATGCATTTATTTGTATTTCTATTATACTGGTTTTATAATAGAATTGAAGAGGATAAAAGGGTCTGGTTAAGTCTTCAAATAACCTAAGTTAAAGAGCGGGGTAAAGATTAATGAATGATTAAGGGTAATCAAGGTTAAGGAGGGTGAATTAAGTTCTGCTTAAGGGTAAATGAAGGTTAAGACCATGGGTAGAAAAAGAACATGTTTCCGCGTAATAAAGTATTAATTAAAATTCCTTAAACCTTAATCAAATGAAGGTTTGACAAGGCAGGGGAAGAGAAATTCCTGGGAGAAATGTTCTTATGCATTTTACATGCATACTGTGGGTGTAAGAAAGGGTAACCCTGCATCAAATGTGCAATAATAATTATTGAATAGTCCAATATAGCATGAGAATATTTAACAAAACCTTTTAATAATGTTCAAAGATGAGCTGATACTTCAAAAGTAGATACACAATATACTAATTCTTTCTAATGCCAGTCATAATTCAATGAAGTACTAAGAAATGAATTGAAAAACATCTTGAGCCTAGATCCTGCATGTGAGCATAAAAATGGATAACACATGGTTATGGGTAAATGAAGAAAAGGTTAAACTAAAGGAAAACAATATGTCAAATGATATACTTTTATGACTCATCATCTCCCCAAAACAGAATATGTTACATGTCCTCATGCAACCATTTATCTCTCTATTAACCAAGTTGTAAGGAAACACATCCAATAATACTTCATATCAATCAATCCACTTAGTATAATGGTTCATTTTCCAGGCATAGATCAGCCCATGAAGTCTTCTCCAAATATGCATGCATAATATTACAAAGTTCTCATGACGTCAATTAGGTCTTCCTCCTCAACCCTTTAGACATCCAATTCTTACTTGATCAATCACAAACTATACCAAGTATTTATGTTGATATGAGATGTTATGGACCACCCTACAAGAGGGTATATGTAGCAACTTGATGGTTTTGCATCATTTGATAAATCGACTAATTCTCATCACAACATGGGTGTTGCAATCTTTTTAGTTGTGGTTTCTACTGAAAATGCATATGTAATGTAATCTCCTATGAGTATCAAATTTAATTTTTCTTAATTGTTCTTATGGGGAAACATGTCCCTATTTCAATGATTTTGATGGCTTGTCGATGTTAGCTACATCTTCTTTTGTGTAGCAACAATGGTTTCTTCTTTTTCTCCCACTGTTGGTTCTTGTGTAGCAACATTAATGTCTTATTTTTCTCTTATTAGCTCTTATGTAGCAAAACAAATGCCTTAGTTTGCTCCTAGTGTTGGTTCTTTTTTAAAAAGAATAGGTTTCCTTGATGTTGGTTCTTGTGTAACAACATCACTGCTTGATGTAGCAACACTAATGTATTTCCTTGAGCATCTTCTTGTCCTTCTTATTGATTAGATAATTAGGGAGATGCTGGGATGGACATGAACCATGGAAATAAGGTAAGAAGATTTCATAGTTTAGATGGTGTGGTTAGGGATTTGGATTGAACAAATATAGGGATGGTATAGGAATGATAAGCGATGGTGTGGTAGAGGTGAAAGTGTGGCACCCCTCCCCCAATAGTGAAGACTTAGTTTATCCTCAAAAAACATAACAAATGGTAGGGAAGTAAGGAAAGAGGTTTGAGTGGTTTACATATATAAATTTATAGTATTCATTGAATCCCATAATAAATAGAAAGAAGAAGCATACATATACCCACGCAAGAATTTCATGAAATCTATAGTAGGCATATGATCTTGTATAGCAAATTATTCACATGTTCCAATAGAGAAGAGAAAACATCTTTGAAAATGTGTGCCAAGGACTATTAACAAAGTTTCTTCCTTTTTCTAAAATATCTTTCTTTGAAGCTTTGAGGGAAGACTACTTATGCAACAACTTGTTTTACTACAAGTTCTTGTGAGGTTGTAGTCTTTTCTTGTTGGAGAATTTCTTCAACTGATTTTTCTTCTCAACTATTGGTTCATGTGTGGAAATAGTAGACCCTTGTAAGGTTGATAGGTATTGTTTCTTGTGTGAAAACGCCTTTTTTCATAGTAATCTTGTAGTTGGTTCTTGTGTGACAACCACAATGATGGTAGATGTTGGTTCTTGTATGACAATACCTTTTTGATTAGCAATCTTGTAGTTGGTTCTTGTGTGACAACTATAGGGATTATTAGTATTGGTTCTTATATGACAACACCAATGTGGTCCTTAGAAATTTGTTGTCTTTGTTGCTTTCATAGAGATGGTTGATGTGTGAAGTATTGCTGAGAATAGAAACATACAACAAGATCTATAGGGTGTTGGCAGATGTTTGATGATAAAGGAATTATCCTAGCCAAGATTAGTAATAGGTGGGGAATAGAAGAAATCCATGATGGACTGGTAGCAACTAGCTTACTTTATTCAACAACTATTGAAACAATCAAGGGTAACTTGGAATTGTAAGTGAGCCAAGTTACTTTATTGGGTAGGTTAGGAGTTAGTGGAGTAGGATGTTACAAAGGATTTATGGAGGAAAGTGGTAGGATTAAGTAGTGATGTGATGGGAGTGGTTAGAGTAAATTATCGGCTTTTAGTGTTAACCACATAGACAAGGGAAGCTTTATTAACTCCAATGAATAATTTGAGCTAAAAATATGCATGGCATATCCTAGTGTTTTAGGTATTATTAAAAGGCCATTGTGCAACAATGGAATTATTAATATAGGAATGAGGATTGAATTTTGTAGCATTGGTATTCAATAAATTCTCCATTTGTCTTGTCTTCTCTCCATTTGAAATTTTATTGAATGTCCTTGTAGGTAGATAGATGAAACAATTCTGCAAACCTGCTCTTTTGACATATATTTTTCAAGAAATCAACATTACATGATATAAAACATATTTTCATGGCTGGTGACATGCCCTATTTCATGAATTTTTGTCTTTGAAAATCACTTTGTTCATGGATGATCCTTCCTTGACCTAAAACAAAACTAGTATTTTTCTTAAAATACAAGGTGAAATTATTGATAAAAATAACTATGATAAACTCCCCCTTCAATGAAACATCAAAATGATTGCAAAAAATACATATAAATAGATCTTTAAGGATTCAATTTTTTTCATTGTTACCTGTTAAGGACTAATGGTGGTTAGCCTGGACTGCCCGATAGTAATTTGATAGTACATTTTCCTTCTCATTTTTGATTGGATCTATTCCAAAGAAAAGCTAAAGTATATTCATAGGCATATATCTCCTACACATTGGTTTTGAAATGGATCTGAAATGATATGAAAAACATGCTAAGAATAGGCTATAAGGTATGTTGTTTTCAATCTCCAAACTTGAACAATAATAACAATTTTTATCATAACTTTTTTGTTTCATGAGGGATTGACTTGATTCTAATTAGGGATGAAAATAGATTAATTTAGGTACCCCAAACATAAACAAGTTTTCCAAACTTGAAGAATTTATGGGTCAAATACACCAATGAATATCCTAGGAAACATGTTTTTGTTTTAATGCATATTTATGATAAACAGTGAGTAATTAGGGCATAACATTATCGTATGATTTAAAAATGAAAGAATTCAAGTTTTCTTATAAATTACATTCATTATATAGAATTTTATATAAATTTTTTTGAAACATATGTTCATTTGGGTTCCCAAAAAGTAGCTATCCCAGCTTTGTTTCCTAGCAATTTTATGAAATGAGAATGTTCTGAGTGAATAAATGCTCTATTTTTTATTAAAAGTATGATCCAAATATTTTATTCTTTTTAAGTTGATGTTCATCACAACATAAAGAATCCTTCTACAAAAAATTTCCATTATTCATTCCACAAATCTGGCGATATGACCCTTAGAAAAATCTATGACACCTAGATGACTTTCTAGCAAATCATGATCTGATTATGTTGATTCTAGTTCACATGCATATTTTAATAATAATAAAACTATATGGTGATACCAATTTGATAGCATACATAACCTTTTTTTCTTATTATCAATAACTTCATGTGAGAAATAACCTATTCTACCATGTCATGGAAACTAGATACCTAGTCAAGTGTCTTGATGTGTTAGATACAAGACATTTATAGTCATGGAGAAATATGCAAGGTATTTAAGCTCAAACTTATGACCTTATAAAGCTTACTTTGATGTGAGTGATTGTGATCTTCAAAGTTATATGAAATCATGCCTCCTTGAAAATGACTCTTACTCCCTTTCTTGCATTCATTTTATTTATTTTTGTAGTGTTGGTGATTAAGAATGCCATGGTAATTTTCAGTAGCAATATGCCCTTTTTGGGTCTCTTTATTAGCTTCATGGTGCATCCTTTTACCCAACTCAACAATAGAATTTGAATTACCATAATGAGGAACATCATCTCGAAGCTTCTTCGCATTCTAATGTAGTTGAAAGCTTTTGAAGGGGAGCGGGAGCAGGGAAGAGCGAACAGAGTTCAACACGCACAGGGGTAGTCAAGAACCCTATGAAGGGTGGACGAGGAGGAGGCTCCACTCCCTCCTACAAGGAGGCCTTGGCCGGCAGGGGGAAAAATCCACTAGAAGATGTTAGGGAAACAGGTTTGGAAGGAAGAAAAGCACGGAAGCGGGAACAGAAGAACGCATAGAAAAGGATCAAAAAGGCACAAAAGACAAGGAGGTAGAAGACAAAAAACAGGAAACTAAAGACAAGAAACACAAGGTACCCTGCAAACCCAAAACAGATATAACTCCCAGGGTGATTTTAAATAATCCAGAGCTGCAGGTGTACATGGAACACATGGGGACATATGCCATCATCTGTAAGTTTATGGGATTATGGCCCACTAAAAAAACTCTACAATCATGGATCAGATACCACTGGAAACCCAAAGGAAGCATAGATCTTCACCTTGGGTCTAAGGGTTTCTTTATGGTGGTGTTCACAAATATTGAAGACAAGGATAAAATATTTGAAGGAGGGCCCTACTTCTATGTTGCTGCAGGGCTCTATATGAGACCTTGGGTAATGAACTTTGTCCTAGAAAAGGAGACTTTTACTTCAGTTCCGGATTGGGTAAGACTCTACTCTCTACCTCTTAATTACTGGTAAAATGAATCATTAGCACCCATAAGAAATAAATTAGGATGCTATGTTAAAGCCTCTGAAGCCACTAGAAGGGGAAAATATACTTCCTTTGCTAGAATTTGTGTGGAAATGGACCTATCAGGAGCTCTACAGAGGAGATAATCTTGGAAGTTTTTGATGAAGAATGGGTGCAAACAGTAGATTATGAGCACATTCCATTCAAATGTCACAAATTCCATGAACATGGACATCTTTTTAGAGACTGTCCGCTCAACAAAGAAATAAATAAAAGCAGAAGCAATACAGTGAAAGAATCAGATAGCTTTCAGAGAGTTGTTAATCGAAGTAAAGGAAGTAAGAGAGGTCTTAAAAATTAGCAGTGTGAAGAACGACAGGTCAGGAAAAACAGCCAGGTGCTTTAGGAAGAGGAAGAGAATACTAAAGAAAAACAAGCAATGGAAGGGAGTTCTGTAGAAAAGGAGGAAGGGAAAAACCCAAAACAAAAACAAAATGATGAGTACCAGAAAGAAGCCACTATGAGTGATGTTGAACAAGAAATGGATCAGGAAATGACACAGAATGACACGGACCCAGAGGACCATGAACTACTAGAAATTGTTGATAAAGAAAACCTAGACCTAGAAGGCTTCTTGAGGTAGGGCACCACGGGGGGAGTGGATTCACTACCTCCAGAGGAACTCAGCAGAATACAACAACTGTTTCTATGGAGATCGCAAACTGGGGAGCCAGAGCGATGTAACAACATAGACAAGAAGGACAGTAGAGGAGTAAAAACGATGAAAACTACACTAGGACTAGTCAATAGAAACCCAGGCAAGAAAAGATCTAGGAAAAATAAAAATGAACTCTTGATGGAGTGCGGAAAACTGATGATTGATTCAGGTAAGATGAAAGATCTAGCCATTTACTCCTTTACAAATCTTTTATAATGAAGTTGACATCTTGGAATATTAGAGGTCTAGGGAGTAAGAGAAAGCAGAGAATGCTTAGCAACAAAATGAAACAAGAAACGCCAGATATAATTTTTATCCAAGAAATGAAATGTTCCATTCAAAAGGTAAGACAAATCCAAAGTAAATGGCTCAGCAGCTATGAGTTTCTTGAAGTAAAAGTAGAGAATACAGCAGGGGGTTTACTCACTCTATGGAATCCCCACAAAATTGGCATTCTGGATGCTGAGGCATCCAGAAATTACTTAACGATTGTCATTCAACCAGAAGGAGAAGGAGATACCTTTTTGGTCACAAATGTTTATGGCCCTTAGAGAATAGATGACAAACTTAAGTTTCTGGATACCCTGGTGGATCTCAGGGGTAGACATGCAGACATACCCTGGATCATGGGAGGGGATTTTAACATGATTAAATCCCTTTCAGAGAAGAAAGGAGGAACAAGATCTCTAAGTAGAGACTCCACAACTTTCCAAACTTTCTCTGACAACATTAATTCAGTGGATACTAATTGGAATATTGGCCTATTTACTTGGAATAATAGGCGATGAGGAGACGCCCTAGTCACCTTAAAGATATACAGATTCTTCATCTCTGAGAATCTTATGATAGATGGGAAAGAGGTAACAACATGAGTTCTTCCCTTTGGTGGTTCAGATCATCGGCCAATCCAATTGGAAATCAAGGGCATAGGTACTCCTAGAAATAAACCCTTAAGATTTGAAAATATCTGGCTGTCTCACCCAGACTTCACAAATAACATTGAGAAATGGTGGTCAGAGGACTTGCAGATTCAGGGAACCAAAATGTATCTTCTTCACAAGAGATTAAAGCACATAAAATGCAGGCTTAAGGAATGGAATAAGAAGGATTTTGGTAATATTTTCGAAGAAAATAGAGTAGTTGAAAACAAAATGCAGGCTCTCAACCAAGCTCTAATCAAGGAAGGCTTTGATAAAGAGATCAGTGAACAAGCAGATAAACAGTATCAAAAATGGGAGGATCTATGTAAACAAGAGGAAATATTTTGGAGACGAAAATCCAGAGTACAATGGTTAAAAGAAGGAGAGCGCAACACTAAGTTCTTTCATAGAACCACCATGGCCAATAGAGTGCACAACAATATCTTTTCAATCAAGAATGAAGCAAGGGAACTTCAGATATCCCATAAAGCTACAGAAGCTATGTTTGTCCACCACTCCCAAGGTATAAAAGAGGAGAACATTTTAGATAGAGAGCAAGCCATCAGGGAAATTACCAGAAACATATCGAAACTGGTATCTAGGGAGGACAACTTCAACCTTAATAGACCAGTAATAGAAGGGGAGCTAAGAGATGTAATCAAAGACATGAAAAATGGCAAAGCACCGGGCCCGGATGGTTTCAATGTGGAATTTTTCAAAGCTTGTTGGAACATTGTTAAGCAGGACATATTGAATGTTGTGGAGGATTCTAGGTCAAATAAAACTATTCTGAAGGCCCTCAATACTTCCATCATTGCCCTGATCCCGAAATAGGAGATTGCTCTTACACCAGATAAATATAGACCCATAGCCCTTTGCAATGTAATCTACAAGATTATATCCAAGGTTGTGGCTAACAGACTCAAACCTTTGCTTCCAGTCCTTGTTTCTGGGGATCAATCAGGGTATGTGGAAGGTAGACAAATTCTGGATAATATCATTCAAGCGCAAGAAATTGTGCACTCTCTAACTAGCAAGAAGTAGGCGGGTATGATCATGCAATTAGATATTGCCAAGGCTTATGACAAATTAAATTGGGTCTACCTAAAGAAAATGTTGATTGCATTTGGTTTTGATCATCTCTGGGTTAGATGGGTTATGGCACTGGTGACCTCCTATAGTTTTTCTATATTGGTTAATGGCTCCCCCTCAGAGATTTTCAATCCTTCTAGAGGCCTCAGACAGGGGGACCCGCTCTGCCCCTTCCTTTTTATTATCATGATGGAAGGGCTGGGGAGAGCTATAAAACAGGTGCAATCTACAGGAAAGATTAAAGGCCTGCGGCTTATGGATAATGGAAAAGCTCTGACTCACCAACAATTTGTAGATGATAGCATGCTTTAGGGACTCCCATAGTCTAAGAAGCCTCAAACTACAAAAGAATTCTGAATCTTTTTGCGTCAGGTAGGTATGGAAGTAAATCTCTCCAAATCTAAAATCTTTTTCTTCAATACCAATATTGCTATTCAGAAAAATATCTCCAGAATTCTTGGCTTCCAAAGGGATTCTCTTCCTTCAAAATATTTATGAGTTCCTCTAATGGCAAAACCAATGCACAAAAGTATATGGGAACCTTTGATCAACAAGTTGCAGAATAAAGTCAGTAAATGAACTATCAGATCTTTAAACCTTGCTGGCAGACTAGTTCTTACCAAATTAGTGCTTCAAGCAATCACCATCTTCATGTTATCAGCCCTCCCAGCTCCAAAAGGGGTCCTTTAGCAATTCAGAGATATTCAAAGAAATTTCCTTTGGGGTCTGGAGGAGACCAAGAGAAATGGCCCTTAGTGTCTTGGGATAAAATTTGTAAGCCCAAGAACCATGGAGAGCTTAGATTGGATGATCAAGATATTCTAAGTAAGGCTCTAGGAGTTAGACTTTGGTGGCGTTGGGTCCAGCAACCAGAAAATCATTGGGCAAAGATCTGGAAAGAAAAATATTCTAATTCCTAGCAAAACAGTGATCTTATAAGAATGTCGGGAAATATAAAGGGTTCTTATATTTGGAAAAAAGCCTAGGAAAATAGAAGACTAGTACAAGAGAATAGCTTCTGGGAAATCAGAGACATAAATCTTGCTCTTTTCTGGGAAGATAAATGGCAGCAAGAATCAATTCTGGCAAAAGAAGAATTTCTAGATCTTCAACAAGAGTCGGAGTCCCAAGGCCTAATAAAGGTTAAAGATTTCTAGACACATCCTCATCTCACGGAAAAGTGGAGAGTCTGGAGAAACATAGATTGCAGTAATAACAATCTCCTGAAAACTAAAGCAGAGGAACTCAGGAAAATTATAGAACAAAGGAAGATCTTAGTGGTAGAGGGACAAGACCAACTGAGATGGGGAGAGAACAAAGAGGGCACCTTTAATCTTAAGGAAGATAAAAACATTCTCCTTGGGTTGGATCCCCTAGTTCCAGACAGAATCTGGCAAAACCTTTAGAAACATCCAGGGTGGATGAAAATCGAAATCTTCATGTGGGTTGTTTATCATAGGAAAATTCTAACTTGGGACAACATAAGGAAGAGGGGTGTACAGGGGCCTTCAAGATGCCTGCTATGTGAAGATCAAGAAGAAACCTTGGAACATTTACTCAACAATTGCAGTTTCACATCCTGGCTATGGGATTTATTTGCTGCAATCTTCCAACAATCTAATAGGGACAGAAGGAGCATCATTAGTACCCTCATCAATTGGAGGAAATTTTTTTTGGATAATGAAATTCTTAACTCAGCGTGGGCTCTTGTACCAAGCTTCATCATATGGAACATGTGGAAGCAGAGGAATAAAAGAATTTTTAAGGGAGAAAAAAAGCCCCCTCAACCCCTGCTGGAGTTAATCCTGAAACAGCTCAAGGAGATTATGGGAACCATTGTTTGTAACCTCCCCAAAAAACCCCCCTCAGACACAGATTCAAAAATTCTCAGGCAGTTGGGGCTGCAGAGGCTCTCCCTCCTAGGCATTGACAAGAGGATCCTTTTGTTGGATTCAGAAAAAGAAATTTGGCATCCCCTTCCAGTAGGCTATTTAAAATACAACATTGGTGGGGCTTCTAAGGGGAACCCGTGAACAACAGGGTATGGAGGTGTTCTCAGAAATTCAGAGGGAAGTATACTTAGCATCTTTCATTACCACCTAGGCATAGCCACCAACAACATGGCCGAGCTTGTGGCTATGGAGCAATGCCTGGATTTGCTGAAGCAGGAGAACTGCCAAAATTTCATGATAGAGGCAGATTCAGAGTTAATTATCAACTCAGTGCAAAATATTCACAATGGAACCACACCGGATAAAGTCTCTAAACATTGGAAACTAATTCAAGTTTTCCAAAGGATTCAAAGCCATCTTCAGGGCTTACACACTATCAATTTCCAGCACATTCGCAGAAAGGCAAACAAGCTGGCGGATCTTCTGGCTAACCAGGGGGTCAACTGCACAAGGAAAGATGGGTTGATGAAGTGGCAGTAGTTGAGGCCTTGTAGACTGAGAGCTCAATGCGACAATCAGGCGGAAGATGACAGGGAGGTGTTTAGACTCAACACCTTGGGAAATAGCACGAAGGGATTTTCCCCTGGTTGAGCCTTCCTTTTGGGTAATGGTTGTGGAAGGTAATCATCCTTGTCTGGTTACCCAGACTCAAGGTGTAAAAGTAATGTGGATCTTAGATGTTTCTCTTAAGTTGTGGCTCGATGGAATACTTTTATCCTTGCTTTTTCCCAATCCAAGGCGAGGTAGTTCTATCTTTGACAGAGGAATCAGGTCTTTCGGTAACTAGAGGTTTCAGTCAACGAAGTCTACATTGCAAAACCACCTCCCAGGTGGTTTCGGACTGATCGCGTGGCCCTCGGAGCAGAAATGGTTTTCACTTGGTCCCTGCGACCCCACTCATCTGGTGACGCGTGGCAGGGTGGGGGGCAGAAAACCGCCCTCCATCGTGAATTAACCTTTCGCCTTTTTTTCCATCGCAAAATTCTTCTCGTCACGGTGATCTTTTGAAGTGCAATTTGGTGGGGCCGGGGTGGTATACTTCTAGCTCTTTGGAGAAGCGCGTATTTTCTCGGCCGTCGATCTTCTTGTTTCGATGGGTCGGGGTGTTGTGCAGGGGTTTTTTGGGAGGGGGCCATGCGTTAGCATGCAGGTTTTCCGTAGGTGGGTCTGGAGTCTTATCAATATTGTCTTAGGCTCTTTCCTTTTTACGTACTGCAGTATGGGATAGCCCTTGGAGGCTTGGCTTTCTTTGCCTTTCTTTCTCTTTGTCATCGAGTGGACGGTGTTTTTTACTGTACAATATTTTTTGACGCATTGATATAGAAGGATCCATAATTGCTTAAGCAAAAGGAAAAGGAACATCATCTCGAAAGTGGATTGGAGTAAAACGAAAATACTTTCAACTCTCTCTTTACTTATAAGCATAGAATTATTAGTAGGATTTTCTACCAAAGCCTCTTTTGTAGAGCCTTGGGAAACAATTACCATGAGTTCTTAAATTAGTGCAAGAGTTGTAAAAAAAATCATGCAAATAGGTTCTTGCATGCTTATTGAGTTATTTTGCTTCAACTCAAGCCCTATGGAATTGTTTAAATGCACATCAAGGACACAAGTGTTTTTTACTTATTCCTTGGTTTTTCAAGATGAAAGGGACTAGGTGTGTGGAAGATGTAGTAAATGATTAAGAGTGGAGGGTTGTGGAGGTAAAAAAAGTGAAGAAAATAGTGATGGATTAATTTATGAGAAGGGAGAGAAACAAATAAATGTTGAGGTAGAATATTGGTAATAAAATGTTTGCATAGCATGATTATGGCCACTTACTAAAACAAACACACACACATACACACACACATATATGAAAATTTTTGTAGTATCCTAATTCCCTCTAAAGTTTTAACAACTTAAGATAAAAATAGGGGCTTCTTCAATAGAGTGAATGCACAACCACGTTATACCCATACTATCCTTGCTTCTATTATGTCAAAAATGATTAATTTAGGTTCAAAAGTTGAATTCTAGTTAGGATGTGAAAGATTAATCATTAGAGGTTGTTTTCTATAGCATCAAGTTCAAGTTTGGTATGAGAGGATGAGATCCTCACAACCAACATGGTAACCCTAGGGAGTCTATGGAGTGCCTCATCATCTAGAGTATGAAATTGATATAATGACAACCTAACATAACCACCACAGAAACTATGGATAATCCATGGACTGTCTCATTATTCATGAAATCCCCCCCCCGCACTATGTTCTAGGGAATCTAGAGGATTTAGAAATAGATCTTATTCGATACATGCCAAAAATAATAAAAGGCTTACAAATTTCCATAAAATGTAGCTTCTTGAAGTAACCCTTCCTTGATTATTCCTCTTGTAGAATCCTCTTTCACCAATACTTATTCCTCATTTTGACTTCCTACTAACAGTACTATGGGTGGCTCTTACAATACTAGATAATTGTTTCTAGAAATGTTTAACTTGCAATTCGCATGCATCTATTATGACCTAAAATGCAAGATAGTAAGGATGTAGAATGTTGAAAAGTGTAGTTGACAATTTACTTTGGCTACTTCCACTCCTAGTATCTTCCTAATTTCTAAGGAAAATAATCATTGTCCTTTCAGTGACTCCTTGGAAACAAATCCAAAAATGATGATGTGCTTATATGCTTCATGCTTAAATGGAGCTCTTATGATACATTATTCATTTATATTGTCAACCCGAGGTCTACTAAGACTTGTGAGGAACTCAGTGTAGTATACACAAGAAGAAGGATTTTTACTGCTTCGTAAATGACCTAGGCTACTAAAAATGAAAAATCATATGGGGATATGATTTTTGGATGAGCAATAGCCCTATTATTTCACACATTTCATCTAGATGGTGCTCCATGGTGAGCTCTAGTATTTCACCAAGAATGTTGCAACTCCCAATTGATCCTCAACTCAAATTATTAATTGGGGGTTCGTACAAACTTAGAGGTGAAAGTTCTATATGAAAAGTAGGTTATATTAGGCTCATGGCACCCTCAGTCATGGAATTAGATCAAGGTGTTCACACACCACTCCTCCTACTAAACTATGGTCAAATCCTGGTGATGAAAGCACAATTGAAAATTGATTCTAGCTATGAAAGTGACGATGCCATTTGCTCAACTTGTAGATTCTAATTAATCATTTCATGAAAGGAAAAGGGCTAATATGCTTGTAGAAGGAAAGATACTCCATCTTGCATAATTCATCAAACCAACAGAATAATTGCATGTATTATCTATCTTTTTCACACTTGCTTGAAAATCAGAAATCTAACTTGCATCATGCTTGTGATTGAAAAACATTAATTCTACTCTCTTTTGGAGTGAGGAAAAGGAATGGTTGGAGTGGTCTAGGAGCTTCTATTGATCATCAAATCACAACTTGGCATCATTATTCATATTTAATAAGCTAAGATTCAAGTGGGTAGCAAAGCAGGTGAAGAAAAGTGGTGCTACATGCCTGCTACACGTGCTGCTACAAGAGGTCCTATATTGCTATAGGAGGACTTGTAATGCTACATGAGGGGTTACAAGAGCCTTTTTAGGGTGGATATGATGTATTAAAAGCATGAAGTGGTAGATAAAGGTTGGAGATAGTGAAGGAAGGTTGAGAAAGCCTCCTAACCAAGCCCAAAACCTCTCAGAGCTATGTCTTGAATCAAGATGAATGCCCACGGTGTCCTAAATTTCCTAGGCAAAGTGAGTGTGTAGAGTTTTGGGAGCATAATTGAGTGATGGAAAGAGAATATGGAGAAGTCCAAAATGGAGGTGAAAGAGGTGACATCCTGTGCATATTAGCACAACCCTACAACCAACCACATATATACATCCATTGATCATTAACATAGTGATATAAACTATGATGGAAAAGACAAGTTAAATTTGAATAACATCTATTTTATGCCATCACACTACTATTCCCACTGAACTGACTCCTATATTACAGAAATTAAATACAAAGAAGGACAACCAACATCTATTTATTTCCAAGAAAACATAAGAACGATGTTTTTGGGCAGAGATTATGAATTCTTCCAACCATTCTCCCACAAGATAGGTGATGTAAAAGCTTGCAATGATAGGTTTTTATAGCTTAACCTCTACTATAATAAGATAAATCTATGAAATTCTTGGAACTAAGAAAAAAACCAAAATTAAAAAAGAGGGGCCAAAGCCTTTGGGTTGGGCCCAAACTCAAGGGTCTTAGCCCTCTAAAACCAACTGAGATGCAACTGAATAACCAACTTCTCATTATCAAAAAGTAAAAGTCTCATATGTCACATGAAAGTAAAAACAACAACGTGAAGCTCTGAGCTCAATAGCTACACCTAGCTGAATCAAAACTCAATTCACTTAATTCCTTGCCCATTTTAGTGACATTCTCCTTAATGAGGCCCACATATTCCTCATTCTTAGATTTGGAAATTTCATCGACCTTTGGGCTCTGCCTCTCTCTATCTCCAGCTCACAAAGGAGTGGGATTGCAAAAAATTCAGTGATAATCCTTCCTCTAATAAATTGGACCCAAAGTTTGGTTGTGGATCGGACTCTTGGAGCTCTTGGAGGTCCTTTCCAACTGAATTTGAAGTGGTCACTTCTTTTTTTAGCTCATTTTTATGCTCCTGTAGCTTCCCCTATTCCTCCTATAGAAAAATCTGCCTCTTTGATAGCAAAGCCCGTCTCTCTTGTAGGTTCTCTTTTTCTTCTTTCTCAAAGGTAGTTTGTGTCCTAGGTTTCTTGAAGGTCATTGACCCGGTGTTGAGCCTAGCCATAAATTCTACAAGTGACTTGGTTTTGGTTTTAGGATAAGTGACCTCCTCAATCTTTCCTTCGTCGTGTCCTACTTCTTCCTTTTTACTTGGCGATTCATCAATAATGATAGGGACCCTTGTGGGAGTTCGTAGATTTCCCTATCTAATTCTTGTACTTTTCCTGGTTCCAAAATATAGGGGACCCTGTCTTGGTTGCCTCCTCTTGGGCTTGACAGGTGTGGCCAATGTAGGCAATGTTGCAACTACTTATTATTTAGTATCCCCTCAAGAAAAAATTGTTTGATGTGGTTTTTTCTCTACTACATAGGGTTTATAAGACTCCTTAGGGCTTATCATTCCTTCTACTTATTTCTTCTCCTCTTCTCATTTAATTTTTGACTCTCCTTCCTTTGTCTTTGCTGCCTCCTCTTCCTATTTTTTTTTTTGTCCTCTTCTTCCCTTTTTACTGCCTCCTCTTCCTTTGTTTTTGCTCTTTATTCTTTCTATGTTTTTCCTTGTTTACCTCTAGTGCTAGAGGTTGTTGTTTCTCTAGGTGTGATGGCTTGGGTTTCTATGAAATTTTCCCTACCCATGTCCACAAATTTAGTCCATCGGACATGGATCCTATTGACAGTGCTGGAAATCCCTCAACTAAGGGGATCTACTGATTATGAAGTCCCAACTAAACCACACACCATTTAGTGTAGGAGACACATCCGGTATGATTGCCTAGTTTAACTTAGAGATCTGCCTTGGCTCTCGCCATCAGCACATGAGAGTGTTATGTTGGTATCTTCAAACAACAAGGTAAGTGTGTCTTGTGAGTGCATAATGTAACTCGTTTCTAGGTTATCTTACTACAAAGAGGGAGAGTGAAGTGAGCCTCTAAATTGGAGGTTGTAGTACCACCTAGGAAGAGACACATGCGAGCTAGAAAAGGCGTGTCTAGCATCTAGCAAAATAGTCCACAATGGATATAGCAGTCGTTAAAACCGAAGTGCAAGGGAAAACGTGTACAACATCTAGTAGAGTAGTCCACATGGATGTGAGAGTCGTTATAATCAATAAACAAGACATGTCTATCTAACTTCCCGTGGAGTAGTCCACAAGGACGAGATAATGGTGATAACCAATACAACACATTACCAATAATGTAAGTACTAAAACAACCAAATTAGTTCAACTATCTTAGTACAAGTTAAGAAAACATGCATTGCAAATTTTTAAAGAGTAGCCTTACAAACATATAAAAAACATGTGTGAAAATGTGTTGGCCTTAACAGGCTTCAGAATTAAGCAAAAGTCCCAAGACACATATGTACAACATACATCACTAGTCTCAATAGTGGGACATTGGAGACACTCTTCTCTCCTCAAAGAACTGACTGAAAAACTCTCTATGCTTCATGAGAGGAAC
Organism: Pinus tabuliformis; assembly: GCA_031772625.1. Lineage (NCBI taxonomy): Eukaryota > Viridiplantae > Streptophyta > Pinopsida > Pinales > Pinaceae > Pinus > Pinus tabuliformis. The sequence continues at coordinate 53,206,077 of CM062817.1, forward strand.
TAAGGTGAAAAGTCCATGCTCATACAATGGGAGGGGTATATATAGCCAAGGGTGATGCCTGACCCTTGTGACCCTTGGACTACACTCATGACTATTCAACTTCCTATGACTTTTCAACTGACCTAACTCTTCAATTTCATGTGTGTGTCCATTGGACTTTCACTTTACATTACATTCAGTTACAACAGATATGGCCCATAATGGTGATGTGGCCTTGACAACTCATTACACAACTTGACATGACACTGCTCACACAGATTGAGTGGTTATGGTGGTAATGTCAAGTTGTTGTAGCTGCTAAGTGATGGATGTGATATTGGATGCATTTTGTCTTCACCTCTGCATGGCTTGATGCTACAGGGTCTTCAATGGTCTTGGTCTTCTAAGATGGTTACACATGTGTGTTCCTTTCACTTGAGCTTCTTTCTTCCATATAATTCCAATTAACTCTTCTAGCATGTTCGTTCCTTCTTCATCCCATTCATTGTCTCGTCATGATCTATCAGCATACCTGTTCCTGCAATTTACTCAGGACAAGACAACAATAAATCTAAAACCTCCTAATCTAAGATGATGCATTGTTTTCCATGGAATGGGCCTGAGATAGATGACAGACTGGGAAGAGGGCCTGGTAACTATGCACTATGCAGTTCTAGGTGACAAGGAGGGAGACTGGCCACTAAGACTACACAGAGTGCAACTCAGGATTGGTTGGGGAACTCTGGCGCACAGTCCTTAATGTCGGGGAAAACTGTGCAGAGGCCACTGGGAGGTATTATTTCATAGTTTAGGATACTGGTGGTAGCTACAAGGTGGTACCATGAGGGAAACCTTTCCACAATTTCCTGAGGGAATACAAGGCAGGACAACAGAGGGACCAGAGAATAGTTCTGCGTAGCTTTTGAGAGCAGTGGGTCCCAATTGAGAGATGTCACTGATAGAACACCTCTGAGCAATTTCTGGGAGTAGTACAAGTTCAGGTCTCTGCACAATGTGGGGTTCCAGCAAATGGGAAGAAGGCTTGATGACTAATCTTGCAAGGTACGGAGTTCAGGTCGGGCCTTGACGCAGTTTTTGCGTAGTTCTGGGAAGGAAGAGAGGTTTCTCACCTCTAGGATTGCGCAATGAAACTAGACCAGAGGAAAACCTAAAGCACTACATAGTTCTAGGCAATAGAGAAGCACCAATGAGGGTTGAGACCGTGTAATGGAGCTCAGTTGGGGTCCAGTGAAGTGGGGTTCTTCAGTCAAAGTTATTTTCAGGAAAATGGTTAAGTGTGAAAGGCAAGTGAACTTGTTAGAACTTCAACATTCTGATTAGACACTTAGCATTCTTTGAAAACATGAAAACACTAACCACTGGGACAATAGAGCAAAGCATGACCCTCTGTGGGACTGTTTAGAGCTGAAAGGGACAAGTGTGACACTTGGGATAGACCTTTGGATAATCGTGATGACACTTGCATGATAGTGCTTACACCTTTGTGCATGAGTGTGATAGGTGTTCACATGGATAAGAAAAATTTTATACACAAACACCAACCTTCATGGTCATGATAAATGGTTTAGAAGCATGACATAACAACCAAACATGTCAGAATATGAAAATTTATCCAACAAGCGAAAGGGAGTAAGACACGTAGAGGAAACACATGGAATGAATTTTATTTCTTGCAACCATGCATTTCATTGAAGACAAAATGATATGATTATGATAATAAGCACTTCAAGCTACACTAAGAGGTGTATTTCAAAATATGTGCTTCGTTTTCCATATCTACCCTCCAAAGGGTTTTGCATCAGATGGAGTCTTCATGTGGTCTTGATCTTCTATCATACCTTGGGTTGCTTAGTCTGCTTATCTTCCTCCTCAGCTCCTTGAGAGTCCTTTAGCATGTCATCCTTCTTGTGATCATTAAGAGACACATCTGTGCAGTTGCAATGGGTTGTGACTGCTACGGAATGAGGCCATGAGAGGACACATTTGCGTAGTTTCAATATGCAAGGTAGAATGAGTAGCTAAGTGAAAAAATGTGTAGTCTTAGGATGAAAGGCATTACTATGGGATGAGGTCGTGCACATTTTTAGGGTGCAAGGTAGACTAGAAAACTGTTGTTAGGTCCCTATAATACTAGTGTATTCCCTTATTATTATTGCCACTATAGTCCCTCACTATTATTGTTGTTGCCATGTTCTCCCCATATTGGTATTATTGTGCCCCATAGAAGCCCACTATTGTTATTGTTGTGCCCTTATATTATTATTGTTATGTCAGCTCTAATTATATTGTGACCCCTTAGACTCCTATATATAGAAAGGAGGTCTTGTCATTTGTATCATTAAAGAATTGTTCATTTGTGTAATGTCAAGCAGGTTTCCCCCTCGAAGAGGCTACGTTTTAAGTTGTTGATCTATCTCTTTCTTCTATTTTGTGAGTTGGTTGCATAACAGTTGGTATCAGAGTTTTGGATTTTAAGGTTTCGCTGGTTCAAACAGGTCATCATGGAATTGTCGCTATAATATTTTTTCTAAAAGGTATTATAAGTTGAAATTAAAACCCATTTGAGCCTATATCCTGATGCACCTCATGACCAAATTTCAGATCGTGGTGCACTATATTATCAGACATATGAACTAAGGAAGTTAGGGTTTTTATAGGCTCCCAAATTCGATCTCAAACATGTCACCTTGGGGAAATCATCATAACTTTCTCTCTGAGCATCAGATTCAAATTTCATCAAACGTTACAGATATAGGACGAATTGTAGTTTCTTGGGTATCATTTCCAGAGCCGAAGGTTGAAACAATGACACGTGGTATGTCATACATGTTCGCTCTACTGAACCATTCTATAATTAGCTCATTGTGGGAGATTGGGAATAATGCTTTCTTGGAGAATCCAATCATGATCAGACTTGTGCAGTTGAAAACATGATTGACAGGGCTATACCAGAATGAAATTTTAGTGTTTGGAGATCCGAAATTACAAAGTTACAGGCATCTCAATATCAAGGTCATACAAAGTAGAAAAACAATGGTGTGTAGTTTTCTTTTAAATTTGCATGAGTTTTGTTTGAGAAAGTAGTTTGAAGTGATTCAAAGGGAAATTTGAAGCATAATTATCATTCATTGACGACCCAAAGAGATAAAATGGAAGCACCTAGTAAGAAACCTAAAATCTCTACTATGGCCCATGAAGAAGAGGAACAAATGCAACATGATATATCAAAATTACGAGACCAAGTGCAACAAATTTCTCTCTCACAGAAAGTAACTAAAGCCAAGATGGATGGTTTAAAGAATAGCATGGAAGCTAAGATGGATGGTATAGAAGCAAAACTTACAGGCAACATCGAATATTTGAAGATGGATTTGAAAAAGATGCTACAACAAATTCTTACTAATGACGAAAGGGTAGTAAAGGAAACTCATGATGAGAACAAAAGAAATGTTAGTCATGATTTCATAGACTGTAGGGTTGGATTGAATACCCACCATGTTCCAAAGATTGATATGATGAAGTTTGATGGCAAGGATCCCGTAACATGGATAGTACAAATGGGGCAATATTTTGATCTCCATAATGTGCAAAACACACAAAAGGTATGCATTGCAACTTTATATTTGGCACCCAATCAGTTTGTATGGTATCTATGGCTTTTCTCTCATAAAAAAATTGTCACTTGGGCAATTTTTACGAAAGAAATGATAGGACATTATGAGGATACAAAAAGCAACAATTTTTTTAGCCAATTGATAAATCTCAAACAAAAGGGGTCAATGGTGGAGCACATTGAGGACTTCTAAAAATTGAATATAAGGGTAAAAGATATTCCATATGAGCATAGAATTGATGTGTCCATAGGGAATTTAAAGGATAACATCCAACATGAGGTTCACCTTTGGGAACTTGATTCATTGAAGAAGTCATTCAGGTTGGCAAGAAAAATTGAAAGAAAAATTATGGCAACAAGGAATCCTACCACTCACAACTATAAAGATGGAAGTGTTGTTTCCCCTATCCTTCCACAACCTAAATGGTTGACACCAAAACAATTGGAAGAAAAAAGAGGAAAAGGGCTTTGTTATAGTTGTGATAGAAAATACACTAAAGGTCATAAGTGTGCTGAGAAGAAATTATTTTACATAGATTGTGAAGAGGAGTAAGCAAATGAACAAGAAACATCAAAAGAATAGGATACACACGAGGAAAAAAGCCTAGAGAAAGAAGAAATGAACCTGACCATATCTTGTAATGCATTGGCCGAAATTACCACTCCTCAAACTATCAAGCTAGAAGGACACATCAAGAAGAAAAAGGTAATAGTGTTGATTTAGTCGGGTAGTACCCATAATTGTATTCATTGTAAGATAGCCAAGGAATTGAATTTCTTCAAATATCTAGCACCAGAGTGTCAAGTGATGGTTGCAAATGGAGGAATCATAACTTGCTCTGGAAAGTTCCATAATATCAAGCTATCCATGGGAGAATATGTGTTGAATAGTCTAATGATTTTCATTCCACTGGGTGGTGCTGATGTTGTACTCCTAGTCTACTGGATAAAATCGTTGGGTATGATAGCTTTCAATTTTCAAGAAATTTTCTTGAAAAAAATTTCGGAAGGAAAGAAAGTTGAATTAAGGGGTATCACAGGAAACCCAGGAAAGATAATAAGCTCTAACGACATGAAAAAGATTCTAAAGAAAGAACAATGAGGCATACTTGCACAGTTATGTTTGCTAGAGGTTCCCACATCGAAGTCATCTATTTCTCCAGATCTCCAAAAAGTCTTGGACAATCATTCCAAGGTATTTGAGACTCCAAAAGGCCTCCCACCTATTCATGATCATGCTATTAATTTGATTCCAAGAAGTGTTCCTCCAAACATCAGGTCTTACAAATATCCTTATGCCCAAAAGAGTGAAATTGAACATATGGTTGCAGAAATGCTAGAGGCTGGTATAATTCAACTTAGTCAAAGTTCTTTCCCTACTCTAGTAGTATTGGTGCACAATATGGATGGATGATGGTGTATGCATTCAGATTATAGGGAGCTCAACAAGATCACTATTAAAGATAAATTTCCCATTCCTATCATTGATGAATTATTGGATGAATTGCATGGATCAATTTACTTCACCAAGTTCGAACTTCATTTAGGATATCATCAAATCAGAATGAAGACTGAAGGCATTCCAAAAACAACATTTAAAACGAATGTCTTCTGTCTTCATTCTTATTTGATGATCTCCTAAACGAATATCCAACTTGGTAGAGTAAATTGATCCATGCAATTCATCCAATAATTCAATAATGACAAGAATGGGAAATTTATCTTTAAAAGTGAGCTTGTTGAGCTCCCTATAATTTGGACAAATGTGCCATCATCCATCTTTCTTGTGACCCAATACTACTCGAGCAGAGAAAGAACTTTGACTAGTTTGAATTATACCAACCTCTAGCATTTCTGCAACCATACGTTCAATTTCACTCTTTTAGGCATATGGATATCTGTAAGGCCTTGTGTTTGGAGGAACAATTAATTTTGGGTAAAAAAGGAGAAAAAGTAAAGCCATTAAGGAATAGAAAATCCCCACATCCATAAAGCATATGCGACGATTTCTTGGGTTGGAAGGGTATTATCGCAAGTTTGTTAAGAATTATGGAAGAATAGTAGCACCTCTAACAACATTACTAAAGAAAGATGCATTTTCCTGGATTCTAGAGGAAACAAAGGCCTTTGAACATCTTAAAGAGGTAATGTGCCAAGCACCAGTCTTAGCTACGCCAAACTTCACAAAAACCTTTATTGTGGAATGTGATGCCTCATGGAATGGAATTGGTACTATTTTAATGAAAGAAGAAAGACCCATTTCTTCCGAAAGTTATCCAATCAAAGGAAAGTATTTACACAAAGGTATTTATGAGAAGGAAATGTTGGCAATACTACACGCACTTAAGAAATGGCGACCTTACCTAATGGGAAGAGACTTCAAGGTAGAAACAAATTATTATAGTCTTAAATACTTTCTAGAACAAAGGTTATCTTCATAAAAGCAAAAAAATGGGTCACAAAGATGTTGGGTTATGACTTTGAAATCATCTACAAAAAAGGGAAGCAAAATGTTGTTGCAGATGTACTCTCGAGAAATGATGAGGATGTGGAAGCATTACCTTGATCCATTTCTATTATCCAACCAGATTGGATAAACGAAGCAAGGGATGAATGGAAGAATGATGAAGAAGTGTGGGAAATCATTCAAAATTTGCAGCAAGATCCTAGTGCATCTGATACATTTAGATGGGAAAATTATTTATTATGGTACAAAGATTTCTTGTACAAAGATTGCTTGTACCTCTGTAAGAATCCCCAACTCAAACAAAATATTCTTTTGGAATTGCACACCTATCCCTTAGGAGGGCATTCAAGATTTTCGAAAACTTAACACAGGTTTAAGAAGGATTTTTTTTGGATGGCCTTAAATTTGTGTTATGAAATTAGCTCTCAAAAAGATAGAGAAGATAGATCAATGACTTAGAAATCATCCTCTTTGAGGGGGCAACCTCCTTTACATTACACAAATGAACAATTCTTGGATGATACAAATGAAAAAAGCTCCTTTCTATATATATATGTGTCTAAGGGTCAAAATATAATCAATTTCGACATAACAATAATAAAATAAGGCCACAAAATTATCAATAGTGGGTTTCTATGGGGCACAATAATAACAATATGGTGACAATAGGGGCAGAACAATAATAATAATGGCTACAGTGAAAATAGTAATGGGCAAATCACTAGTATTATAGGGAGCTAACATGCTCCTCTCCTTCAAAAAAGTGTTTTAATCAACGATTGAGTAGTTCTAGATGCTTCTATATAAAATTCTCGTCCTCCCATCTGGAATCTTTAGCGGGTAAGTTCTTCCAGTTGATGGGATACTCTAAAATTGATCGATTTCGTAGCTATTGAGTTCTTGTTTTTGTGACTGCTTCAGGTTCCAATATGACTTTTCCTTCCTCATCAAGTTCTAGAAATATTGTTTGAACTGGGAGCTTGTCACCTATAACATTTTTTAAGCATGAAATATGGAAAATTGGGTGCACTAGGGAAGCTGTAGGAAGCTCCAATTTGCATGTCATAGTACCTATCTTTTGCAACACCTTGTACAAACCATAATACTTTGGTGATAATTTATTATCCTTCTTAGCTTGCTTGAGGGACATTTGTTTATATGGTTGTAGCCATAGGAATACCCTATCACCTGCATCAAAAATTCTTTCACTTGGATGTTGATATGTCTGTTGTTTCATTCTATTCTGCGCCAAAGTGAGGTTATCCTTTAAGGGGTGGAGAACTGGTTGTTGATGCCTGATGTGATCTTCCATTGCTTGAACCTTATAATTTTTTCTTAAATATGATGTGATGGATGGTGGATGATATCCATAAATTTCCATAAATGGGGTCATTTTTGCTACAGTATGGAAAGATGTGTTATACCACCATTCAGCTAGAGGAAACCATTTGACCCATTGTGTCTGTTTATCAGATACAAAGCAATGAAGATATCCTTCCAATTTTTTTTTACTATATCAGTTTGCCCATCAGATTGAGGATGATAAGATGAGCTATGGGCTAACTGAGTACCAAGTCAAGAAAATAACTATGTCCAAAAATTTCCAGTGAAAATGGGATCTCTGTCACTTACAATAATCTTTGGGTTTCCATGTAGCTTTTGAATTGTTTCCATAAATGTAGTAGAAATTGTACTCGCTTTAAATGGATGAGATGATGCAAAAAAGTGTGCATACTTGGTAAGTATGTCAACTACCACCATGATAACATGTTTTCCTTTGGACTTTGGTAAACCTATGATAAAATGCATTGAAATCTCCTTTGAACGTTGGCTTGGAATGGATAAGTGTTGTAATAGACCTCGGGTCTTAATTGTTTCAACTTTATTTTGTTGGAAAACAAAAAACTATACCACAAAATTTTGAATATTTGATTTAAGGCCATCCAAAAGAAATTCATTCTTAACCCTGTGGTAAGTTTTTAGAAATCCTCAGTTCCCTCCTAAAGGAGAGGTGTGCAATTCCATAAGAATCTTTTGTTTGAGTTGGGATTTCTTACATAGGTATAAGCGATCTTTATACCATAACGAATCATTTTTCCAGCTAAATGTATCAGATGTACTGGGATATTGTTGTATCTTTTTAATGAGTGCGTATAGTTCTTCGTAATTCATCCATTCATCCCTTGTTTCGTTTATCCAATCTGTTTGGATAATAGAAATGGTGCAAATAAATGCTTCCACATCCTCATCCTTTATTGAGAGGGAATCTGCCACAACATTTTGCTTCCCTTTTTTGTAGATGATTTCAAAATCATAACCCAACATCTTTGTGACCCACTTTTTTCTCTTCTGAAGATAATCTTTCTTCTAAAAAGTATTTAATACTATCATGATCTGTTTTTTCCTTGAACTGTCTTTCCATTAGGTAGGGTCACCATTTCTTAAGTGCATGTAGTATTGCCAACATTTCCTTCTCATAAATAGCTTTGTGCATATACTTTCCATTGATTGGATGACTTTCGAAAGTAATGGGTCTTTCTTCTTGCATTAAAACAACACCAATTCCATTTCTTGAGGCAGCACATTCCAAAATAAAGCTTTTTGTGAAGTCCTGCATAGCTAAGACTGGTGCTTGGCACATTGCATCTTTAAGATGTTCAAAGGCCTTCACTGCTTCTGGAGTCCATGAAAATGCATCTTTCTTCAATAATCTTGTTAGAGGTGCTTCTATTCTCCCATAATTCTTAACAAATTTGTGATAATACCCTGTCAACCCTATAAATCCTCACAACTACTTTATGGATATGGGGATTTCCCATTCCTTAATGGTTTTAATTTTTCTAGGGTCTACTTTAACACCATGAGATACAGTATGACCCAGATATTCCACCTTTTATACTCCAAAAAAACATTTGGAGCCTTTTGCATATAATTATTTCTCCTCCAATATTTTGAGCACCATATCAGCATGTTGAACATGATCCTTGCAAGTCTTGGTGTAGATTAGCATATTATCAAAAAATACTAACACAATTTTTCTAAGGGTGGGTTTGGGAATGGAATTCATCAAACCTTGAACTGTAGAAGGTGCATTGGTGAGGCCAAAAGGCATGACCAAAAATTCATAATGACCCTCCTGAGTTATAAATGTTGTTTTTGGAATTTCTTCAGTCTTCATTCTGATTAGATGATATCCTGAATGAAGATCCAACTTGGTGAAGTAAATTGATCCATGCAATTCATTCAATAATTCATCAATGACAGGAATGGGAAATTTATCTTTAATAGTGAGTTTGTTGAGCTGCCTATAATTCGAACACATGCGCCATGATCCATCTTTCTTGTGACCCAATACTACTCGAGAAGAGAAAGAACTTTGACTAGGTTGAATTATACCAACCTCTAGCATTTTTTCAACAATACATTCAATCTCACTCTTTTGGGAATAGGGATATCTGTAAGGCTTGATGTTTGGAGGAACACTTAATTTTGGGTACAAGAGGAATGGAAAATCCCCACATCCATAAAGCATTTGCGTGTATTTCTCGGGTTGGCAGCGTATTATCGCAAGTTTCTTACGAATTATGGGAGAATAGCAACACCTCTAACAACGTTACTAAACAAAGATGCTTTTTCCTAGAATCTAGAAGCAAAAAAGGCCTTTGAACATCTTAAAGAGGTAATTTTCCAAGCATCGGTCTTAGCTACGCTAGACTTCACAAATTTTTTTATTGTGGAATGTGGTGCCTCATTAAATGGAATTGGTATTCTTTTAATGAAAGAAGAAAGACCCATTTCTTCCGAAAGTTGTCTAATCAAAAGGAAATAATTACACAAAGCTATTTATGAGAAGGAAATGTTGGCAATACTACATGAACTTAAGAAATGGTGACCTTGCCTAATGTGAACACACTTCAAGGTAAAAACAAATAATGATAGTCTGAAATACATTCTAGAACAAATATTATCTTCAGAAGAGCAATAAAAATGGGTCACAAGGATGTTGGGTTATGACTTTGAAATCATCTACAAGAAAGGGAAGGAAAATGTTGTTGCAGATGTACTCTCAAGAAATGATGAGGATGTGGAAGCATTGATTTGTGCCATTTATATTATCCGACCAAATTGGATAAGTGAAGCAAGGGATGAATGGAAGAATGATGAAGAAGTGTCGGAACTCATTCTAAAGTTGTAGCAAGAGCCTAGTACATTTGATACATTTAGCTCAAAAAATGATTCATTATGATACAAAGATCACGTATACCTCTATAATAATTCCCAACTCAAACAAAAGATTCTTCTGGAATTGCACACCTCTCCCTTGGGAGTGCATTGAAGATTTTTAAAAACTTACCATGAGGTTAAGAAGGATTTTTTTTTGGATGGCCTTAAATTTGTGTTATGAAACTAGCTCTCAAAAAGATATAAAAGTTAGATCAATGATTTAGAAATCAGTGTCTTTGAGGGGGCAACCTCCTTTACATTACAAAAATGAACAATTCTTCGATGATACAAATGAAAAAATATGATTTCTATATATATGAGTCTAAGGGGTCACAATATAGTCAAAGTCGACATAACAATAATAATATAAGGGCATAATAATAACAATATGGGTATAATAGGGGCACAACAATAACAATAAGGGCTACAATGACAATAGCAATGGGGAAATCACTAGTATTATAGGGACCTAACATGCCCCTCTCCTTCAAAAACGTGTTATACTCAACACTTGAGTAGTTTTGGATGCTTCTATATAAAATTCTCATCCTCCCATGTGGAATCTTCAGCGAGTAAGTTCCTCCACTTGATGAGATACTCTAAAATTGATCGATTTCGTAGCTATTGAGTTCTTGTTTCTGTGACTACTTCAAGTTCCAATATGATTTTCCTTCCTCATCAAGTTATGGAAATATTGTCTGAACTGGGAGCTTGTCACATATAACCTTTTATAAGCATGAAACATGGAAAACTAGGTGCACTCGGGAAGCTGCGGGAAGCTCCAATTTTCATGTCATAGTACCTATCTTTTGCAGCACCTTGTACAAACCATAATACTTTGGTGATAATTTATTATCCATCTTACCTTGCTTGAGGGACATTTTCTTATATGGTTGTAGCCGTAGGAGTACCCAATCACCTGCATCAAAACTTCTTTCGCTACGATGTTGATATGCCCGTTGTTTCATTATATTCTATGCCGTGAGGTTATCCATTAAGAGTTGGAGAACTTGTTGTTGATGCTTGATGTGATCTTCCACTACTTGAACCTTGAGTTTTCTCTTAAATATGATGTGATGGGTGGTGGATGATATCCATAAAGTTCCATAAATGGGGTCATTTTTGTTGCAGTATGGAAGGATGTGTTATACCATCATTCAACCAGAGGAAACCATTTGACCCATTGTTTCTATTTATTAGATGCAAAGCAATGAAGATATCCTTCCATTTTTTTTTACTATATCAATTTTCCCATAAGATTGAGGATGATAAAATGAGCTATGAGCTAACTGAGTACCAAGACAAGAAAATAATTATGTCCGAAACTTTCCAGTGAAAATGGGATCTCTGTCACTTACAATAATCTTTGGGTTTCCATGTAGCTTTTGAATTGTTTCCATAAATGCAGTAGAAACTGTACTTGCTTTAAATGGATGAGATAATGCACAAAAGTGCGCACACTTGGTAAGTTTTTCAACTACCACCATGATAACACTCTTTCCTTCGGACTTGGGTAAACTTGTGATAAAATGCATTGAAACCTCCTCCCAGTGTTGGCTTGGAATGGATAAAGGCTGTACTAGACCTCGGGTCTTAATTATTTCAACTTTATTTTGTTGGAAAACCAAACATTCTGCCACAAACTTTTGAATATCTAATTTAAGGCCATCCAAAAAAAAAATATTTGTAACCGTGTGGTAAGTTTTTAGAAATCCTCAGTGCCCTCCTAAGGGAGAGGTGCGCAATTCCATAAGAATATTTTTTTTGAGTTGGGATTTTATACATAGATATAAGCGATCTTTGTACCATAACAAATCATTTTTCTAGCTAAATGTATCAGATGTACTAGGATATTGTTGTAACTTTTAAATAAGTGCACACACTTCTTCATAATTCTTTCATTCATCCCTTACTTCATCTATCCAATCCTGTTGGATAATAGAAATGGTGCAAAGAAATGGTTCCACATCGTCATCCTTTCTTGAGAGGGAATTTTCCACAACATTTTTCTTCCCATTTTTGTATATGATTTCAAAGCCATAACCCAACATATTTTGACCCAATTTGGTTTCTCTTCTGAAGATAATATTTATTCTAAAAATTATTTAATACTATCATGATCCATTTTTACCTTGAAGTGTCTTCCCATTAGGTAGGGTCTCCATTTCTTAAGTGCATGTAGTATTTCCAACATTTCCTTCTCATAAATAGCTTTGTGTAAATACTTTCCTTTGATTCGACAACTTTCGAAAGTAATGGGTCTTTCTTCTTGCATTAAACCAACACCAATTCCATTTTATGAGGCATCACATTCCACAATAAAGGTTTTTGTGAAGTCCGACGTAGCTAAGACCGGTGCTTGGCACATTGCCTCTTTAAGATGCTCAAAGGCTTTTGTTGCTTCTGGAGTCCATGAAAATGCATATTTATTCAATAATGTTGTTAGAGGTGCTTCTATTCTCCCATAATTCTTATCAAACTTGTGATAATACCCTATCAACTCGAGAAATCCTTGCAACTGCTTTATGGATATGGGGATTTTCCATTCCTTAATGGTTTTAATTTTTCTAGGGTCTACCTTAACACCTTCATGAGATACAATATGACCCAGATATTCCACCTCTTGTACTCCAAAAAAAATTTGGAGCTTTTTGCATATGATTTATTCTCCTCCAATAATTTGAGCACCCTGTCAACATGTTGAACATGATCCTTCCAAGACTTACTGTAGATTAGTATATCATCAAAAATTACTAACACAAATTTTCTAACGAAGGGTTTGGAAATGGAATTCATTAAACCTTAAAATGTAGAAGGTGCATTGGTGAAGCCAAAAGGCATGACTAGAAATTCATAATGACCCTCATGAGTTCTAAATGTTGTTTTCAGAATGTCTTCAGTCTTCATTCTGATTTCTTGATATCCTGAATGAAGATCCAACTTGGTGAAGTAAATTGATCCATGCAATTCATCCAATAATTCATCAATGATAGGAATGGAAAATTTATATTTAGTAGTGAGCTTGTTCGGCTCCCTATAATCCGGACACATGCACCATGATCCATATTTCGTGTGACCCAATACTACTAGAGCACAGAAAGAACTTTGACTAGGTTGAATTATACCAACCTCTAGCATTTCTAGAACCATATGTTCAATTTCACTCTTTTGGGCATAGGGATATCTGTAAGGCCTGATGTTTGGAGGAAAACTTCCTGGAATCAAATGAATAGCATGATCATGATCACAAATAGGTGGGAGGCCTTTGGGAGTCTCAAATACCTTGGAATGATTGTCCAATACTTTTTGGAGATCTATAGAAATAGGTGATTTCGATGTGGGAACCTTTAGCGAACATAATTGTGAAATTATTCCTCCTTGTTCTTTCTTTACAAGCTTTGTCATTCTGTTAGAGCTGATTATCTTTCTTGGTTTCCTCGTGACACCCCTTAATTCAAATCCCTTTCCTTCTAAAGAAAATTTCATGAAAAGTTCTTGAAAATTAAAATCTATTGTACCCAAGGATTGTAGCCATTAGACTCCTAGTACAACATTAGCACCACCCATTGGAATGCAAAGCATTGGGCTATTCAATACATATTCTCCCATGGATAGCTTGATATTATGGCACTCTCTAGAGAAATTGATGGTTCCTCCACTTGCAACTATCACTTCACACTCTATTGTTGGATATAAGAAGTAATTCAATTCCTTGGCTATCTTACAATGAATAAAATTAATGGTACTACCTGAATCAATCAACACTATTTCCGTTTTCTTCTGGATATGTCCTTCTATCTTGATAGTTTGAGGCGTGGTAATTCCAGCCAATGCATTAAAGATATGGTCAGATTCATTTATTATTTCTCTAGGGTTTGTTCCTGGTATATATCCTGTTCATTTTACATTTCTTGTTCCTTTTCTTCCTCCTCTTCAAAATCTATGTAAAATAGTTTCTTCTCAGCACACTTATGACCTTTAGTGTATTCGCTATCACAACTATAACAAAGCACTTTTTGTCTTTTCTATTCCAATTGTTGTGGTGTCAATATTGTAGGTTGTGGAAGGCTAGGGGAAACAACACTTCCATCTTTATAATTGTGAGTGGTAGGCTTCCTTGTTGCCATAATTTTGCTTTCCATTTTTCTTGCCAACCTGAATGCCTTCTCCAATGAATCAGGTTCCCAAAGGCAAAACTCATGTTCGATGTTATACTTTAAATTCCCTATGAACACATGAATCCTATGCTGATATATAATATCTTTTACCCATTATATTCAATTTTTGGAAGTCCTCAATGTTCTCCATCATTGAACCCTTTTGTTTGAGATTTATCAATTCACTAAAAAAGGTGTTGCTTTTTGTATCCTCATAATGTGCTATCATTTCATCTGTAAAAATTGCACAAGTGACAATTTGTTTACGAGAGAAAAGTTGTCGATACCATACAAATTGATTTGGTTCCAAATATAAAGTTGCAATGCGTACCTTTTGTGTGTTTTTCACATTATGGAGATCAAAATATTGCTCCATTTGTAGTATCCATGTTATGAGATCTTTGCCATCAAAATTCCTCATATCGATATTTGGAACATGATGAGTATTCAATCCAACATTAGAGTCTATGAAATAATGATTAACATTATTTTGTTCTCATCATGAGTTTCCTTTACTACCCTTTCGCCATTAGTAAACATTTCTTGTAGAAAATTTGTCAAATCTATCTTCAAATCTTCCATGTTGCCTTTAAGTTTTTCTTCTAAACCATTCATCTTAGCTTCCACGCCTTTCTTTAAACCATCCATCTTAGCTTCCATACCATCCATCTTAGCTTCCATGCCATCCATCTTAGCTTCCACATCATTCATCTTATCTTCCATGTCATTCATATTAGCTTCTACACCTTTCTTTAAACCATCCATCTTAGCTTCCGTTGCTTTTTGTGAGAGTGAATTTTGTTGCACTTGGTCTCGTAATTTTGATATATCATGTTGCATTTCTTCATCTTCTTCATGAGTCATGCTAGATATTTCAGGTTTCTTAGTAGGTGTTTCCATTTTCTTTCTTCGAGGCATTAATTAATGATAATTATGCTTCACTATGCCCTTTGAATTCCTTCAAACTAATTTTTCAAACCAAACTAATGAAAATTTAAAAAAAACTACACACATTTTTGCGCTTTGTAGGAGATTGATATTGTATCTGATATATCTCTGAATTTTCAAATCTCTAAGGTCTAAAATTTCAAACTGTCATATCCCTCTAAGTTCTCTTTCCCACGCCACCATTCTGATCAAAATTGGATTCTCCAAGAGAGCGTCATGCCCAAACTCCCAAGATGACTTGACGACACACTTTTTCAGTAGCGAGAACTTGTATTAAGTCCCACATGTCACTGTTTCAACCTTTAGACCTAAAAAAGTTGCACATAAGACTAGAGTTTGTTCTCTTTCTGTGATGTCTTACGGAATTTCAATCTGATACTCAAAGAGAAAGTTATGATGATTTTCCCAATGTCACCTATTTGGGATGTAATTTGGGAGCCAACAAAAAAACTAACTTCCTTGGATCATATCTCTGAACATATAGCAATATAAGATCTGAAATTTGTACCTGAGGATCATCAATATTTAAAATCAAATGGGTTTTTGTTTTAGCTTTTGAAATGTCACTGAAAACAAGTTATAATGAAAATTCCATGATGGCTTGTTATGGACCAGTGAAACCGTAGAATCCAAAGCTTTGATACCAAATGTTATGAAAACCAACTCCCAAAAAGATAGAAAAGATAGATCAACGACTTACAAATCAGCCTCTTCGAGGGGGAAACTTCACTTACATTACACAAATGAACAATTATTGGATGATGCAAATGACAAGGCCTCCTTTCTATATATATGAGTCTAAGGGGTCACAATATAATCAAAGCCGACATAACAATTATAATATAAGGGCACAAAACTAACAATAGTGGGGTTCTATGGGGCACAATAGTAACAATACGGGGACAATAGGGGCACAACAATAACAATAAGGGCTACAATTATAATAGTAATGGGGGAATCACTGGTATTATAGGGACATAACAATCTGATATTCAAAAGTTTATGGTAGAATGTTTAGTTTGCCAACAAAATAAAGTTGAGCCAATTAAGACCCGAGGTGTATTACAACATTTATTCATTCCAAGTCAAAATTGGGAGGAGGTTTCAATGGATTTTATCATAGGTTTACCCAAGTCCGAAGGAAATAGTGTCATCATTGTGGTAGTTGATAGACTTCCCAAGTATGCACACTTTTGTGCATTATCTCATCCATTTAAAGCGAGTATAGTTGCTACTGCATTTATGGAAACAATTAAAAATCTACATGGAAACCCAAAGATTATGGTAAGTGACAAAGATCCTATTTTCACTGGAAATTTTTGGACAAAATTATTTTCTTGTATGGGTACTCAGTTAGCTCATAGCTCATCTTATCATCCTTAATCTGATTGGAAAACAGAGATAGTGAAATTTTTTTTGGAAGGATATCTTCGTTGCTTTGTATCTGATAAACAAACACAATTGGTGAAATGGTTACCTCTCACTGAATGGTGGTATAACACTTCCTTCCATACTGTACAAAAATGACCCCATTTATGGCACTTTATGGATATCATCCACCGTCCATCATATCATATTTAAGAGAAAATTCTAAGGTTCAAGAAATGGAAGATCACATCGAGCATCAACAAAAAGTTCTCCAACTCTTGAAGGATAACCTCACTTTGGCCCAGAATAGAATGAAACAACATGCATGTCAACATCACAACGAAAGAAGTTTTGATGTAGGTGACTGTGTATTTCTACGACTACAACCATACAAACAAATTTCCCTAAATCAATCTCAGAAGGATAATAAATTATCACCAAAGTATTATGGTCCGTACAAGGTATTGCAAAATATTGGTACTATGGCATACAAATTGGAACTTCCTACATCTTCCCAAGTGCACCCTCTTTTCCATGTTTGATTCTTAAAGAATGTTATAGGTGAAAATCTCCCAGTTCAAACAATATTGCTAGAACTTGACAAGGAAGGAAAAATCATATTGGAACCTGAAGTAGTCACAGAAACAACAACTTGAAAGCTACAAAATCGGTCAATTTCATAGTATCTCATCAAGTGGAATAACTTACCGACTAAATATTCCACATGGGAGGATGAGAATTTTATACAGAAGCATCCAGAACTACTCAAGCATTGAGGAAAACACTTTTTTGAAGGAGAGGGTCATGTTAGGTCCCTATAATACTAGTGTATTCCCTTATTATTATTGTCATTGTAGCCCCTTATTATTATTGTTGTGCCCATGTTGTTCACATATTGTTATTATTGTGCCCCATAGAAGCCCACTATTGTTATTGTTGTGCCCTTACATTATTATTGTTATGTCATCTCTGATTATATTGTGACCCCTTAGACTCCTATATATATATATATATATATATATATATATATATATATATATATATATATATATATATATATATATATATATATATATAGATATATATATATATATATATATATATATATATATATATAAAGGAGGTCTTGTCATTTGTATCATTGAACAATTGTTCATTTGTGTAATGTAAAGGAGGTTTCCCCCTCGAAGAGGCTATGTTTTAAGTCTTTAATCTATCTCCTTCTTCTATTTTGTGAGATAGTTGCATAATAGATGAGGGACAAAATTACACAGTTTCTGGATACAATGGGTTTCGGCTGAGGGAAAGGCACTCAGGGAAATCCACTGAGAAGTTTTCAATGCTAAGGGAGGTTTGGCTTTCTATCCATTGCATAGTTGGTGCGTGAGATGGGTGTGAAACATGTCTATGTCGTGAGAACAACCCATTCTTACAAAGCTTTCCCCTTGAAGCAAATCAAACTTCCCTTTCCATGAAAAGCAATAATCCCCTGCCCAAACATGACACATAATATATAAAGATAAAAGCGTGAATGAATGTCAAGATTGAAGAGGGAAGCTTGAGATCATCAACTTTCCAAATAAGTGACTAAGGAATGATCGATCACAGGATCCACAATAGGCTCTAAAATTTTAGTACAAGTCAAAATTTTGGAGGGTGTTACAGCCGCTACAACACTTGGTGACACACTGGTTGAATTCCAACTTCTCTGTCTTGGTTCGTTCAATGGAAGGACTTGGTCCATCATGGAGTATTGATTCATCTTGCATATTACTTTTTCTTCCCCACTTACCCCATGGTAGACATGGTTCACCTTCTACCATCTCAATTGAACAAAACACGAGATTCAACCAGATCACAATGTTTCAAATTGGGAAGGGTAGTTTAGTCCATGAGCTTAATATTTTTAGAGTATACTTTTTCATCTCTAGTGTTTCTCCGCTACCTGCAGGCTTGGACAGTACCCCAGTTGAGTCACGCAGGAATACAAGCATTTCTCCGCTGCCAGTGAGCTTGCACAAGACGTTGGTGGAGTTGCCTACTTCACCTCTCTACGTAGGAAGCCTTTATCTTCTTTCGCCTTTATTTAGTTTTTGAAAGAGAACTATGCATCAATGCTTATTTATTTTTGGGGCAGAAGAGGGATCCCAACTTATTGAAACCAAGAGTGGTTTTTCCTTCAGAGAAGCATATAAATACCTCTGATTCACGTTTCCTCGTTTAGAATTTTTCCCTTCTCCATTTCTACCAGTTAGATAAGATTGTACACACAAAAGCATAAAAATGAGTACATGCATGAGGTTCCCATACTGGACACATGTTCATGGTTGGACCAAATCTCTCCTTATAGAAGGATCATATTTTCTGTCAAGACTTCATCGGTCAAAACTTACAACTAAACACAAAGAGGACATACACAAGACTAGCCAATGGAAGCAGTGTCACAAGACTTCTTTAAGCTTTAGCCACATACACCTTCGGAAGCCACGATGCAGGTCGAGGCACAACACTTATTCACGTAGTGAAAACAAACAGAAAACTCAACAAAAAGAAAGAAGACACGCAACCAGGAAACAAAATGAAAAGGTAAGAGAACAAAATGGCCAAATCAAATAGGATGTAAAAATAGAATAAGAAAACCAGGATGAACTACTAGTGCAAGGAAGGGAAAACTAAGATGCAACTAATCCTACTCCTATCCTAATAGCTAGATGGCCGGGGTTACGTGTAATGAAATTTCGAGTGAAGCTACCGTAGTCGTTTCCGACCCGCATTCACATAGATATGAATGATTAAAATAGATTAAAATTGATGTGCTACAGAAAATACAAAAACTTGAAAAATTTTCACATGGGAAGGAAGGTCTTGTATGTGGAAGGAAAGACATGTCACAACCACTATTTTACTCAATGCACATGCTTACCTACTTGATGGATACCTCTTTTCATCAAACCTCAGAAGTCTCTTACGAGTGCGTCCTTGTCTACACCAAGCTTCTTAGCAATTGCGAGGAAGGATTGAAACTTGTTGCCTGCAGTAGAGCTTGCCAAGTAAGATTTTTCTAGCCATTCAACGATTGGATTGTAAATTCATAATGTTCTCTAGAAAACCTCGTGATCTTTGAAAATACAAATTTTCAATTGGAGAGTTGGGATCACACTGGGAATATTATAAAGAAAATTTGATATGATCATCCTCGGCAGTCATGCCAAGACAGTGAGGACCTGCCATAATCACCAAGGAAGGCTGAAATTCCTCAACTAGTTGACAGAGATCTGAAGAAATAGATGTTAAGAAATGAAGATCAATGAATGTGAAGAAAATGTCATCAGATGTGCTGATGGGAAAATGATAAACTGAATGACAGTCACCCAAGATATACAAATCATCAAATGAGCTAGTTGAAACATCAGATTCCCAGTTGGTAGTGAAAAAATAAAATTTCATTTGAACAATCTTGCAAATGCTTTGAACAATGGAACCAACTTCATTGTGAGCTAGATATGACGGACCACAATCCTACAATTGGTGACCAATTGCACAAGCATCATAGTCATCAAAAAAGTTTAATAAGGATGCTAGCACCGTGAATGGATGAAACCAGTTGAAGCATGGTGAATGGAGAGGAACATGATTCATGTGACAACTTATGCATTCATTATCACATAGGGATATGTCTGGTGTGATGAGAGGACAAATTTCTAGTACAATATTTGCAAGAAGGCCGAGGAGTTAGTCATGAAGGGGGAAATTCGATAAGTATGATTGCAAGCAAAGATAGTCCTTCAGATGATCAACTTCACAATCCCATGACTTCGTGAAATACAAAAATTTCCCAACCTAAGTTTGATGTGAGAGATTTGCACGAAGATGGATGCAGTGTAATAGATTCATGAATTCGGTCATTAGTGAAATTTTGAAAAATTGAGAGATCGCACACAGAATACCAAACATTTTTCACAAGGGAATTCACATTGAGTGCAACCATGCAAATAGATTGATTGTGTGTGAGAAACTAGATCTGATTTGGTTTTGGGGCCTTGCTAGAGTCGCGAAGTCTTGACATAAGCATCAAAGGACATTGAAGTGCCTCGACTCCCTGGCACGTCTTGGAGCTCTCCATAATTGCAGAATCACATTTTGAAAGTTGAACTAGATAATGCATGTCTTGAGGGTGGTTTTTCCTCTCTCTCTTGAGGGAACCATCTCTATCACAGGTTTCAACAACAATCAGATTTCTCAATTGAAGAGGCTCTTCTGATGGTACATCCAAAGATAAATGAATTGGTGAGCTCACATGAGGAGGCTGATTTGACGAGTCATCTTCATGCAACATAAGAGATGATGAGGGGTGGGAAGAGTTTTGTGTGATGAAATTGTTTTCAATTTTATCATGGACAACCTCATCGTCTTGTGTCAATCGAAGATATAACTCGTCAGATGGAGAAATAAAATAGCATGGAGTATCCACTGCATATAGATGTGTTGCAAATGGTAGGACACAAAGGGAAGTGAGGTGAAGAGTAAGTTTTGATACATACATCGTCTTTGATTGAAGCACATTATATATCTAAATGAGAAACCGAAACATCATGTGATGTGCTTGGGCGTTCAATGTGACATAAGGACATAGAGTTATCATCATTGGGATCACTACCACCCAAGACTAGGGGTTGATTGAGAGAATTGATTGTACACGATGTTCCACTGAGATTAACAGATTCAAGATCATTCAAGAATGGAAGTTCATTGTTCTGATGTGGACAATTTTGAAATAGAGAGGGAGGATTGATAGTGTCCTCACCTTCCTTCTCCTCCGCCCATGTAATGTGACTGCCATGCACCTTATTGCAATTTGAATCAGCAACTTGAGAATCAACAGAATGAAAACAACTAGCTGGTGAAGCAAATTGATCAAGCGAGTCATGTTACAAGGAACCATGGATTGTAGATGATAGAGGATGGTCGAGATGTAGATCATATTCGAGACATGAGTTATGAATGGTGCCATCCTCTTGCAGAATGGAGGGGTGAGCCTTCGTTGTGGGCTTTCTGATCCATTCTAGAAATTCCTCCATTGAAGTGGGAGACAGGTGAGAAGATGGGTTGGGGACATGTTGCGCATATTTCTCAGCTTCATGATCACTGCAAAGGTGTCACCCACATCGGATCTGGAAATAGAGGAGGACAAGCAACAAACAGGGCAGTGGGCTACTCCTCTACAACCTGAGGTGCCTCATGATCCACAAGAGTTGGGGAAGAAGGGAAATATGGAGGTTCACTATATTGGGAAACATGAACCAAGCATTTGAACTCTTTCCTCAATAAATACGAGTTCAAAATTTTGTCAGGAATTTCAGAACAAAGGTGAAGGAACTGATCAACAAAGTCCTCAACTGATTCGTCAGGTTCCATTCCTAAATGACATATTTTTTCATAGACATCCTAGTGTTTATACTTATCGAAATATTTCATCAACATCTTGGAAAGCTGACCAAATGAATTTATAGAAGCAGTGGGTAATGTATGACACCAGTGTTCAATATGACCTTCAAATGTAAGGGTGAGTAGTACATCCCAAACATCTTTGGACTTTATTTGGTTACAATAGCAAATAATCATAAATTTAAGCACATGCACATGAAAAGACAGTTCACATCACCATTGAACTTCAACTTGGATAGGTCATGAATAACTTCTGCAGCGATGGTATAGTTAAGATTTTTAGAAAAATATCCTGGATTATGATTTGAAGTAAATCCATTTTAAACAATAAATTCAAACCAGACTCTATGGGCACACCGTGTCGCCTGGTCTTCCTTCTAGGGCCATTTTGTTGACAGTGCTGGAAATATTTTAACCACGGGGATCTCCTCAATATGAATTCCCAACTAGAACTCACATTGTTTGGTGTAGGAGTCCCATCTGGTATGATGGCCTGATTGCCATTAACTTAGAGATCTGCCTTGGCTCTAGCTATCATCACATGAGAGTGTAACACTGGTATCTTCAAACAACAAGGTAAGTGTGCCTGGTGACTGCATAATGTAACTCATGTATAGTTCTCTTATTGCAAAGGGGGAGAGTAAAGTGAGCCTCTAAATGAGAGGTAGTAGTACCACCCAGGGAGGGACACATGCGAAATAGAAAGGGTTTGTCCAACATCTAGTGGAATAGTCCACAACAGATGTGACATTCGTTAAAAATGAAGTGTAAGGGAAAACACATACACCATCTAGCAAAGTAGTCCACATGGATGTGACAGTTGTTATAACCAGTAAACAAGACACGTCTATCTAATGTCCTGCGGAGTAGTCCGAAAGGATAATACGGTAGTGATAACCAATACAACACTCTCAACAATATAAGTACTAAAACAACCAAAGTAGTTCAACTATATTAGTACAGGTTAATAAAACATCCATCACATATGTTTAAAGATTAGTCTTACAAACATCTAGAAAACATGCGTCAAAATATATTGGCCTTAACAGCCTTCTAAATTAAGAAAGAGTCCCAAGACACATCTATAAACCATACATCACTAGTCCTAGTAGTGGGACATTGGAGCCACTCCTTTCTCCTCAAAGAATTGGCTAAAAAACTCCATATGCTTTCTGGGAGGAGCCAAGGTGAAAAGTCCTTGCTCATACAATGGGAGGGGTATATATAGCCAAGGGTGATTCTCGACCCTCGTGACTCTTGGACTACAATCATGACCATTCAACTTCCTATGACTTTTCAACTGACCTGAATCTTCAACTTCATGTGTGTGTCCATTGGAATTTCACTTTACATTAACTTCTGTCACAACAAATATGGCCCATAGTGGTGATTTGGCCTTGACAACTCATGACACAACTTGACATGACACTACTGACATGGACTAGGTGGCTATGGCAGTAATGTCAAGCTGTTCTTGCTATTAAGTGATGGATGTGATCTTGGATGTGCCTTGTCTTCACCTCCGCATGGCTTGATGATGTGGGGTCATCAATGGTCTTGGTCTTGTAAGATGGTTACATGCATGTGTTCCTTTTGCCTAAGCTTCATTCTTCCATCTAATTGCAAGGAAGTATTCTAGCATGTTCACTCATTCTTCATCTCGTTCGTCATCTAACCATGATCTATCAGCTTACCTGTTCCTGCGATTTACTCAGGACGAGATGACATGAAATCCCAAAACCTCCTTGTCTAATATGATGCATTTGCTTCAATGGACCGTGCTTGAGATAGATGAAAGATTGGGAGGAGGGCCTAGTAATTGTGTACTATCCAGTTCTAGGTGTTAGGGAGGGAGATGGATTACTGAGACTGAGCAAAGTGCAGATCAGGCTTCGATGGGGAAGTCGAGGGCACAGTCTTTACTATTGGGGAAAACTACACAAAGGCCACTGGGAGGCAAGATTGCGTAGTTGAGGACACCATTGGTAGCTGCAAGATGGGACCTTGAGGGACACCCTGATGCAATTTCCTACGAGAAGATAAGGTAGGACAATACAAGGACAACAGGACAATTCTACGCAGTTTTTGAGAGCAGCGATTCCCGGTTGAGGGATGTCACTAGGAGGACACCTCTTCACAGGTTCTAGGAGTAGTTCAGGCTCAGGTATTTGCATAATGTAGGGTTCTAGTAAACAGGAAGAAGGATTGATGATTGATCTTGTGAAGTGTGCAGTTCAGGTTGGGCCTTGAGGCAGTTTCTATATAGTTCTAGGAAGGAAGACAAGCTAGTCACCTATGGGATTGCATAGTTCCACTGATCCGGAGGACAAACTCAAGCACTACATAGTTATAGGCAGCAGAGTAGCACCATTGAGGGCTTAAACTGCGCTGTGTAAATCAGTTGGGGTCTGGTGAAGTGCGGTTGTTCAGTTGGATATATTTTCAAGAAAATGGCTAAGTGTGAGAGGCTAGTGAACTTGTGAGAACTTTAACATTGTGATCACACACTTAGCATACTTCAATAACATGAAAACACTAACCACTAGGAAAGCAAAGCAAAGCATGACCCTTTGTGGGATTGTCTAGAGCTGAAAGCAACAAGTGTGACATTTGGGATACATCTTTGGATGACTCTGACAACATTTGCACGACAGTTCTTAAAAATTTGTGTATCAATGTGATAGGTGTTCACATGGCTAGGACTACTTGTATACAAAAATATAAACCTTCATGGTCACCAGCATGGTTCGGAAACATGACATAACAAACAAAGATGTTAATAGATGACGATTGACCCAATAAGAGAAATGGAGCAAGACACATAGAGGAAACAATTGGAATGACTTACAGTGCTTGAAACCATGCATGTCATTGAAGACAGAATGATATGAAAATGATAAGCAATTCTTCAAGCTACACTAAGAGGTGTATTTCAAAATATCTACTTCATTTTCCATACCTACCTTCCAAATCGTTATGCATCAGATGTAGTATTCATGCGGTCCTGATATTCTATCATACCTTGGGTTCCTTGCTCTCATTATCTTCCTCCTCAGCTCCTTGAGAGTCCTTTAGCATGTCACCCTTCATGTGATCATCGAGAGACACATCTGCGTAGTGTCAATGGGCAGTGATTGATGAAAGATGGGGACCTCGGAGGACACATATGCACAATTTCAGGATGCAAATGAGACTAAGCAGCTGACGGAGAAGCTACATAGTTTTAGGATGTAAGGAAATGCTGCGAGATGAGGTCCTAGGAGGACACCTCTGTGCAGTTTCAAGATGCAAGGGAGATTGGGCAAATGAAGGACAAAATTTCATAGTTTCTAGATACAGTGGGTTCTAGCTGAGGGAAAGACACTAGGGGAAATCCACTGAGTAGTTTTGAATGCTAAGGGAGTCTTGTATTTCTACGCATTATGAAATTATTCCATGAGATGAATGTGAAACATGTCTATGTGGTGAGGAAAACCAATTCTCACAAAGCTTTCCTCTTGAATAAAAACAAAATTCCCTTTGCATGACAAGCGATAATTGCTTGCCGAAAGATGACACATACTATATAAAGATAAAAGCATGAATGACTCTTAAGATCGAAGAGGGAATCTTGAGATCATCAACTTACCAAATAAGTGACTAAGGAATGATCACTCACAGAATCCAAAGTAGGCTCTGAAATTTAGTACAAGCCAAAATTTTGGAGGGTGTTGCAATCGCTACAATAGATCGTTAAGTGGCTCAAAGAATACATCACAATTAAACTGATGAGGGCATTGTGATGAGCCTCTGTATTGCAACAAGAATGCTACAACTCCCAAGGCTACAGAATTTAATTATAAACCTAGGGTTCGTACAAAATTAAGAGGTATTGACACTATATTTGCAACATACAATGTGTCTTTCCTTTTCTTTCATCACGTAACAGAGTGCATGTACTGAAGTCAAATCCTAAAGAAATTGTAGAAAATGAAATGTTCAAATTGGAATCTTAACCTATTGAGAGAAAGAAAGTACAAGGAAAGAGACTGAAATCAAATGCTAAAACACACCATTTTATAACTAACTACTGAGAGGATTTTCTTCAAGATAATTCTAAGTTAACATGTATGCAATCCTACTGTCCTAAGCATGCAGATTCAAACCATCAAACCTTCTACTCCTGTGCATGTAAATGAATAAAATAAATCTATTTTTCTTTTTTTCTTTTTTTCATGTGAGATTATGAAAGCCAATCTCTTTTGGTGATGTGGAAGGTGGCTTGGAGATGATGGTGGATCGTTGGAAGACTTGGAAGACCCTTAGGTGACCTTTTGTGGCTTCGTGGAGGTTTTCCCTCAATTTGGCCTCAAAATAGGCCACTATAGGAAAACCTACAAGATCCCCTGAAAACCTAAAGGATATAGTTGAGAGAAAAATGATGGATGTTGAAGGTGATGGAAAGCTTAGGGAATGTATTTGGTGGATGGAATGAGGCAAGGGAGTTCCTAGGACCACTTCAGAACTCAAAACCAAAGTTGGGAGATGGATGGATTTGCTCAAAAAGCTTGGAGAAGTTTCCTTGTGAAATGATGAAATTGGTGAGGGCTTAATAACCAAGAAAATAAAATCAAAATTGGATGGGACAATTTTTTTTATTAACTAAGAAGTCCTAGGTCCTCATTCCAAGTGGAATCACTCAAAAATACTTCTGTTAACCCATGCAAAGAAAATAAAAAACATTACTAGTCAAAAATCTAGAAATTCGAGAACTAGTGAGCTAGTAAATTTAAAAAATTGCCTAAACAAATCAAGTGCAAATGCAGTGGGGTAACTTTTGTTATGAGATAGAATGTTTTTTTGGTCTAATTCAAGTGGACCCAACTTGATTGAATGTTGTTAGCATGCTCTAAAAAATAACAGAAATTTATTGTTCTTTGCTAAAAAGGAGGTCCAACAATCTAGATTTAGGAATAAGAAGACTAATCCAAGCAACTCAATGATTAGTATGAAATTCCAAAGCTTTTCCAAGGATGAAATAATTCTTGTGATCCTGCAAAAGAAATGACATCAAGCATTTAACTCAATCCTACAACAAGAAATCATTAATACTAAATGTAGAAATAGAAAGAAATAAAAACTAGATATGCATGTGAATAAGTAGTGAAAAGAAGGAAAGAAAATGATACAAAAGGGCTTTGAGGCTCCTGGGATGGCCAAGCCTAAGGAAACTTGGAGACCTATGGAGGAGAGCAAGATTTAGAAGCTGAACATGACACCAATATTCATTATTTTCATCAATAGGATTACATCCTTGCAAGAAAATACAATGGAGCTGCAAAAATACGAGTTCTCTCCACAAGAACTTTAATGAAAATCTATCTCCCTAGAGGAAAATTCGACTTGGTACTTGTACAAAATGATTAGGAATCATTCCTCGTGAATGGAGGAAGCTTTCCCCACCAAAATCTCTTTATTAGTGGATCTGGTCCCTTGATTAGTGGAACACATTCCTAAATTTCCTCAATCATTGGAGTTCCACAATTTGTGCAATAATTCCATAATATCTTGTTGATTTATTATTTATTATTGATCATCATGTAGTAGGGAACAAGTCCCTAAATTATATCCTCCAAATATTCGTAATCTGCCCAATATTCTCATAATATTCCACAAAAATAAGTAATATTAGGCACAAATATCCAATTATTCATAAACCTTCCTAATGAATATATTAAAGTTAAAAATAAATTATATAATGTAGAAAGAGACGTTTAATGTGCTGAAGGATGGTAATAGGCCTTAATTTATCTTCTAATTGAGAGGCATGGGCCTTAATTTATTCCTAACTTAGAGGCCCATCGTACCCCCCTATCAAAAGTGTTGCTCATCCTTTGAGCAAGTTAGTGACCTCAATGTGCCTCATCCATGGCCCTGGTGGCCTCTCTCTTGTGCATTAAGAATATTAGCTGTGAGTTCTGCAAGGACAAGCACAAAAACATATTTGTGCGAAGAAAAGTCATTGTTTCATGAGACCATTAGCTTGCCTTCTTCTTCTCTCTTGTGGTGTAAATGACTGCCTAATGGCCTTAGAGTTCTCTCAAAAAGCTCTGCCATATTGGGGTTTAGCATAATTTGTTCATTTCTTCCTTCTTGTAGCAACATTCTACCTTCCTGTAGTAGTCATTCCTTCTTCCTTCAGAGTCTTCTAACTGTATGGGAGTGATGAGAAATGATGAAGAGCGATTGGATGATGATGCTAGGGCTCAAAGCGAGTAGGGTAGGTTTGTGAAAATGGAGAGGATTCTCTTGTTTGTTTTTTTTCAAGAATGAAATGGGATGGATGAATGATGGACAGATCATGAATATGAAGTGGATGGAGGGCTTGGAGTTTTTTTGTGACTTGGCCTTTACAAAAAATTATTCTTTTAACTGTTGTCCTCATTCCTTGAAATCATCACCCTTCATAATTTGACTTTTCAACATTGCATGAGTGAAGAAGTGAGCTACAATTAACTAGTTGAAGGTGCCTGAAACTACTTACCCATCCTTAGCTTATAAAACCTCATCTCACATGCATTGACAACAAATTTCTAACTATAATATGCTCAAGAGGAGAGGTCGAGAATATTGCATAACTTTACCTACCTAATGGTTTTTGGAGAGACATGCATGTTGCTGCTGAGTTGATGTTGATGTGCAGGTGTTGGATGGTGATGTTGATGATCCTGATGCTATTGCTAAGATCTAGAGGAGCTTCTTTAACCTCTGGATCTCCATGTTGAAGATGACTGCAAATCTCTGGCTACTTCATCATCATATCCCCTTAATTTTTTAATGAAGCCCATCCAATTGTGCCTTTGAATATCTCTAGTATAGGAGGGTGCTAATGAGTCCTCACTATGTTGATGGGTTCCCCCTCCTTATCACTTCTTGATGAAGCCAACCTCTATTTTTCCCTTTTAAAATTGCTCACTGCCAATCCTATAGGTTTTCAGGGAATCCTGTAGGTTTATAGGAAAACCTTTTGTTTTGTCCATATCTCCCAAACGGTAGAATGGATTGACTTGAAACTTTCTGAGCATGTTTCCATCATCACTATGCACCTCCCCATAAAACAAATTGGTCAATGGATGCATATACCTCGAGAAAAACTAAACATGGTTGAAGGTGATGGAAGCCGATTTCCTAGAAATTGTGAACTAGAATTTACTACAATTGCTTGGGAATGTTACCATCATCCATATGCATCTCCCCATGAAACATATTTTTAAATGGATGCACGGATATCGATAAAATGAAAAAATGGTTGAAGGTGATGGAGGATGATTTCTCAAAAACTGTGCACTGAATTTGCTAAAATTGCTTGAGCATGTTACCATCATCCTTATGCATCTTCCCTAAAACAGCTTGGCAAATGGATGCATGGTTTTCAAGTTATGGTAAAAAAAAATTGTCCGCTCTATGTATTTTTGTATCCTGTAGTAAAACAAAGCATCCTATAGTTTTTAGGATAGCAAGAAAACTGAATGGATGTAGCTTTAGAATGATGGGTGGATGTTGAAAATAGATGAGGGTGATGGATTGGCATGGCCTTGGCCTTGTTCGATCATTTTATCAAAGGACGGGAAAGTCAAAATTTGACTTCTTTTGACTAGGCTTCACCAGTTTTCATTTTGGTACCAATTTGTTCTTGTTGCTTGCAGATGTTGGAGAGTACATGCATTCATCAAAGAGATGCATGGAGAAATGATTTCTTTTATTTATTTATTTATTTTTTTCTTCTAGGCATACTAGCCGCCTCAATGAGATTTTCAACTAATAGGTTTGCCTAGGCACCTCAAAGGAGGTTTTCACCTAGGATCTTTTCTTTTTTCTCTTTTTTTTTTCTTTTTTCCAACCCATTGACCACCTCATGGAGGTTTTCATCTGATATTTTTATTTTTTCCTCTTATTTTTCAATTTTTTTTTTTTTTTTACCCTACCCTACTTGAAAAACAAAATCACCTTCAAGAATACTTCCAATGGAGCCATGTGCACATCAAGATGATAGATAAAATGATGTGGAGGCTTGGAATGTATGCTTTGACATGTACCTAGATTTGAGTGATCAAATGCTTTGACTTGGAAAGGATCAATAATAGTTGAAGAAGAGACTGATGTTGCAAATTAGTGATTGTCTAGAACCAAACCTCAATATAACTTTATGCCCTTGGTTTGATTTCTTATCTAGATTGTTCTTCATGTCATCTTCTACCATGAACTTCAAATCTTCCTCTTTTTTTTGATTGTTCTCTTGAATACATGGAGGATTTGATGGTAACCATGATGGAGCTCTCTCAATCTCTGATTTTTATGTCTATTCTTCATCAAGTGTAGCCCATGATTCTGTGGTCTTCTCATTTAAATATTCTTCTTATTCTGGATGTGATCCTTCAATGATATCAAGATAATCTCTTTTTTGTAATACTCTTCCTGAGCTATGGTGAATACCATTGATCTCAAGAGGAGATGTTTGGAAGTGTTATACCTCGGCATTGTAAGTGGGTTGAGCTACTTCAATGTGTGGGTTTTGAAATGATGGTACAGGTAATTGAGTGGGAGTGGATATTTGAGATGGATGTGGATGTGGTTGTGGTTGTGGTAGAGGTGAATGGTAGGGATAACATGGAGTTGGGTATGGAGGATATTAAGGAAAATAATGAAGATATTGTGGATAAAAACTCCCATAAGATCCTTGCCAACCTTGTTGCCAAGATTGGTTTTGGGGTTGAGATGGTCAATGTTGCCAAGGAAAAGGTGTGTTCCAATTACTTTGAGGTGGATATGCATAACCTTGAGATTGTGAATTAGGCTCTTGCATCATATAGAGTTGAATAAGCTGCCATGGTCCTATTGGAGCTACATAACATTATTGCATTGGCAATTGACTTGCTCCATTGTCCTCTTGGTGAACTTCCTTCAACCTTGGTAATGAGGAGCAACATTTAACATCATGTGATTCTGCATTGGACAACACAAACATCTTCTTTTTGCTCATTTTGTATTCTTAACATTTCTACTTGTTTGGTTAGATTGCTAAGAATTTCTTCTTTAAAATCATCAAACAAATTTCCAACTTTAGCTTGACTTACTGACCTTGATGTTGATTTACCTACACTTTCCTTTCCTATTGATATGTGTTTGCATGTTTCACAAATTTCTCCAAATGTTAATTTATATACATCATCTCTACTCATGAGATTAAGGAGATCAATCCATTCATCCCTAACTATTCTAAGGAAGAGAGTTTTTAGTGTGTCAGATCCTAAATGATGTAGTTTTTACCTCTTAACATTATACATGAACGTCTCTATTAGATCCTCTAGACTCTCATCTTCTCTTTGATTCATTCTAAAGATTTCTTCTTTAAGATCTTGATCTTTATATTTTTGTATAAATATCTTTTCCATATCATTCCATGATCTTATTGAATTAGTCCCTAAACTCATGAACCATTTAAGAGCTCTATCCTTCAATGTCGCTAGAAATAATCTCAGTTTTTGAGTTTTTAATAAGTAACCATAAGGTCTATAAACAATTTTAAGTTCAAAGAGAAAGGTTTCTGGATCCACTGACCTTAGACCATGAAATTTTGGAATAAAATATGGAGGGATGTTCTTTGTATGCATGCTAACATTAGGATCTTGAATGGGGAATCCAAGAAGATCTTCCTCCATGTCATCATCTTCGTCCATTTCTTCTACATTCTTTGCCATCTCCTTCTTCTTCTACCTGCAAAAGTGGATGGTGATATGGCTCTTACTGCACCATGCGATCAGATGGTGGGGTGGGTTGGTGTTGGAGAATTTTTTGTTTTTATGATTGAATGAAAACTATAATGTAATGCAATTTTCTAATTTGAAATTAAATATGCCTAATGCAAACATTCTGTTTTTACAAAAAGTGAAAAGAAATGAATCAACTAGGGAAGAAAACAATGCATACTTTTACACCTCCCCCGAAACGGTGCCAAAAAGTGATGAGCCTCGATATTGCAACAAAAATGCTGCAACTCCTAAGGCTACCGACTTTAATTATCAAACCGGGGTTCGTAAAAACTTAAAAGGTATCGGCACTATATGTGAAACATAAAATGTGTCCTTCCTTTACTATCATGATGTAATGGAGTGCATGTACTGAAGTCAAATCCTAAACTAATTGTAGAAAATGAAATGTTCAAAATGGAACCTTAACCTATTGAGTGAAAGAAAGTACAAGGAAAGAGACTGAAATCAAAATCTAAAACACACCATTTTCTAACTAACTACTAAGAGGCTTTTCTTGAAAATAATTCTAAGTTAACAGGTATGAAATCCTACTGTCCTAAGCTTGCAGATTCAAACCTTCTACTGTTGTGCATGTAAATGAATAAAATAAATATTTTTTTCGTTTTGTCTTTTTTTCATGTGAGAGTGTGAGAGATAATCTCTTTTGGTGATGTGGCAGGTAGCTTGGATATGATGGTGGATGGTTGGAGGGCTTGGAAGACCCTTATGTGACCTTGTGTCACTTCCTGGAGGTTTTCCCTCAATTCGGCCTCAAAACAAGCCACTACAGGAAAACCTAAAGGATCCCCTCAAAACCTATGGGATATAGCCAAGAGAAAAATGATGGATGTTGAAGGAGATGGAAATCTTAGGTAAGATGTTTTTTGGATTGAATGAGGCAAGGGAGTGCCTAAGACCACCTCAGAACTCAACCAAAGTTGGGAAATGGATGGATTTGCTCAAAAAGCTTGGAGAAGTTGCCTTGTGAAATGATGAAATTGGTGAGGGTTTAATGACCAAGAAAATGAAATCCAAATTGGATGGGACAATTTTTTTATTAAATAGGATGTCTTAGGACCCCATTCCAAGTGGAATCACTCAAAATACCTTTATTAACCCATGAAAAAAAAATAAAAAACATTACTACTGGAAAATCTAGAAATTTGAGAACCTAAAAAATGCCTAACCAAATCAAATGAAAATGTAATGGAGTAATTTTTTTTATGAACTAGAATGTTTTTTTGATCTAATGAAAGTGGAACCAACGTGATTGAAGCTCTCTAGCATGCTCTAAAAAATAACAGAAATTTGTTTTTCTTTGCTAAAAAGGAGGTCCAACAATCTAGATTTGGGAATGAGAAGACTAATCCAAGCAGCTCAATGATTACTATGAACTTCCAAAGCTTTTCCAAGGATGAAATAATTCTTGTGATCCTAAAAAAGAACTTACATCAGCCATTTAACTCAATCTTACAACAAGAAATCATTAATACTAAATGCAAAAATAGAAAGAAATAAAAACTAGAGATGCATGTGAATAAGAAGTGAAAAGAAGGAAAGAAAATGATACAAAAGGGACCTGAGGCTCCTGGGATGGGAAATCCCAAGGAAAATAAGAGACCTATGGAGTAGAAAAATATTTAGAAGTTGAACATGACACCAATCTTCATTATTTTCATCAATAGAATTACATCCCTGTAAGAAAATACAATGGAGCTGCAAAAATATGAGTTCTCTCCACAAGAACACTAATGAAAATCTATCTCCCTAGATTAAAATTCAACTTGGTACTTATCCAAAATGATTAGGAATCATTCCCCATGAATGGAGGAAGATTTCCCCACCAAAATCCCTTGATTAGTGGAACACATTCCTAGATTTCCTCAATCTGGAATTCCCAATATTCTCATAATATTCCACAAAAAGAAATAATATTAGGCACAAATATCCAATTATTCATAAACCTTTCTAATCAATATATTAAAGTTAAAACTAAATTATCTAATGTAGAAAGTGAATTTTTATGTGCTGAAGGATGGTCATAGGCCTTAATTTATCTTTTAATTTAGAGGCATGGGCCTTAAATTATGTCTAATTTAGAGGCCCATCAGATTGTGAGCTAAGTGATGGTGCTTTCCTTCACTCACCTTTTGATTCATCTCAATGATTGATTGCAGGAGGAAATGGGGAACACTAAGTCTTTGAGGGAGAGTAAATTCTACCTCGAATATCAGCTCATGGAGAAATTTTAAGTGGTAGGAATAAACCACACTCAATCTCTCTTCACAAGATATATACTTGAGGATATGGTAAGATACCTCATCCTGAGGGTAATGTAGGCTTTCTCTTCTTACTCCATTTTTATCATCTACAATATTCTATTTCAAAATGAAGAAGCTTTTCCTAGCTGTGACACGCACTACCTTGTCTTCTTTGCTCCAACGAATTCCTAAGGGTAAGGTGGTCACTTTGCTTATGGTTTCAAGAATTAGAGAGAAGGCCCACCCTCTAACAACACTAGTGGCATTGTCTTCTCCTTTAGAATCTAATGCCATGGAAAATTCATAAGTGAGATCATCATCATACCCCGTTAGCAACTCAAAGAAACCCAACAATTGGTGTCTTCTGAAGATCTTCACTAAAGGAGGGTGTTGGTGAATCCTCATGGTGTCTGAGCATTCCTTCCGTTAAATCCTCCCCCCATTTCTTCTATTGTCCCTTGATGCTACTTAGGTGTGGAATTCAATTTTTTTTTTTTTTTTAAATAATATTAGTGGTGAATGAGTGTTAAATTCCTTGGTAGCAGTTAGGGAGAAGGATGTTAGAATTGATATCAACCAAACTCTTTTTTCTTCTTCTAGCCACAATAAATTCCAAAAAGGCCTCCTACTGCTTAATTTACGATTACATGCTATCAATTTCACACATAATTCTCATGTAAATGGATGTAAAAACAAGGAAGGAGGATGTCACTTACTTATTATCAAAACTCTTTTATGTGTGTATGATGGTTTTTAGAAAATTTTGAGCCACCATGGCTCCTTTTTCACCTTTCAATGTCTCCTATAGATCAGGCTTGGCCCTCCTGTAGCATCTCAAACATGCTTGTAGATTCCTCTTGTGGCACCCGGAGAGAGGGTTCAAAACTTCTCGGTGGCACCCTAGGTGATCTCATAAAATAGCTCATCCTTCCTCTACCTATTTTTTTGAATGATATATCATGCAAATCAAGTTGACCCCAGTACATAATATCCTCTTTGGGGTAGAATCTCAGAGCTTTTTGGTGACATGGCATATACATGAGTTTCCTTTTTTGGACTGTTGTCCCAACTCCTTGTAATCCTTTCCTCTCTCCTCATGATTATCAACCGAGTCTTAGTGAAAACCACCTCACTTTGAGTTGAAATCTCCACATTACATGGGGGACTAATACAAACTTAAGTTCACTAGTCGAGGGTGGCCAAGTTCACTGGCCACCTCCTGCCTATTAAAACTCCTTTCTCGACAATTACACATTTTAGTAATTTTATGCATAGGGAAGAGGTGAGGGTTGCCATACCTAAGCATACTTGTGGATCAAATTTTGGAGATAGTTGCATGCTAGAGATGGGCCATATAACATCATGATGGTAGAGGGAGTTGACTCTGTTGCTTGTTTCATTTGCATGTCTTCATAACTTGATGATACCCTGACTGATAACTTTGTTGTGTGTGTGTAGGTGCCTCCCTGATGTCCAAGTTGTTGGTTCTAGTGGAATTCATTCCTAAGGATGATGTGTCCCTTCCTGGTTATATACATGGCTCCATCATACTTCATGTAGGTGCAAAACAAACTATCTAAGGAATTTCTGTTTTGACTTCACAAGCTGCTACAAGAGGAGTTTTCTCACCGTAGTAGTCATTTAATCCTCCTTTGAAGTCCTCATTTTGCATGTTTATTTGGAGGGGAAGTGATGATAGGTCATGAGGACAGTGTTAGAGTCATGTAGAAGTGGTGTAGATGTTGTACGAATAGAAAATAGATGTTTTTGTGTTTTTTTTTTTATAGGTAGGAAAAAGTGAAACTTTTAAGCAAGTTTTGGCTAAATGGAATGAATGAGTGATAAAAGAATCATTGGATGACCCCCTTTATCATTTCCTAGAGGAAGCATAGCCTTTCATTGTTTTTTTCTCATTGGATCCCCCTCCTGTAGCTTCAAAGTCTACTCATGTAGCATTACCAAACCTCCTGTAGCAATACAGGTCCCTCCTGTAACATCACAGTGAGGAGGTGAAATTTGAGTTTCTTGTTGATTGGATGGTGAAGAGAGATGGTTATTTGAGTGGAGAGTATGGAGATGAGGTGTGTGGATGGGAGGATGGATGGAAACATGTAGGTTTATTCTTGTAGCTAGAAATCTTCCAACTGTGTGTAGTCCTACAAAAGAAAAAGTATGTTAGCAAAAATGGTGTAGGAGTTCCTTCCATGTGTTTCTCTTTTCTGTTTTTTTTATTTTTTGAGACAAGTAGGCTTCCTTTATAGAGGTTTTCATCCTGCATGCCTACACTAAGCGCCCTAGAGGAGGTTTTCACTTGGGAGTCTTTTCTTTTTCTTTTCCCTTTTTTTTCTCCTAGGTTGCCTCAAATAGGTTTTCAACTCAGGAATGGACCTTAGATGCCTCATGGAGGTTTTAATTTGGGCCCTCTTATTATTATTATTTTTGTTTTTTTTTTAGAATTTTTTGGACTGAGGTCTAGAAGCCTCCTAATCGCATTTAACTCTCTGCTAAATGAACTAAGAAATTCTTTCTTGTACAAAGGTTTCTTGTACAATTTCAACCTATGGCCATTAACAAGGGAATCCTTTCCTCACCAATGGTTCTGATTTTGACAAACCCATTCTCATGACACTTCTCTACTAGATAGGGACCCATCCATATTTTCATCAATCTTCCCATGAAATCCTTAAATCTGGAATCATATAGCAGGGCCCAATCTCCTTCTTGGAAAATCCTTTCTCTGATGTATTTGTTATGTGAAATATTCCTCTATAGTAGGATTACCTCAGTGTGTAGGAGAGCTTGCATTATGAATTCATCTAGACCATTGAGTTGGAGCATCCTTTCCTATTGTGCTAACGTAAGATCAAAGTCTAACTAAGCTTCCATCCTCAAGGTATTGTACTCAAATTCAATAGACAATAGGGCATTACTGCCATAGACCAAATCAAAGGGAGTGAATCCACCAGTGGCCTTCAAAGTGGTATTGTAGGCCCAAGTAGCTTCTACCCAATCCTTTCTGCTACTACTAACAACCTTTGTAAGAATGTTTTCCAATGCTCTATTAGTGACTTCCACCTACCCATTTTCTTGAGGGTCATAGGCAGTAGATATCCTATTTTTGATATGGTGTTGCCTCATGAGATCTTCAATAACATTTTATGTGAATTGTTCTCCTTTATTGGTGACTAGCTCCCTTGGATACCCAAACTTGTAGAATATTTTTTCTCTTAAAAACTCATCCACCTTTTGCTCAGCTTCTCCTTTAACATCCTTTTCTCAGCCTACTTTGTTAAGTAATCAATGCACATAATGATGTACTTCTACTGTCTTGAAGGTGGATCAATTAACCCAATGAAATCGATGTCCCACTTTTCAAATGGCTCTAAGGCCACTTAAGGTTGTAAGGGAATTTCATCCCTGGGTGTAGGATTTCCCATCCTTTGGAAATGATCACATATGGTGGTGTATCTCTTTGTATCTTGATGTAAATTGGGTCAATAGTAACCAACCTGAAAAAGATTAAAGGTTGTTCTCTTAGCAGCAAAATTACCCCCACAAGGTCCATCATGGCATGATAAGAGGATGTCAAAGACATCTACTTCCCTAAACACCTCCTTCAGATATGATCTGGTCCCAACTTGAAAATATTTCCCCCCAATCTAAGTGAAAGGAGCACTTTTTCTTACAATCTTAATTTCCTCCTTAGATGGCACATTAGGAGGGAACCTCCTAGAAACCAAGTAGTTGGCTATGTTAGCAAAGAAAGGAGAAAGAGGTGTTGCTCTGGAATTTTATCATCCACCATCACCTCATTATTTGTAAACAAGGTTAGTCTCGACAGAAATATGCAACCACATTTTCTTTTCCTGGTTTGTTAATAACAGCCAAATCAAATTATTGTAACAATAACAACCATCTAATTATATTGGCGTTGACATCTGTTTATTCATTAAATACTTAATGGTTGCATGATCAGTATGAACAAAATATTTATACCCAGTGATATAGTGCCTGAATTTGTTTAAATAATGTACTACAGCTAAGAGTTATTTTCCTGAGCGACAATGTAATCAAGTCGGCTTCAGATAGATTCTTACTAATGAAATAGATAGTATAAGGAAATTTATCTTCTACTTGTCCCAAGGCTTGCCCCACAACTTTATCTGATGCATCAATGTGGATATGGAAAGGAAATTCCCAGTTGGGACCCTAAGGATGGGTACATTGGTCAAATTTTCTTTCAATACTACAAGGGCCTCTTGACCATTTCTTATCCAACAAAAATATGAATCCTTGGCCAGTAATCCAAACAAAGGTGAGTCCATTTTACTAATTTTTTTGATAAACCTTGTATAATACCTAGCTAATCCAATGAAACTCCTC
The DNA here is from genome assembly GCA_031772625.1 of Pinus tabuliformis. Taxonomy (NCBI): domain Eukaryota; kingdom Viridiplantae; phylum Streptophyta; class Pinopsida; order Pinales; family Pinaceae; genus Pinus; species Pinus tabuliformis. Next base: position 53,244,731 of record CM062817.1, read on the forward strand.
ACATATCTTTTCTTTTGAGGGGTAGGGATGGGTCAAAATGTATCCCTTCGTTGGATATCGAATGGCGAAGGACAATCCCTTCATTAATCAAGAATTCTCATTTCTCAGGGCTTAATAAGAGACCCATTTCAATAAATTTCTTTAAGACTTTTCACAGATTGGAGAGAGATTCATCGAAGTCACATCCATCAGGAGTGAAATAATTCATGTATATTTCAACAAAGTCATGAACAAGTTCGACAAAAATACTCAGAACTGTCCTAAGGAAAGTAGCAGTGGCATTGCACAGACTAAATGGAATAAATCTATAGGCAAAGGTACCCCATGGACATGTAAATGGGGTTTTATATTGGTGTTCAAGGTTGATCTAAATTTGGTTGTATCCACTAAATCCATCCAGGAAGGAGAAGAATTCCTTCCCTGCAAGGCCATCTAGACTTGGCAAATGAAGGGAAAAGGAAAATGGTCCTTCTTTGTAACCTTGTTAGGTTCTTGATAATAAACACATATTATCTTCTTCCCATTCTTCTTGGGAACTAAAACAAGGGGTGACATGCACTCACTATCTGAAATGGAGTATATGAACCATGCATCTAGTAGATTTTGTAATTCTTCTTTCACAATGTCCTTAAGGGATGGGTTCATCCTTCTCTGTGGTTGGTGAACATTCTTGCATCCCTCCTTGATGTAAATATTATGAGTACAAACTGAGAGACGCACACCCTTACTTTCCTTATAATCCGAAGAAAAATCATCTAGGTGTTTCCTCAATACATTGCACAAAGTTTCTTCCTGCTTGGCCGAGAGAGAGGGGTTGATCTCTAAAGTTCTTGATGGGACAAAATATACAATCTTAACATGTTTTGGACTTGATTCAATAGAGAATAAGTCAGTCCAGGGGCTACTCCTATATTCTTTCATCCACTCATCAATTGGTATGCGAGTGGGAGGTTGAATTTGAAGGATATGGTCAATAAGTTCATCTTCATCAAGTTGTCCCCCTCCTATCAACACATAGTGGCAGACTGGGTAGTGGGTTCTATGATACAATTCATCCTCCTCCTCATTCCCTAACCATATGGATAAATCATGCTCAATAGAAGGTTGAGCAGGAAGATACAAAACAAGTTGTTTGGATAAATATACATTCTTGATAGTCATGTTCCCAAACCTACAACTAATGTAAGCATCAAAAGTGGCCAACCAAGGTCTTATTAACATGAGAGGATAGCCATTAAACTTGGTTTTGGCCGGGAGAACTAGGAAATCACTAGGATACTCCCAAGAGTCAATGGAGACCATAAAATCTTTAACAATTCCATGAGGAGCTATAGTGGATTTGTCTGCAGGCTGCAACACTATGGTGGTCTTCCTCAATGCCCCTTGGAGATTGATCTTTATCATGGTTTCCTTGGTCATCACATTGATTGTGTCCCCAATATTAATTAGGGTATTAGGGACCATAATGCCATCAATGTGCACATCCACTACTAGGCTGCCAGGGTCTAGGTATTTTGGGAAGATCACCCTCCCAAGCATTAGATCAGATAGTTTCCCAACAACATTGATGGTGGGGGTGTCTCTTTTTCTTCTCCTAGGATTTTTGAAACATTTTTCCTTGATAAGCTTATTATAGGTTGGAACATATTTAATGGCATAGAGAAGGGCTATCTTAACAAGAAAATTATTCAATTCTCTCAGAAGTTCAACCTCTTTTAGGGTTTGTTAGCTAGGCTGGATCAACCTTTCAGGAAAGAGAGGTTGATTAACTTGAGGGACACTCTCTTCCCTCTCTTCTTCAAGCTCTTCAGGTGGAGAAGGTGGATGATTATCTAGGAGAACTCTCCTAGACCACAGGTTGATCTCCTGGATTTCCACAGGATAAGTAGGATAGGATGTCTCTCCAGTGTAGATGTGGTGTGCCTTCTCGTTATTCAAGTTTATATTTCAGGTTTTAACCCTGTATAGAAATTACCTACAAAAGAATTCTTAAAAACGTAAAATAAACAATGGAAAGGGCATAAAACATAAAACATATATACACAACAATTTTCCCTTGGATCCAAAAACTTGGACTACTAGATTGATTTTTCATTATATTCCTTTCAATGTTACAATACATATATATACATGTCGAAGCATCCATAAACCCCAATCCATTAACACTATATTAAAACATAACCATAGTTCCCTCAATCTGATCTACAAGATACCATGGGAAAAAAACCATCATGCCCAAAACCATGTGCAAAACCCATGCACAAAACCATAGGTAGGTCAACCCACCTAATATAGGGTTCGCGTGTGGGGCTAGTCATGAAAATAATATAACACACACCAAACATTCTCCCACTTGTTGTTTTCTTTTCCACACACGGGGTCACAGGAGATCTTAGTCATTGGTCCACCCCTGCAATGTCAATTCTTTCTCTACACCAAGAAAACTTCTCAGTGCTCACATAATTTGTCAATTCATCTACAATATTTTTCAAAGTTTCCACCTTTACCAACAACACCTTTTTGTCCTCAACCATATCCCTTACAAAGTGATAATGAACACCAATTTTCTTTGTCTTTGAATGATAAACAAGGTTCTTTGCCAATAAAATTTCACTTTGGCTGTCATAGTCTATCCTTATAGCTCATTGTACTAACCCCATTACTGAACACAATCTCTGCAAGAAAAATTCTTCCTTTCTTGCATGAGTGGCTACCATGAGTTATGCCCCTATAGTTGAAAGTTCCACTACATACTGTCTCTTACTCATCCAACTGACTACACCTCCAAATAGGTTAAACACTTACCCACTTGTAGATCTTCTCTGATCCAAATCTCTAGCTCATTCTACATCAACAAAGACATGGATGTCCAAAACTATGTTCAATCATGGTCTTCCTTGGTAGCATAGACCATAATCACTAGTGCCATGCCAATACTTGAAAACCCACTTCACTGTTGTCCAATGATCCTTCCCTTGTTTTGACATAAACTTGCTCAATACTCCCACTGCATGTGCAATGTCTAGTCTAATACATATCATTTCATACATCAGGCTACCAACTGCACTTGCATATGGAACACGAGATATGTCCTCTTCCTCTTCTTGTGTCTTGGGACACTATTCAACATATAACTTTACACCGACAAGAATATGAACCATTGCTAGTTTACTATCACGCATATTGAACCTCTATAGTATTGTCTCGACATAGTTCCTCTAGTTGAACTAGAGCTTCCTCTTTGCCTGATCGCGTTTAATTTCCATGCCCAAAATATACTTTGATGAAATGGCATATTCATCAAAGGGTTCAATAGAAGAGCACATTCAAGACTTTCAAAAATTGAATATAAGGGTAAATGATATTCTAGAGAAGCAAAAGATAAATAGTTTTATCTATGCCATGAAAGCTAATATCGATGGTATGAAAGCATATTGAAAGAAAGGCATGGAAGATTTGAAGAAATACATGGAAGGTTTGAAGGAAGGTGGGATAAATCTGGTACAAGAAAGGCCTCCTAATGACGAAAAGGATCAAGAAACGTTAAAAGAAGAGAATATACACCTGGAACCAACCCTAGAGAAAGAACAAATGAATCTAACCATATCTTGTATTGGAATGGTAGGAATTACCACTCCTCAAAATCTCAAGATAGAAGGACATATCAAGAAGAAGAAGGTTCAAGCATTGAAATATTAGGAATAAAAGTATCAAGAAATATCAAAAGAAAAGGATACTCACCAGGAACTAACCCCAGAGAAAGAAGAAATGTATCTGACCATACCTTGTAATGAATTGGTCAGAATTACAACTCCTCAAAATATAAAGATAGAAGGACATATCAAGAAGAAAAAGGTAATAGTGTTGATTGATTCGGGAAGTACCCATAATTTTATTCATTGTAAGATAGCCAAGGAATTGAATTGCTTACTATATCCAACACCATTGTGTCAAGTGATAGTTATAAGTGGAAGAACCATAAATTTCTCTTAAAAGTGCCATAATATCAAGCTATCCATGGGAGAATATGTATTGAATAGCCCAATGCTTTCCATTCTAATGGGTGGTGCTAATGTTGTACTAGGAGTCTAATGGCTACAATCCTTGGGTACAATAGCTTTTAATTTTCAAGAAGTTTTCATGAAATTTTATTTGGAAGGAAAGGAAGCTGAATTAAGGGGTATCACAGGGAAACTAGGAAATATAATCAACTCTAACGGAATGACAAAGCTTCTAAAGAAAGGATAATGAGGCATAATTGCATAATTATGTTCGCTAATGGTTCCCAGATTGAAATCATATATTTTTCCAGATCTCCAAAATGTCTTGGACAATCATTCCAAGGTATTTGAGACTCCCAAAGGTCTCGCACATATTTGTGATCATGATCATGCTATTCATTTGATTCCAGGAAGTGTTCTTCCAAACATCGGGCCTTACTAATATGCATATTCTCAAAGGAGTGAAATTGAACATATGGTTGCAGAAATGGTAGAGGTTGGTATAATTATGCAACCAAATTTGATAAACAAATCAAGGGATGAATGGAAGAATGGAAAAGCAGGGTGGGAACTCATTTAAAAGTTGCCGAAGATCCCAGTTCCAACAATATTGCCAAAATTTGACAAGGAAGGAAAAATCATATTGGAACCTGAAGCATTCACAGAACGGAGAAGTCCATAGCTACGAAATCGACCAATTTCAGAGTATCTCATCAAGTGGAAGAACTTACCAACTGAAGATTTCACATGGAAGGATGATAATTTTATACAGAAGCATCCAGAAATACTCAAGCATTTAAGACGACACTTTTTCAAGGAGAGGGGCATGTTAGGTCCCTATACTACTTGTGTAACCCGTTATTATTATTAGTGCAACCCCCTTATTATATTGTTGTGCCCATGTAATACCCATATTGTTATTATTGTGCCCCATAAAAACCCATTATTGTTATTGTTGTGCCCTTACATTATTATTGTTATGTCAACTCTGATTATATTATGAACCATTAGACTACTATATATATAAAGGAGGTCCTGTCATTTGTATCATCCAAGAATTGTTCATTTGTGTAATGTATAGGAGGTTTCCCCCTTAAAGAGGTTGATTTCTAAGGCATTGATATTTCTTTTCTATCTTTCTATGAGTTGGTTTCATAACACAAAGTTTTATATGCTCTGAATCTACTACCTCCGTGACAGATTTGGGTTCATCATTAGTAATAGATAAAGAAAATTTTGAATAGAAAGCAGATGGACTATATCTTTCTAGTTGCCTTCTTTCTCGAGCTGATCTTCTCACTACTGGAGTTTGTGGCTCTTCATATTTTGATTCCTCTTTTGTTGTAGAGTCTGATTTCCTCCTCCTTTAGCTCAAAATCTATCTTCTTAGGTTCCTTGTTAGGACTTCATGTTTAATAAGATATTTCACCTCTCTAAACACCACATCTCATATGTACACAACATTCCTTATTTATGGGTTCCAAAGCTTATAACCTTTTAAACCATCTTTATACCCAATAGAAATGCACTTTTCATATTTACTATCCAACTTGGTTCTTTTATCCTTTGGAACATGTACGTATGCATCACAGTGAAATACCTTCAAATGTCAAAGATAGGGTTTCTTACCAGTCCATACCTCTTATGGAGACTTATCCTACAATGTCGATGAAGGTGATCTATTGACCACGTAACATGTAGTCTCCACTGCCTCTGCCTAGAATTCCTCTCCTAACCTGACACCACTGAGCATGCTTCTTTCCTTTTCCATCAACGTCATGTTCATTCTTTTTGCAACTCCATTTTGCTGAGGTGTGTATGGAGTAGTCTTCTACCATGCTATACGACACTTCTTACAAAACTCTTCAAATTCCTTCTTGCAGAACTCTCCACCATTATTTGTCCTCATCACCTTTATCTTCTTATCTGTCTGGTTTTCCACCATAGCCTTTAATTCTTTAAACTATCAAAGACTTCAGATTTATTCATGAGGAAATATATCCATTTATTCATTTAGAAGTCATATAGAGATGATACATAGTACATAGACTTAACCATTAATGGAGCCGACACAGGTCCAAACACATCACTGTGCAATAACTCTAATATCCCTTTTTCCCTCTTAGTATTAGAGGGGAAACTCACCTGATTCTGCTTTCCATATACACAATGTTCACGGAAATGGAAATCCAAAGAGAAATTAGAAATAAATTCTACCAAACCATTACCATGAAGTATTTAAAGGCCCTTCTCTCCAATATGTCCAAGCCTTTGATGCCATAGCATGGTCTTTTCTCGAGAGACCAGTAGATTTTTTGCTCCGCTTTCATGAACCATAGAAGTGTTGCACCCATCAATAATGGTGCTACCAATAATATTGTACATATTTCGAATATGAACTCCCTGCCTCAATACGAGTGCTCCTCGAACTATCTTGTAGGTATCTTTCTCGAACATTATTTTTACACATGCATCATCTATCTTGCTTACAAAAATCAGATTTATGGCCAATGCAGGAATTTGAAAAACACTTGAAAGTGTTCTAATTCTTCCACCTTGCAACTTTAGCTTGACTTTTCCACGATCAACGATTCTAGCCTTCCTTTCATCCCCTAAGAAGACATCGCCACCATCATATTTTTCATACTCGCTGATGAGCCTCATTAATGGGTAATTATATGGGCTCATTTTACCTCCTAACCTAGTCAAATCAACCATTCTCTTGGCTTATTGTATTATTTTTTGATTATACTTATGCTTATAGAGTGGGTTGAGTTAGTTATGATGCCATGTGGTCTAACATGTATTTAATGCATATTATTGATGGATTTCGAGGTCAAAGCCAAGGATCCATGGTCAAATGACAGCAATAAATCGAAGTAGATAGAGAGAAGGACTTATAGGAGGGAATTCCCCTCCTTTATTACTCCTCACTACGAATTTCCCTCATTAAACTCAGAGTACAAGCAGCCAAATCATGCTCTAGAAGGTAGCCGAGCAAGTGGAGGATGATTGATAGTTATCTCCAGTTTTGGAAGCCTAGCCTCCTTGATTTTAAGGAAGCTATTGGTAGCTTCAGATGTATAGGTAGAGATGCCTAGGGACTCACTAGGGTTCGATTTTTTTTGGTTATGTAAACTCTGCTCAAATTTCGAGCTTATTATTCTGTGACAGTTTTATGTAATCTTGTTATTTCTTTTGATAATAAAGATGGAATCCTTTTTGAGCTAGCACTAAGTTACCTTAGAGGGCTCAAGCTCTTGGGTTATGGCCCAATCCAAGCAGCCAAGCTCCTCTTTACTTGTATTTGTATGTTTACTTTAGTTTGTAGATTAATTTGCTGTTAGATGTATTTCTTTTATGGATAAGAATAGGTTGCTTTTGATGATTTAGTAGTTTGCTTTCATTGGTGCTTTCTGTAGTAGGTTAAGCAATGATCAGAAAAGATTCAAAAGGCTAGAAATAGTGCCTTCGCCTCTCTTCCTTGCTCTGGGACTATGATCTGAGGCAAAGACCCTCATGCTACCCCAGAAACACAGATTTTCCTCATTCATAGGACTTCTAGTGTTTGCAGCTTTTTAGTAGGTTAATAGTCCATTTTTGTTTTGCTTTAGATCTTCCTTATCATGTTCACTTCCTGAGTTGTAGTAGTCCTCTTTCATGCTTTCCTTTCTTGCATAATTTCTTAGCATTTCCTTTCATATATCATAGTTTAGATCATTTTTATGAAAAACTCTATTTTTCCTAGAATGCATTCATCTTAATAGTTGCTTGATTTTTGTTTTTCTGGTTTCTAGCAACTATCTCTCTAGCAGTAGGATAGCTTACAAAAATCACACTCTCCATATGATCCATGTCCTATAGGTCTCCCAAACCTCACCTCAATTCTGCCCTAGTTTCCTTCTTTCTTCATAGAACTTCCTCTTCTCTCCTTAAGCAAACCCAATCATCTTTCTCTCTCCTGGTGACTCATTGTAGACCTTAGGTGCCCTAATGATTGAAAATGGAATGTACTTGAATAAGGGTGCAAGATATCCATTTCCAATAATTTTAAATGTGCATACAACTCCAAGGTTAACTCTAAAAATGTGAGAACTTCTTATTTCTAATACAGAGATAGACTGTAGGGGCATTTACCGGATATATCACCTCTAAAGAGAGGATGAGTTTGAGAGGCTACCTGGCCCTCTACAGGCTCTGCCTAAAGAAATAATAGAAGTAAACACTCAGATGTCATTAAAATACTCATGCTTGAAGCTTGATGTCTTGCGGAATAAAACAAATAAGTCTGAGCAGCTGTTTAGGTGTTTATGGGTGAAGGCAAGTTATTTAAATTTGTTGTTTAACACATTATATCAAATTTGTTTAGCATGATATATTTAGCAAATAATCACACAAAGATGATGAAGCAGTTCACCCCTCCTGGGCTACATCTATTGGACCAAGCCTCCCAAAATGGGCTTGTCCTCTTGTATTAAGAAAGCTGAAAAGGCTAATACAAGTAAATAAGTGCCTCTAAAGGCAAATCTAACTGTAAAAATAGAATCAAAAGATAGGAAGCAGATAAGAATGCTCTTCCCCAAGCACTAAACAATGAAATTGTACCTAAACAGTACTTTCTCCAAATGGCCCTAGTGGCCCTTTAAACGTCTATGAAGAAATTCAAGGTGAAGATGACCTCCAATGGTTCTGAAACCTCTATCGATGGACTCAGAAGGTCGAATACAACAAAATTTGGCTTTTGAATCACCAAAAACAGATGAATACAACCCCTAAACAGCTCAAGCACTGGAATGGCCCTCCTGGCCCTAAAAGCTTCTCTGAAGCTAAATAGTGAGAAGAAAGCCTAAATAGGTTAAATGAGCTGTAGAAATGGACTCAAAACACTGAATATAGTCAGGAATGACCTTCGTTTCACATTCAGTGGCTACACACAACCCAATGCAGCTCCAACACTGAACATGCCCTAGTGGCTCATGGAACTTCCCCGAAGAAAAATCACCTGCAAACGACCTCTATTGGCTATGAAACTAGTGTCATTGGATTCAAAATGTCGAAGAGACCCAAAATCAAAAAACAATTCACCTCAAAAGGAATTTCCTCACCAAAGTTATGGCACATTTACTCCAACTGTCAGTTGGCCCTGAATTAACTCCAGCTAACTTTAGTTATGGCCCAGTTAGGTCCGCCAAAGTTGGCCGAACTGCCGAAATTGGTGCCACCGCAAAAATTAATTCCATTCTCGCCTTAACTCCCAGTTAAATTTCTAGTTCATTTAAGTCTGGTCACATGGAGGAGGTTATGCCTTGGATTGCGCGCTGACTATTAGTTAGGTACCAAGTTAGTTGTGACCACCGGGGGGGATGTCGGCATGTGATCGCTTGTTGACTGCTAAACATTAACCGCCCACATTAACCACCGAATTTAGGCACCAAGTTCTGGGAACGAGGTCTTATGTGGAGGGGGCTAGCCCCCTTTTGGGCCCGCTGAGAACGTTTCAAAACTTTAAATATATTTTTCTCCCGTAACCTTTCAAGTCCTGTCTATGTGCGGTAAGTCATTACAGTTGAGGTTGGTAGGTCATGTGTTTGACCTGCAGATCTACAAAAAAATTTAATTGCCAAACCTTCGTCCACCTTGGGGCCACATGGCGGCCTCTGGGCTTGCCACGTGGCACCCTCTTATTGGTTGCACAATGTGGAATATTTCAAGAATATTCAAGAATATACTAAAGAATATTCCCTAGAATATTCCAAGGAATATTCTATTTAAATTTTTCTTTAATAAAAAATTCAAAATTAAAGGTTATAGGGTGATTTTCAAATTGGCATAACTTCTGCATACGAATACCATTTTTCGAACCATTCATGGTGTCGGAATCAGGAGGATGAGATCTATCTGGTCGTTTAGGTTCGAACCAATTCTGAGCACTTTCATTTTTGAGCATTTTTCGACACTTGGTCTTGAGCTCCTGATAACCTAACACCTCATTCCAACCTTCATCCACCTTTTCCACCCACTCTCACACCCTCAGAACAGTGGAAATTTTTCTCAACCTCCTCCTGTAGGCCTCCTATAGTTACCATGTTTTCCTCCTGTAGCATTCCTGTGTCCTCTTGTAGTTTTTCCTGTAGGCCTTCTTTTCAAGGCCGAGTTCGGGAAAAGCATCCAGAAGGCCCCTAAGACCTCCTAGGACCCATCCACACCATCCTACATCATCCCAAGCTCCAAAACTGCCCTATAATGCCACCTGTTCGCTGCACACAATAAATTAGATGTATGTTAAATTCACATAAAAACACATAAAAATCCAAAAATATGTTTTTTACTTATTTACTTCTAGAAATAGCATGGTTACATGTTGCTTACTCCCTTGAGTAGGTGATGCCATTTCTTTCATGGTTTTCATAATGTTTTTTGCAAAAGTAGAATTCGCTTGTTAGTTAGGGTATACTAGGTTTTTCTTTGCATTCTAGTCTTTTTCCTTTCTGCAGGCATATAGCTTCTGTAGAGTAATCTTTCTTTCCTTTAATCACACATAAAGCTTCTTCTTAAATCTATAGAAGTTGTCTTGAGCTCCTAGTGATCTTGCACCGGCTTACCAAGTGAAAACCTACAGAGAGAACTAGTACTTGTGCATACAGCACCGATGCTTCCAAGTTTGTTACAAACTATTGGGATGATAAAATTAAAGTTGGCAGCGTAGAAGTTGTAGCATTCTTGCTGCAATCTGGCACTCACCACTTTTTAGCACCGTTGCCGGGGAAGCGTTAGAGTATTTTGTGATTACTAATTTCTTCTATTTCTTCTTGCAACATTCTACTAATAGTTTATTTCGGCAAAAGTAGACTAGTCATTTCTTTTCTTTCAACTTCTACACTTCCTTTCTTTCCTTTCGATTTTGCAAAGTTCATTTCAACAAAAGTAGGTTAGTCATTTATTTTCTTTCAAGTTCTGCACTTCCTTGCTTTCTTTTCAATTCTGCAAATCTCCATTTAGCAAAGTTCATTTTAGCTAGTTTCAATTTGTTTTATCAATTTCATCTTGTGCAGGTACTATCAGTGTGGGGAAAAAGAAACAGAAAACCAACCAAAAAGATTTCCTTTCATGCCTCGTAGGAATAGAGATAACTCAGGAAAATTTTTTCCCAACACCCCCACTACTTGACACAACCATCCTTCTCTCTTCTTCACTAGCTGTGATCAAGAAGAACCCTTCGGTGAACAGCCAGAAGTATTTGAAGAACCTATAGGGGAAGAAGAAGAAGAAAACATTCCTCTTGAGTCAATGGCTAAAAACAAAAATGCTAGGGGAAATGGAGAGAGAATAGAGGGTACCTTTCCCATTCGGGAGACCAATGGGGACACTGAAATGAAGAATATAAGTCCTTTAGCCCTACCTCATTTCCATGGTCTAACTACAAAAGATCCTGACACCTTCTTGTTCGAGTTTGCTGTCATCTGTCGAACTTATGACTATGCAGAAGATGAGTAAAATTTGAAACTGTTCCCTTCTACTCTCAATCATGCAGCACTGTGCTGGCTCATGGGATTACTTGGCAATAGCATCACAAATTGGGCTCCAATGCAGCAGGCCTTTAACAGAAAGTTTCGAGACTATTGTAGGAAAAAAGATACTAAAGAAGAAATATTGTGAATGACCATGGGAAGTGATGAGTCCCTAGAAGACTATGAAGAGAGGTTCTAGCTTAATTACAAAAGGGTCGGGTGTACACTTGACTTGAGTCTTTGAAGTTGGTCCTACTCAGGGGAATCCAGGAAGATCTTTTAGACACCCCCCATCTACTGGTTGGGGGAGACATCTACCAACTATCGTATGAGGACATAAAGACTGTTTTTGGAAAACACTCTAGAGCAACGAAAAGGAAAGGTAGGGGGAGTCAGCCCATAGCCAATGCCTCTTCCTCCAATTCATCCATTAAAGGTGAATTGGGAACATGCTTGGAAGACTTCAAGAGTAAGATGCTGCAAACTCTTGCCATGCAAATGGATACCTTACACATCAAAAGAAAACAAGAGGAAGTAGAGAGGGCTTTGGCCATTTTTTGCCCTAGATGCACTAGGAGTCATCTTAGGAATGAATGCCCAC